>JAOPHQ010000580.1:0-312708 GCA_030340625.1 Merluccius polli
CTTCAATTGTGTGCTCTGCCCCGGTCTGGACCGCTCATCACCCAACCCCTCCCGCCTTTCCAAAACTGCTGCAGCTATTAATACTTTTATGGATCAGTATGGTATGGTTGACCCTTGGCGCTTTCATTTCCCTAACAGTAGGGCTTTTTCTTTCTTTTTGCCAGTCCACCATACGTTTTCTAGAATCGACTTCTTTATTTTAGATTTTAGGCTTTTACCCCTTTCCACCCCACCTATTTATCAGGGTATAGTTATATCCGATCATGCCCCCCTTTCTTTTGAACTGAATTTTCCTGATCAACCTGCCCTATATAAATCATGGCGCTTTGTTACGTGCTGTGTCGTAGGGGGCTCTGTTTTCGTGTGTGTGTGTGTGTCTCCTGTTCTCCAGGTACGCACAAGATGGCTCACACATGAGCAGGCTGACCAGACTCTGGATTGGGCCCTTCTGGGACTGGGCAGCCTATCACGATGCAGGAGACTGTTTATAGTTCCCTGGAAGACTCCTCCCCCTCTCTTGCTCTTTCATTTCCTGTTTTACATTTCCTGTGGTATGTTATTAGATGGTGGAGGCAGAGGACTAGGTAAGAGTGGGGCGCCCCTTTACATTTTACATGCACGTAGTTATGGTTTTTGTTAACATCACTAGGTTTATTGGTTGGTGCCGCCTTGTACTGTTTTGATTTTGTTAGAGAAGAAAGATAGCCTTTTGTTTGTTTTGTTGTTCCCTCTTTTGCTCTCCGAGGGTGCATTTGTGACTTTCATTCAAAAACAAATTAGGACTTTTATTGAAACAAATGCCTCTCCGGAAGTATCTCATAGTACCATATGGGAAACACTAAAAGCTTACTTACGCGGCCAAATTATTGGATATGCTTCACACACTAAAAAAGCTAGGATGGCTAAATTAGAAGATCTGTCTGCCCAGATTTTGAAGCTAGACAACCAATATGCCTCAGCACCCACTGCTGAACTCTATCGACAACGGATTCATCTACAGACAGAGTTTGATTTAGCTTCCACTTCAAAAGCGGAACAGTTGTTATTGAAATCTCGACATACATTTTATGAGTTTGGCGACAAGGCAGGCAAGCTTCTCGCTCACCAAGCCCGCCAGGCTGCCGCCTCACGCCAGATTATCCAAGTTAAGACCACCTCGGGTGTGGTAAACACAGACCACAAGGAGATCAATGATTCTTTTGTGTAATTCTATACCAATCTATACACTTCCGATTGTGACAATAGTGCTTCCGATTCTTTTTTTTACAATTTGACACTGCCATCCCTTGTTGACTCTCAGAAAAGTGACCTGGATTCTGACGTTAAAGGAAATTTCAGATTCCATTTTAAGTATGCAATCTGGGAAATCCCCCGGACCGGATGGGTTCCCAGTGGAGTTTTTTTTAAAATTTGCCAAGGATTTATCCCCATTAATGCTGTCTATGTTTAATGAATCATATTCATCTGGTCATCTCCCTGAAACCTTGAATCAGGCCTTTATTTGTCTCCTACACAAAAAGGGCAAAGATCCTTTGTGTTGTCAGTCTTACAGACCAATTTCCCTTTTAAATTTAGATTATAAAATCCTGGCCAAGACTCTCGCTAGGCGGCTCGAAAACGTTCTCCCGGATTTGGTGCTGTCTGACCAAACCGGATTTATTCGTAGCAGACACTCATTTTCTAATATTCGGAGGCTTTTTGATATTATTTACACTCCTACCCAGTCTGAAGTCCCCGAATGTGTAATAAGCTTAGATGCAGAGAAAGCTTTCGACCGGGTGGAGTGGGAATATTTATTCATGGCAATGAGGAAATTTGGCTTTGGCAAGGATTTCATTTCTTGGGTTGAACTGTTATATGCCTCTCCCTTAGCTTCCGTTAATACAAATAATTTACAATCAAAATATTTCGCACTATATAGAGGCACGAGACAGGGTTGCCCACTGAGCCCTCTTCTATTTGCCTTGGCAATAGAACCCCTTGCTGCTTCCCTACGTCAGTGCCAGGCAATTGAGGGGATAACCCGAGGGAATACTGCACACAAACTTTCTCTTTACGCCGATGATCTTCTTCTGTATATTGCTGACCCAGTCTCATCATTGCCGCATTTTCTGTCAACATTAGAACAATTTGGAAAGTTTTCAGGTTACAAATTGAATTTACAAAAAAGCGAATTCTATCCCATTAATTCATCAGCTCTAAATATACCTTCTGCTGTTTTTCCATTCAAGAGAGCGCCCTCTCATTTTACATACCTTGGGGTAGTGGTACCACGCTCCTTCCATAAGCTATATAAACTCAATTGTACACCATTACTCGATTGGTGCAAGCAGGATATAAGTCGGTGGCGTGCATTGCCTCTTTCGTTGGCTGGCCGGATTAATCTAATAAAGATGAACATCCTCCCCAGGTTTCTTTACTTATTTCAATGTATTCCGATTTTTATTCCAAAGAAACATTTTTTGACAATGGATCAAGTCTTAAGTGCTTTGATATGGGATGGTAAGATCCCTCGTATTCGTAAATCTTTTTTACAAAGACCGAAAAAATTGGGAGGGATGTGTTGGGAGAAAAATCTAAGGGCTATTCTAGGCTAACAACGGACCGGGCCCTTTAAGGTATCAGATCAAAAATGAGGAGTAAATAAAGAGATATAAACTGAATTAAACTGAATAGATTTATTCTTAATCAAAGCTAATCAAAGTCAACGAGTAAAAGCATATAATAATAAATATACCGCGGGTGTCGCAAAGAGCTTCGCCTCCTGAGAAGTTCTGCTGATTGTGAGCCCTGAGTCTCAGGTCCCTGGGAACTATATAGATTAAAAAGATACGTTTGGTGCCTGGCTGTCGTCACGAGGGGTTGCAGTGATATTTCATGTTTTGCAGCTGGTTTGTTATCAGAGTTGGTTGGCGGTTTTAGTGGCCCTTTCGTGGGGAGGATGGCAACGGTGCCCAATGGCCTTGCCTCCCTTGCAGTCTATGTGTGAGTTTTTATTAGGCTGTTGGCGTCTCTGAACACATTACCCGTTGTTTAGCTTCGCACCTGGTTTCTGTCAAGTATCGCTTATCGCTAACTATTTTGTGTCGCTATATCAGGATGCGTGGAGTGCCTTCCTGCAAAGGCATGGGGCGCCCCTATAAACCATCGAACTGTGACGGATAGTTCACGTGAGGGGTTTACTCTGAGGGGAGGGGGGAAGCGCCTAGCAAGAGGTTATGGTAAACATCTATAAACCATCACACTGTGACTGGCATTCTTGTGAAGGGATTTCTGTGAGGGGAGGGGGAGGGAGCACTGATAAGCAATGTTTACTATGTCTGTGTTCTTTCTGGCCTTTACTATTGTGGGACCTTTTAGCATAACATTCTTAATATATAGCATAGCATTCTTAATATTTCAATATATTTTCAATATATGTTACGCCTAACAATATATCGTGTTAATAAAAGATTTTACAATACACGGTTGCCAATTGTGAATTTTTTGTTCCTCATTTAGAGTTGCCAATTCAATACACATTTTTAGGGCGGACCTGTTGAGACTCAGGGGTACATAGTAAAACAGTCGTAAAGCAACAGGTGGTTTTCAATATATCCCTCTCAAGTCATCGCAAGATGACTTCACATTAAAAAACACCTGTTGGACATAGGCACTTAGTCATGAACACAGCACACAAGCATGCATAGGTAAACGTATATAATGGAACAGCATCACAATAGATGGGCTACCCGTCGGTACCAACTGGCGGCTTCCGCCTAGAGGTCAGACACAGGCAGTACCATCACATCTAACAAATGTCACTAGCAAAATGCAAAAGTATAAAATGTAATAACGGGATCATAATGCAGAAAACAGCGGGGGATGGGACAAGGATACATGCTCAGCTCTTTTCCCTCAGCCACCTCTCTCGGGTCATAACTCCATGGGTCATGCTTCGCCCCTGTTTATTCAACGGTGGATCGGGTAGAGCTCTAGGATATACATATCTCTTCATATAGGAGAGGATAAAACTGATTATATGTAAAAATGTGAATATATATGTAAAAATGTAAAAATGCTAAATAGCAACTTTCTTTAGCGGAGTCCTTATCTATCCATGTAGCAGGGTGGTAACACCCCCAACGTAAGACTTAAATGCCAACATACCTTTTGACTCTACACTCATCAAGTGGGACATGCATAAGCAAAAGGGAATGTGGGGAGGGAAGGAGGTATTAGGTGGAACAGCGTATAAGCAATATAGCGAAGTTGCCCCTCATGCCTTAGGGGAGCGGAACAACTTCGTACGTTTTTAGTAGATATTCAGGGTCACATCGCGAAGGTAATCGTCGTCATTGTAATTGTGCTCGACTAGGAGTGAGACCATCTGGTGTTCATAGTCTTTGGGGGCGTTCTCCTTGGACAGGGTCGTGGCAATGAGTCTGATGCAAAGGGTACGGGCGCAGGGGATGCAGCAACATCCGCAGGTGATAAGAATAGCCAGAAAACAGGCAAGGGATGTGAGGACGGCCATGACAAGGGCCTTCCATCTGCCGAACAGGCCTTGCATCCAGGCCTCAAGTGGGTTGTCCAACCCAGAGGCTTCTTTCAGCTCCGTGGACAGGGCTCGGAGACCATTGAGTGCTTTGGTAACAGACCCATCAGGGGCTGTGTTGTTGGGGATGAACATGCAGCACTGGTCGCCGAACATAGCGCAGACACCTCCTTTTCTCGGCAAGGGGCATGTCCAGGGCCACGCGGTTCTGGAACGCCATTAGGGAGGTGGCAGCGAGTTGGGTAGAGATGCCCTCCACGGCATCTCTGGTGAGGTTGGCCAGGCGTTGCACATTGTAGTGGATATAGTTACTGCGATCGACGTTTTTGTTTGGCGTAATAGGGAAGAGAGCTGATAGGATCGGTATGTTCTCGAATCCGGCCCCAATCTGGTCTGCTAATTTGTACTCGTTCGGAACGCCTCGTGGGATGCCTATAGCGTCGATGTAGCAGGGAGAGTTTTGGGTGAGGTCGAAACTGGCGGGGTAGGTAGTGTCACGTCGGGCGCGTTCAGGGGCCGTATCGTTAGTAGCGTTAGACGTTTGGACGAATACGGTCACGGGCACAGTCAGTCGCACGATAGTACATGTCCCCGACCAGTGTTTAGGTAGACGCAATCGCAGAATGTCAGTAGCGCATAGCCAATAAAGGTCCATTCGACCGAGAGTCAGGTGAGTCATATTTGACCATCCGGTAACGTTAGTTGTATGTTGACACCATGCAGCGGGAAGATCTCCTACCGGTCGCTTACCCACTCGAGTGAAACACCAATAGGACGCGGGTCGCGCTGTGAAGGTGGGCGGAGTCGTCTCGTTTAGGCCGGGAGGAAATAAATTCCCGAGGAGAGTACAATTCTTGGGGTGTGCTTCCATAAAGAGTCACAGCATGCAATAGGTGCCACGGGAGTCGTCGGTCGCATTGAGGTAGACAGGGATGGTAGTTAAGGCGGGACGAGCTGCTGCACAAGCGACGCAATCAGACAGCCCTTGTGGGCGAACAGCTCCCATGCTCCTTGCAGACTAACTCCCACACTTAGATATAAAACGTTTGGTGCGGAGGGGCATAGAGGATTACTATATTGGTGAGCGCCTACCGAGGTGAGAGTGAGGATCACGTTTTTTCCTTCCATACTTAATCCCCCGCCCTCCTGGAGTAATCTAGTATCGTCTGAGCGTGCGCGAGGATTGGTGTATGCTCTAGTTGCTCGTTTGCCGCTCCCTTCTATGCCTGTCCCCGCCCTTTTGTCTCTGGTGTCCCATAGAATGTGCCCCGCATTTCTACACCCCGTTAGACCACAACCCCAGGACGTGCCTTTCCGCCATTCGGGTTTACCCTCTATCGGTCCGTCGCACACATACTTGTTGTCATGCTCCCACCTAGAGCCGGGACGTTTCCATATAGCAGCAGTGAATAGGGTGCGCAGGGGAATAGAGTACATACGTTTGGTGCCGTTGATGTGGGTGAGCTGAACGCCATCAAACTGGCGGAGGCAGGGGTCTGAGTCATTTCTTCTTGGCGCATGGGGGTCGTCGTGGGGGAGGATGGTTCTGCGTCTGCAGGGCAGGGGGGTTGTAGGCAAGTGGGGGGTTATGGACAGTACCTTGGATGTCGTTGGCGCAGGTGGCGTTGATGTTGGTGGCGTTGACGTTGATGCTGTTGGCGTTGGTGTTGTTGGCCTTGGTGCCGTTGGCACCGTCGTAGTCGAGGAAGCCCCATCTCCAAGGGGTCGTCGGGACTGGAACAAGGCCGGGCAGGATGAGTCGCAAGAGACCATACAGGAGCAGCGTGCCAACTGACACACTCAGCAATGCTCCCAGTAGTAGTACCAAGCTCTCGTTCCTGCCCATATGTCCCCTATGGCTCCGTCTGTAGGTTGGCGGGCTGCTTCTCCTCAAGGACCTGTAGATCGGCATAAACCTGACCATAGGTGCGTGAAACAGGCCCATCTGCTTTCCGGGTGTGCGTCAGGTGGTGCCACTCCGCTCCGCTCTTGCCTAGTAGGGAGACAGAGAAGGGGGTAGCCAAAAGTACCTTGTATGGGCCTGTCCACCTTGGACCCAGTGACTTCCTCTTGTGGACCTTGACGTAGAGGTAGCCACCAGGTCGGGTAATAGGAGCCGGGTGGGAAACCTGAGGCGACTGGGTGGTAACCTGGGTGAACAAAGCTCGAGAGACAAGAGTTAGGGCCTGTAGATACTCTAACAAAACTTCATCTAGCTGGTCTGTCATGGGCCCTACAGGCGGAGTGTGAGGACCTGATATCGGTGATCAAGTCCTAGGGCGCGTTCTACCTCATCTAGCAGTCTGTTCACGAAATGGCTACCGTTGTCTGAGGTGGAAGCCCCTGGAAGCCCCATCTAGGAATAGTGTCATTTAGCAGGTGTTTTACAACAGTTTGGGCGTCTTCATGTTTCGCGGGAAAAGCTTCTACCCATCTAAAGAATCGGTCTATTATGACTAACAGATAACGATACCCTCTCACTTGGTTGTCTTTGCCCATGTCGGTGTAGTCTATGCACAGTTCTTGGAACGGGAGTGGGGGAACGGGGAAGTGGCCTTGTGGTGACTTTTGGCTTGGTCGGGGGTTGTGGGCTTGGCAGGTCTGGCAGTTGTGGACGTGTTGTCGCACTATGGCTTCCATCTCAGGATGGAACCAGTCAGGTGAAATGGCTTCAATTGTCGTCCTAGACCTTGTAACTATCATTCAAAGGTAACTAGTCACATAAATAGAAGTAATTACATAAAAATGGTACAATATGGTGATTGTTCTTAAACTCCATTGTGTTAGCAGTAGCTCAGTACCTTAAGCTGTAAATTTATTTGCAAGTTGGCCACTGGGGGTAACAACTATCAAACCCACACACACACGGGAAGCATGTGTGCAGAAACTTCCTGGACTACAACATGCAGTGCAGGTTTCTAACAGTAGGGGAGCTGTTGTCTTCACCTGCTTTAACTTCATTCATATGGCAGACACTTTTTGTTGGCATGTCCAGACAACATTTGTCTGACCAAAGCAATTTGGCAATTTAACAAATAAAACACAATAACTAGAACAAAAAACCAAAACAAAATGAAATCACTCTCTGTGTCCCAACAAATCCTTAAACGTTCTAATGATCACAGTGCTTTCTTTATTCATGTTTTATTCTAACCCCTCTAAGTCTGTTATCCCCATGGGACGTACTGAGCTGGTTGTCCCTTTACCACTTTGCACTGTAAGGCGACCCTGTGTCTCGAAAGACACCTTCAAACAAATGTATTATCATTATTATTATCATCATACGAGACGTTTGAGATGTCCCTTTGGAGAGGAACCCCCTGGCCACGGAGGTCCCCTCCTTCGCTTAGGATTCTCGTACAAATGTAGATAAAGGAAAACAAAAACAAAAACAAAACAGAGAATTCAATGTCTATTCAAGCAAATTCACTCCAATAATAACCCGGTCACGGTGATAGATTACGCTAACCATAACCCTAACCCTAACCCTTTTTGGAGTGAATTGTTTCACAGTAGACTGCGGACGCTGTAGACTCTGCTCTGCGAGCGGACGCTGTAGACTCTGCTCGTCTCTTACCACCGCGAACGGGTTTATGAGATTGTTTCACACAGATCGTTTCACACAGACGCGGGAGGGTACCTTTTGCGTCAGTATCACGTCTAGGGGCGTGACAAACCGTCGGTATATTACGAGTTGGGATGAGAACGTTTTGCAAATTACAGCTTGGCGAGCCGCAGGAGGCTCGCGGGTGGTTAGAACGCAAACAATATAGAATAAAATTGCTCGCCTGTCTACCAGCCATGGTTCCAGAAAATAGACAACAAAATCAACCACGCAAGTCGCTTGTTATTCTTGTCATCGGCAGAGCACTGTCAATCCCGCACAGCCCGGTCAACGGCGCATGTGATTGGACTGTGCCTCAGCAGAGAGCAACCAATAGGTTTAGAGCAAGATGGTCCCGCCCCCAGGAAGGTTTTTTTTCCTTTTTTTCAGAACCACGTTTTCAGACCTTTGACGCTAAAGGAGTTTCAAAACGAAACGGCGTCAGAACAGTGTCAATAATCACGTGACTCGCAAGCTTGCGCCCGTGTGGTCAAATCTCTGAAAAGTCAGTGCTGAAAATTAAGTTCTGAAAAAATACATTGCAATGGTGTAAATTTACACCTTTACAAGTTTTTAAAAATAAATATTCAATCTTTCAAAACGTATTTCTCAATGTTTGAACAGCTGTTTGCAGAATCCCATTTACAAGGTTTCGAAACCGGGAAACAAAGTAATACACTGTTAGAACAGTGTCAGATTTGAAACTCTGCAAATGCGCTGGTGAACATTTTTAAACTTTGAAAATGTGTTTGTGAAAACATTTTAGCTTTGAAAATGTGTTGGTGAAAATGATGAAGAAGATAAAATAGAACACAAAATCATGTTTGCAGATGTTTGACTTTTTTTTTTCAGGCTATAATCTCTTTTTTCAGTGGTGCAAAACCTTTTTTACAAGGTGTTGAGTTTTCAAACACAGACTTACAAGCCTTTGAAACCTTTTTTTTTCAGGTTTGAATTATGACACTATTCTGACTCCATAATTTTAGCAACTGCTTTTTGTTTATCCATTAATTAATTATTCCTACAGTTGGCTTATTTATTTATTTTGTACAGTTGGCTTATTTATTTATTTATTTTGTGCAGTTGACTTATTTATTTTATTTATTTTGTACGGCTTATTTATTTATTTATTTTGTAGCTCGGCGGCCGTCTATCCTTGATCACCACGCAGAGGTGATAAGCAGCGCAATGACAAGGCAACCTATTGCTAATTCGGCAGTTGTGAGAACCACGGCAATCAGACAATATTCTCTCCGCTCCGTGAATACGTCTACATATATGCATACATATATGCGTACTCTCGACACTTCAATTACAAGCAACCGAGTGATCAGACAATATATATTCTCCGCCTCTGCGAATACGTATATATGTCTATCACCAGCCCGACAATTAGAAGCAACACAGCGATCCGATAATATATTCTCCACCTACGAATATATCTACCAATCACTAACCCAATAATTCAAAAGCAGCATAGCGATCAGATAATATATTCTCCACTTACGAATATACATATCAATCACCAATCCACACTTATATGCAACACAGTGAGCCGATAATATATTCTCAATATATCTCTCACCAACCCAGCAATTAAAAGCAACACAGCGATCAGATAATATATTCTCCACCTACGAATATACCTATCGATCACCAATCTACACTTATATGCAACACAGTGAGCCGATAATATATTCTCAATATATCTCTCACCAACCCAGCAATTAAAAGCAACACAGCGATCAGATAATATAACACAGCGGTTAAGTATAACAGCGATCAGATTCAATTAACACAGCTGTTAAGTATAACAAACACAGCGATCAGATACTTTTTTTTTCCTCTTTTTTTTTACACAGAGGCCTGCGCACAGACAGACAGAGGGGGGTTGTTCACACACACACACACACACACACACGCTCGCTCTGACTCGGGCCGCGCCCTTCTCGCGCGCACAGATACGGATCACACACAGACACAGACAAATACCGGTATACAGAATCATGCACGTGGTACCATCAGACTATGAGCGACTTCGGTAACAGAACCAGCTACCGAATCCTCCACCGCGGCTCCCCCTTAAGGGCGGCGAACCGTCGGGTTCCCCCTTCGTCTCTCGTCTTCTTCTATCCGCGCTATCTAATTGCGCCTGGCGCACTCGTTTTGGGGAGGCCCAGCTATTTGGTCCGGTACTCAATTGCGGGTCCGGTTATCCTATTCGTTATTTTAATCCCGAATAGGGAGGGGGTAGGACACTCGTTCTGGAGTTCCTATACTTCTAAGCCGCTACTCAATTGCGGTCCCGGGTATCCAACCCGTTATTATTTCCTATCCGGTGTCTAATTGTGGATAGGGAGGATAAAACACTCACTTTATTGAATGTCTATGCTTTTGTTTATTGTTTTTTCCGGTCTGCTTATTCAATTTCGTTCCGGTTATCCTATTCGTTATCAATACGTATAGAATGGGGACGGGCCATTGGTCCGACATCCCATTAGTCCGACATCCCATTAGTCCGAAAATGAATCACTGAATAGGGATCCCATTAGTCCGACATCCCATTAGTTCGAAAAAAAGAGGCCCATTGGTCCGACGTCCCATTAGTCTGACCATACACAGTAGAGATGGGTTAGGATTAGCCTAGGATAAGGGTTGGGGTTAGGCTAGGGTTAGGGTATGGTTATGTTTAGGTTTGGTCTAGGAGTCGGTTAGGGTTAGGCCAGGGTAGGGGTTTGGTTATGGTTAGGGTTAGGTTCAGGTTGAGGTTAACCTAGTATAGGTAAGGTAGATGTACCGTATTAAATTGCGTTACAAAGGGCGTATGGATATGGCATCCAAAAGGCGGATCCATTCACTCACACACAGAGGAGCGAGAACAGCTCAACACTGACAAGTAGCGTCAATATTTTGGTCATTAAGGACTATAAGCCTCCTTACCATTCATCCATGCATCTCTACATGTGTATCGTCGGACTAATGGGACGTCGGACCAATGGGCTTCTTTTTTTCGGACTAATGGTATGTCGGACTAATGGGATCTCTCCTCAATGGCTCATTTTCGGACTAATGGGATGTCGGACTAATGGGATGTCGGACCTATGATACGGAACCGTATAGAATTGGGTAGGACGCTCGTTTTGGAGGCCCTTGGTTAGGGGTCCGCACTCAATTACGGATAGGAGGGGTCTACAACTATGGGCTTAAATTTGTCTCATTAATACCTGTAAACGCACAGAGGGTGATCTACAAACATTTTTGATTTGCACACGTGTTTTGCTATCCACAAATACACATTTCTAATTTGTAACTTGTATTTTGGTTTTTACAAATACGGGTGTACTTCTAAATATATTGTGTTTTTGTAAATACACAATTTTTCATTTGTAAAAACATAAAAGCCATTTGCAAAACTGAAAATTCTGCTTGTGAAGTATGACTCAGCATTTGTGGATCATTACTCACGCACGCGCATCTCTTTCCTCACTTACGCATTTTTGAGACATTCTTGTCGAAGATCCGCACAGATCCACAAGCAAATAGCTCGTGATTCGCAAGTGGCCTACCCTCCTCACAAGTAGGTGGCAGTGTTGCTGTATGCATACACATATTCCTTCCACAAACACACATTTAGGATTTGTAACTTGTGTGTTGGTTTTTACATATATAAATGTTTCTTCGTAAAAAAAAATGCATTCGTAAAACTGAAAATTCTGCTCGTGAAGTGTGATTCAGCGTTTGTGGATCATTGCTCACGCACACGCATCTCTTTCCTCACTTACGCATTTTTGAGACATTCTTATCGAAGATCCACACAAATCCACAAGCAAATAGCTTGTGATTCACAAATGGCCCGCCCTCCTCAACCAGTAGGTGGCAGTGTTGTTCTATGCATTGATGTAGCTATGGTTTGCCAACCCAGTCTCACACAAGTACCCCTGACTGCAGCCCGCAGACGGAGCCCACATGGAGGGGGCGGGCACTCAGTCCACATGAGGGGGCGGGCACTCAGTCCACATTGAGGACTGGTCAAACAGCATCTTTCTTCTTTCGTTTCTGATCTGAAATAGGGGTTATGCGCAACATACTTCCGCATTCTGCGAAACAGGTCTCATCATATCCAGTTCAGGTCCGCTGTACCGCGCTCACATTATTTTATTTATTAATCCACACTTCCAGACCGTCACCGGGGCTTCAGAGTAATGTGTCTGAGGAGAGCAGCCCTCTCCCGGACACACTCGCTAGCTTTTACCGCTGTTTTTTTTTTTTTTTTTTTTTCATCCATCTTTTGAGCTTTCAGAAAGCAGGAAGAGAAGACGGGAGGAAGAAAAGCTACAGGTACGTGTCATATATTGTAATGTGTGATGTTGTCTTCAAGCAATTGTGAAAGACTATAGTCTTACCACCCTCCCACCACTAATACATTTCAGGATAAAGATCTCTGCACAAAAAGGGCTAGAGTTGCTCCAACAGCATCCAGCTCTGAAGGATCAGGTAATGTATATACTGTTAATCCAGGTGAATCCATGTAGGCCTACACATATTCAGAGTATTTGTGAGATATGATTGATTCTATTAGGCTTCTACTTCCAAATTAAGTTGTACACATATCCCCATCAATATACAAGGTATAGCCTACTCCATGGCTGATCTATTGCACTACTAGGGCCTACTTTGTTGAGTCAAGGACACTGAAGCTAGTAGACGCTTCGCTCTTCGCTCTCCGCTCCTACTTTCTTACTTTTCTTGTAATCCTGTCCTTTTGCTACAAACTGTATGGAAAGCGGGTCCTGGATACTTTTAAATCACTGGGAGCTTAATTTAGGAAAGTATCTGAAGGCTACCACTATTATTTAAACCCTTTTTACTTTGTGAGTGTGGCCTATCAGCAGCATAAGCCTGCACTATATTGACTGGGTTTGTGGAGCTCAGCTAAGCTAAGCTAATTAGCAACAAGATGCCTCTAATTAGCTACGACGATATGCCTCCCTTTTCCACGGCTGACTACCACAAACTTCTCCAGAAGATAGCAGTACTGGAGACGAAAGTTCTGCGACTCGAAGTCAACGTGGAGGTAAATGGTCAATATGGGAATGAAACCACTCTACCGATGACCCAAATCAGCGGAAAGGAGCAGGCTAACAGACAAATGCCTTGTGCAAAGCCACAGCATAATTCATGGAAAGATAAATCGCCTCCCTCAGATATGGGAAGACGGTTAACAAGCAGAACCCAGCACCTGGAGACTTGTGATGATACTGAGTGGCCTGCACTGCCGTCACACAGGAGGGACTCTTCAACCCCAGTACCAAGGAGAAAACAGCCGTGGAATGTGGCTAAAACAAAAAGTAAGAGCAAACCGACCAAAGACAAAGGGATTCTACTAGAGAACAGATTTGCTCCACTTTTACAAGACCCTGACTCCCCAAAAGAAAGGTCATCTTCCAGCACCGGAGAAAGGTACGAGGCTAAATCATATACTAAAAGACTGCAGAAAGAGCTAACCACTGGGCCTCAAATGCTGATAGTGGGTGACGGAGCTGTGAATAAGACAAAACACTTTTTAGGCAAAAACACCAAAGTACTTTGTTTTACCAATGATATGGTGTCCGATATCTCACAGAAAATTCTGGAAATCACTGCTGAGCATCCGACAGTGAAATCTCTCGTCATTCACACAGGAGCACTTGATGTTGTCAAGCAACAATCAGAGGTATTGAAACGGGATTTTAATGATCTGCTGAACAAAGTTCGATGTCTGAATACTGAGGTGTCTATCAGTGGACCTCTACCAACAGTTCGGCGAGGAGACGAGAGATTCAGCAGGCTGTTGATGCTAAACAGATGGCTCAAAGATACGTGTGCTGCTCAATCAGTGAACTTTATTGACAATTTCAACATTTTTTGGGAACGCAGACACCTCTTTGAGGCAGATGGATTTTGCCTTAACAAGTCAGGAGCAGAGCTGTTAAGCTACAACATTTTTGATTTTTTGCGTCGGTCACTAGCAGCCCCTGCCAAGGACAAGAGCCGAGACAATCCAAAACAACAGATAAGACAGCCTTCTGGACAAAAACTACTACTGCCTGAGATAAGGAGTGAACATGAAGGACAGCACACCGAGAGAGAGGCTTTAACGTCATCATCCCTACCCCAACTCGAGGAGTCTCCCCCAGCCCCAACAACCCAACAGGAGGAGTCTCCCCCAGCCCCACCAACCCAACAGGAGGAGTCTCCCCCACCCCCACCAGGAGACTCCCAACTTTCACCCACCGGGACCCCATCCAGCTCTCCAGGCAGTCCGGATTCCCCATTCCCCCATTTTCTGGATTTCCAACTCACACCACGCCCAAATCCCATTTTTTCTCCCCTAAATCCCCCTCCCATTCCACAACGACATCACAGAGCCCCCCCACCTCCTCTGACTCAGATAATCTGTGAGTCGGACTGATACGTGCCGGGTCCAGGCTGCAATACTGATACCAATAATGTTCTCCCCCAGGAAAAGTCAGGGCCCTATGGAGTTCAGATAGCCTTCTCAATCCCTGTGATGACAGGCAACAGAAAAATGGTTAAACTGGTGAGAAATAAAAAGGGTAAATCTGCCAATTTATTAAGTATAGCATGTCAACCTCGAAATATACCAGTGTCTCCTGCTATCTCCACAAGATTAGCTCTACTCAATATCAGATCACTAGTCAACAAATCACTGTTAGTTAATGACGTCATTATGACCTATGACCTAGATTTTTTACTTCTTAGTGAGACATGGCTGACTGAATGTAGCTGTTGTGCTATTCTCAATGAGGCAGCACCAACAAATTTCAGTTTTATGAACAAGTGTCGAACTGGTAAGAAAGGCGGAGGAGTTGCTGCCATCTTTAAATCTGTATTTCAGTGCAAGGAAATTACGTTAGGTGATTTTAGCTCTTTTGAATATCTCTGTTTTTTTCTAAAAGGTGATCCAAAAGTCCTTTTTTTAATCATTTATAGACCTCCAAGATACTCAGGAAAATTCATTGATGAGTTTGCTGAACTGCTGTCAGTTATCTGCACTGACTATAACTTTTTTATCATAACAGGGGATTTTAACATTCACGTAGACAATAACATGGACACTAATGCCAAAGAACTCTCTGCTCTACTTGACACTTTTGGCCTCTTGCAACATGTGAAAGGGCCCACACACACTCGAGGCCACACTCTGGATCTGGTTATCTCTAAAGGTGTTAACATTTCTTCTGTTGATGTTAAGGACTTGGCTCTTTCTGATCATTTCTGTGTGTTCTTTGATTTACAGATCATTCCAAATGTTCAGTTAACCTCTGTGTCTGTTAAGAGAAGGTACATAAATGAGAATACCAGTGCAAAGTTTATGGAGGCTATAGCTATGTCACCAACTGTGAGTGCAGAGTCAGTTGATGAACTCCTAGATCAATTTAACTGGAAAATCTCAAATGTCATGGATGCTGTTGCACCTATTAAAACTAAGACGACCTTGATCAGAAAGAAAACACCATGGAGGAACACTATGATGGTAAAGGCTTTAAAAACAGAATGCAGGAAAGCAGAGTGTAAGTGGAGAAAAACTAAACTTCAAATTCACCATGACCTCTACAAAATAAGTCTCTGTAATTTCAACTATGAGTTAGTAAAGGCTAGACAGCGACACTTTTCTGAAATTATTAATAAGAACATCAACAACACTCGCACCCTATTTGCTATGGTTAATAAGCTGACAAACCCCCCTAAACAGATAGCTCCAGAACTCCTTTCCACAGTAAAATGCAATGAATTTGCTTGCTTTTTCAGTGAAAAAATCCAGTCCATAAGGTTAAATATTAGCACAAATCAACAAAACAATAAAATAACGCAATCCCTAAGACCTCCCAGGAATAACTCAACTGCGATGTCAGAATTTAATACAGTTGACCAAAAAACCATAGAGGAAACAGTTCAGCATCTAAAACCATCAACATGCTGCCTTGACAAAATGCCATCAGACTTTTTTAAAACTATTGTGAACTCTGTCCAAATAGATTTGCGACAAATACTAAATAGCTCACTCCAATCGGGCACGTTTCCTAAATCCCTAAAAGTAGCTGCTATTAAGCCACTCTTAAAAAAGAGATCGCTGGATGCTTCCATGTTAACCAACTACAGACCTATCTCAAATCTTCCTTTTATAGCCAAGATCGTTGAGAAAGTGGTTTTTAATCAACTCAGCAAATTCTTGAATTCCAGTGGCCTTTTCGACAAATTTCAATCAGGCTTCCGACCTCACCACAGCACAGAAACAGCTCTTATTAGAGTGTTAAATGATATTAGGTTAAACACTGACTCAGGCAAGGTGTCAGTTCTGGTCCTGTTGGATCTCAGTGCTGCATTTGACACTGTGGATCACAGTATATTGTTGAACAGGTTGGAAACTTGGGCAGGACTCAGCGGAACAGTCCTAGAATGGTTCAGGTCCTACTTGGAGGAGCAGAGTTATTTTGTCACCATTGGAAGTTATGAATCCAATCGAATGGCTATGACATGTGGAGTTCCTCAGGGGTCAGTTCTTGGACCCCTTCTGTTCAGTCTATATATGCTGCCTTTGGGTCAAGTTCTGCAGAACTCTAATGTAGACTATCACAGTTATGCAGATGACATGCAGATATACATAGCACTGTCCTCAGATGACTACAGCCCAATACAGTCATTGTGTCACTGTTTAAAGCAAGTAACAAATTGGATGAACCAAAATTTCCTTCAATTAAATCAGGACAAAACTGAGGTAATTGTTTTTGGCAATAAAGAGAAGAGGACTGCCGTCAGTAAACATCTCGAGTCACTCTCTCTAAAAACTAGGGACCAAGTCAGAAACCTTGGCGTGCTGATAGACTCAGATTTGACCTTCAGCAGTCATATCAAATCCATCACCAAAACAGCCTTCTATCATCTTAAGAACATATCCAGAGTGAAGGGTTTTATGTCTCAAACAGACCAGGAGAAGTTGATTCATGCTTTTATCTCCAGTAGACTCGACTACTGTAACGGTCTTCTGACTGGACTCCCACAAAAAAGCATTAAACAACTGCAGCTCATTCAGAATGCTGCAGCTCGAGTTTTAACCAGAACAAAGAGATCAGATCACATTACTCCAGTCCTAAAGTCTTTACACTGGCTCCCAGTCAGCTATAGAATAGACTTTAAAGTTCTGCTACTGGTCTACAAATCACTGAATGGTTTAGGTCCAGAATACATGAATGACATCTTAGTAGAATACAAACCCAGTAGGGCTCTGAGATCTACTGACTTAGGTCAGATAGTGAAGCCCAGAGTTCAAACTAAACATGGTGAAGCAGCTTTTAGCTGTTATGCTGCACAAAACTGGAACAAACTACCAGATGAACTGAAATCAGCCCCAACTGTAAACATTTTTAAATCCAGGTTAAAAACACTTCTCTTCTCCTGTGCTTATGATTGAGCTTGTTCAAAGCACTTTAAGTTGTAAATTGCACTATGTCCTTTTAAATCATGATTGTATGCTGCTCTTATAGTATTTTATTTCTTTCTATTCCTCTGTAGTTGTTTTTTATTTTTTTATTTTATTTTTTTAAATTTTTATTTCAATTCTTGTTTTATGTAAAGCGCATTGAGTTGCCATTGTGTATGAAATGCGCTATATAAATAAAGCTGCCTTGCCTTGCCTTGCCTTACTTTTATTATTCCATTGAATTAGCCTACTCAACATTACAGACAACAATCTGTTTTATTTCCAGACAAAACTGAAGACCAGGAACTGGAACCTGGGAACCTGGTATGTAATATGTGTGTAATGCTGGAGGTTGTATAGCTAGATGAAATAGTTCTGATGACTAGTTGAATAGTGTTTTTTATCACTGAAAACTCATCAGTAGTAGTAGCCTTTGTTTGCATACCATTTTGTGTTTTTGGGAGAGTAGGGTGTCAAGTACAGACACAAATTATTTTTCTTTCTTCTTCAAGGAAGATGATGTTGTCCTGAAGGACACAATTCAGGCAGCAGCATGGTGCCAGTTACAGTCCTTCAAGGACAGCGTTTCTCTCCCAGAGGTCATTGGGATGGAAGGTTGGGAGCAGATGGCAGCATCAACAGAGCGCAAATCCGATGACGGCGGGGATGAGGAAAAAACGTGTAAAATAATTAAACCATTCCAATTCTCATTCAGATTACATACTGACTATGAACTGTTCAGTGTGGAGATGATGGACAGGAGAAACCTGAAGGTGTTTGCCTCTTTTGAGTCAAACACCTCTCCCCCTCCCCGTCCCCCTCCCCGTGACGCCTGCGCCACACGACTCCAATGTAGTCTGATGATGCAGCATAATGGCGGCGCTTGGCAGCTATGGCGGCGGTGACGGCGATGTCGGGCGACAGAGCGTGAAACGAGAGTGGCGTCCACCTCACTGAGGAAGGCGTCAGTGTGTTCCCCCCCCACCCCGTTGAGACAGTTTGTTCTTTGTTTGTTCTACTCTTTATTGATTTATTTTTGATGTTAATAGTTTACAATCTATTTTTTGTAGTTATTTTTTAATTGTTTTGTTGAATAAAAAGACTGTTGCTAGTGCTCCTGTGATTGGTGTAACTTAATGTGCTTCACACATGTAGCTTTTCATTATGTCTGTTGAGGTACATTTTTTGCCCTTAGATGTGGTCACTTCGTTATTCCTCACATTACATCTGTTAAGGTCATACCTTGGGGTCCCAGTCTTCATAGTTCCCCAAATCTTATTTTGGCTCTTACTTAGGTCATAGGCAGCTGGGCCTGTAACTCTCACAGACAGACGGGTACAGGAGTTCGCACACGTTGCATTGTTTACAGGCAAGGGTGGATTACCGCACGGGCACACCGGGCACATGCCCAGGGGCCCAAGGGCGGTGGGGGGCCAGAGCCAGAGCTTCTGTGGGAAGTCGCTGTTAGTAACTTTTAATGTTGCATTGTCGAAGCAATCAGTAGAGAAATACAGAAAACAGCAATAGTAGGCCTATTAATACTGAGTAAAAAAGAAAAAGATCACTAGGGGGCACTATTTCAGTTTGTGAATTTGAGACAGGTCACGAACAAGGCACTGTGATTTAAACATGGAGCAACGGCGAACGGTTGTAACGTGAACTCTAAGTGGAACCTTAATAGGTCCATGAGTGGAACAGCTAAGCGAAAAAAATAAAAATAAACAAGAGAAAATGTATTTGCAAGTCGTTTAGGCTATGCTTAACTTTATAATAGGTCCATGGTACGCAGCAAGAAAGATACCCAGTCACAATACCCCCTTGCCATCTGTTTGTATAATTTAATTAACAGCGTGGGCTCCCGCTAGCTTAACATAGTATTACCGTTTACTCTTGCATTAACAAGAGCAGCGGAAATCTGCTCAATCGTCAATGTGGACTGAGTGCCCGCCCCCTCCATGTGGACTGAGTGCCCGCCCCCTCCATGTGGGCTCCGTCTGCGGGCTGCAGTCAGGGGCTTCTCGTCTCACACGGGGGAAAACGTGGTATATTCACAATAAAGGCTTTAATTTGGCCTATTCATTTACATTGGCCTAAGCACCGATCACGTGACGGTCAAGTTTCCCCCTGCGAAAACAAAAAAATGGCGGACACTCCTTACATTTTCCGTGGAAAATGCAATATTTTGAGCTACCATCCACATTTACATGCATTTAGATGACATTTCTGGCGAGAAGTATGCGTTATATTTTCATAATCTTCTATCAGAGAATGTAGACGACCTTCCGTTTATTAGTTTCTATGACGATTTAGTGTCTCTTTAGAAAATCGTTGGAATGCAACGCTTTGTACCGTTGTTATGGTTAGCTATGGACGCTACTATCGCGCGACCGCTGTAATGGACGATGTGGGCATCCGTCCTATTGGTTAGTTATTACTCCTGTATCAGAGCTATAGAGTAAACAACTCTGTAAACAACTCTGTTTACTCTATAGCTCTGATAACTGCACCATGTTTCAATGACGTCAGGTTGCTAGGGGCTACGCAGTAGGGCTTAGATGATTAATCGACATGTGACACGTGCCAATGACATGTCACAAGACATGTCACTGGATCAATCGACATGTGGCATGTTCCAGTGGCATGTAAAAGACATGTCACTGGATCAATCGACATGTGGCATGTTCCAATGACATGTAATGACATGTCACACACGGGAAACATCGAAACAAACCAAACACGAGTTCAAGTGCTATGACGTGGGTTGGCATGTTTACATTAGTGCCCATGACATATTGCAAGTTTAATTGCTCTGCAAACATCGTTCTGAAATATAAAACATCGTTCTGAAATATAGTAGCCTATTCTTCTTTGGTAGGCTAGTTCTAAATTTAGCACATTTGGCTAGAGGTGTGACAGGAGGTGTTGGAGATGTTGGAGGGTCCCTTCATTTGCACCTAAACCATAAACTACACATACTACATACTACACACCCTTCTTGTCCTCTGCATCCTTGGTCCTAGGCAAGTACAGGCACAGTGGAAAATGGAGAGAGCAGGTAAAAGTCAGTGTATACATGGTACAAAAAATTCAGAGATGCCTACCCACTTAAAATATTAACATTTGGGGTAGATTACAGTATACCAACTTCAGCTAACAAGCTACATCAAAGCATACCCACTACAGCTAACTAGACTACATCATTGCAAACATTGTTCTTATTCTATGGATGGACCAAATTCTGCCCTTAGAGCATCATTAACCTGATACACATCACATCACATCACGTTATCCACACAAGGTAAAAAAAAAAAAGAAACATTGTAGAATACAATGTAGAATAAATTGACTGCAACCTGACATCCAACCAAACCCTGGTGAAAACATAACCTCCTTGGCGGAGGTAACAATGGCTTTCAACATAATAAGTGGTAGTGCGTAGAGGTTTGTAGGGGATAATAAAGAGAGACAAGTTGTGTGTAGTCAATTACGCTTTATGCTTTTAACACAAAGAACAGGGGTGGTACTTGAGGTTGAGGTCACTTTTAGTGTGAGAGGTTAGTGTGAGAGGGGCTGGTGTGGGGGGCTGGTGAGAGGGGCTGGTGTGGGGGGCTGGTGTCCACACCCAAGGGGAGGGGTGTTGGTGCGTCTGTGCACGCCGGCCTCTCAAGAAGACATTTCATGCTTTTAATGTTAGACGAAAATAGGCGTACCTTTTCCAACAGAAGACATACCATAGACAGTACCATGACGTGTTACAAGTATAGCGTCTCCCAGGGAGGGGGGGGTTGGTCCAGGGCAATATGGACACGTGTCCTCTGAAGGTTCAAAGCCCTGCGGCAACTCTCTTTCTTTTTGGGAGAGTTCAAGAGGTAATTCTGCTGGTATTTTCTTTTGCCTCCACAAATAGTCTGTCATTTGCAGGACATCTCTTGAATGTAGGGCTGCACGGTGCTCCCATGGATCAAAATTTTGAACCTCTACTTCGTCAAGGTCCTCCTCTTCATGTGAGGTCTGGTCTGTGTCTTTTAACAGTTGGGGGCGCTCTTGAAACAACCACCACATGCACACAGAACGGTGAACACAGTGCTTGCTTTGGTTGCGACATGGACAATACCAATGGCCATCCTGTATGTCAAAAGACACCCGTGTCCTACTAAAGGGACACCAACTTTCCTGTTCACCTGTAAAAACCGAAAAGTGCATTAGTTTTTCAGGTGGATCTTGCCCTTTCCAAAATATGGGAAATACAGTCAACGGCCTCAGAAAGGGCTTTTCTCTGAAGCTGCTCACAATCCCTCTGCCTTATGGTGGAGAACAGTCCCTGGTTCACCATCAACTGCAGAGAAGCAGCTGTCAGGGTTGGGGGTGCAGAGTAACACACACTCTCGTTGGTCCTGCGGAGGTGCTGACATTCAGTTCCTGGATTTCCTGACTCCGTTGCAATTTTCATGAAATCCCTGCAGACTGCCAACTCACATGCCAATTTCTGCTTAACAACAGATTTGACAATGTGTACAGGGAAACGTGGTCCACTTGGATCTTTAGGCGTCACAAAAATGCCGTTTTTTGCATCAACGCATATGACGGGGGGATATTCTCTGCCGTGATGGGTACGTTCATGACGCCTCAGATTAGATGCATTAGAAAATTTCCTGGAGCAGTCAGGACACTCCAAACCACCACCTTGACCCCCAACAACTGCAGGCTGTGGAGTAGATTTGTCTGAACAGAAAAGACAAAAACATAGCATAGAGTAGCAATATGGAAACCAATACACATTTTACATTGAAAATAGAAGGTACCTTACCAGTTTTCTCTTTATCTGACACTGTAAGCCCTGCAACACAAAAAAGAAAAGCAAAACAGCCAAACTGGGATGAGAACATTGGTCCAAAATTGGTGAATAAACAGAATAATGAACGTAGATTTGCACTAACCATGCATTTTTAGGTGTGCTTTAAAGTTCACAGATCTGGATACAATTTTCTGGCATATTGGACAATGCCAATGGCACCTTTTCTGGTCCAAGGCAGCACAAAAGCAGGGAATTGTGAATCGAACTGTAAAGAATAGATGTTATTTATATCTTCTTCATGGTAAACCTGCAGTACAACCATATGCAATATATTTATACAGTACATGCAAGCAATTGCATGATGAGTTACATAAAATTGTGAAACTGTAAATTTAAGACTGCTACATTTTGCCCACTCACTGCTGCCACTGCACTCGTAGTAGATGGCGAAATTAATGTGTCGAACCCTTAGATGGTCCTCACTGCAGAGAATGTCATTTTTGCAGAACTTGCAGTTCTGGTTTCCCCCCTCATTAATGACTTCCTCCGCAGATGAAAACTCAAATGTGGTTACTGCACATAAAATTGTTAAACATGACTTTCTGTGGCATAAAACATGCATACGATTACATATAATTGTAACTGTAATTGTGTAATTGTTAATACTTTACCAGACATGCTTGACATGAAACGATGAAACGGTGTCAATACACTGAGAGGGAAAAAGCATCCACATCCACGTTAACTGCTATGCTAACATTACACTCAAGTCTCTTCGGTCCCATCAATGAACATTACGAAATCCCGTACTTAACGAACATAACTAAAGTCTAAAAAGTTACCGGCAGGCATTTTCAACTCGTCGTTTTTCACATACTATTGTGTTACATTTACATTGCATATATCTTACCTTTTGTTAAACAGTCAGTGAAGAACTAGCAAGCAAACTTTCGGGAAAACCGAAAACCGAAACTTACGATTGATTGCCTCTTCCTGTGTCATGCTGGTCAGGCACCAGGTGATGCCAGTGAGCGGTGTCATGTCAATGACGTGTTATCGACATGTGTCACGTGGTCACATGTCGATGCCAGTGGCATGCTACTGGCACGTGTCACATGTCGATTAATCATCTAAGCCCCTCTCGGGCTACGGCTGAAAGACGCCGTGACCACCTGTCCCATTGGGAGGACCTATCAGCCGGAAGTGCTGTCCTTACTGTACTATTGTTTATGTTGTAATGTCATAATATCGTTGACAATAAAGTTTGCTAAAACCACAACAACAACAACTATTATTGTCCCACACCACAATGTATGTCCCACAATGTGAACTCCAAACAATTCATTCAAACAAAGCAGCTGGAAACACGTCTAAAAAAACACTTAAATAAAAAAACGAAATAAAATGTAGCCTATATTTATATTTTTACAACGTCAATCTCCCTATAATATGAACAAAATATGTTCAGGTTATACTTTCTCTCTTGAAAAACGGGCAAAACGCTAACCCTAACCCGCAATACACAAACCTGCAATACACAAACCGCACACTTATGTGCAATACACTTTGCGGCGCCATGTTTTTTGTAGTTCTAAAGCCCCTTGCATGTTACTATGGCAGGCCTACTTTCTTTCAAAAGCTCATATCTTGGTCAATTAAAAACAACTGTGTGTAAAAATGTAACTACACACAGACATACATTCGCATTACCATATTATGTACTATTGGTTCATCCAGGGCAATCCTGTCAGCCCCGGGGAAGGGAACACAATAGCTATAAATGGTCATATTAAGTAGCCTATATGAAACATTAAGTAGTTTAAGGGGTAAATGGGGTCTGCTCCAAATTGAAAAGCATGACTAAGGACAAGGTCACCATCAATATGTTGAACACATTTTGCCACTAAATATCCCTTAAAATATGTTTTAGTGATTTTATCCATCTTGGCTCTATATAGGCTGTGAGAAAGTGCACATCGAAGTGCCTTGGCAGTGAGCAAACTTTGTCGTAGGATGACAATGAAGACATCGTTGGAAAGGTCTTGATCTGCAGAGCACAGATATGCCACTGTGAACATTCTGGATTGTTCCTGCTCCTCAGGAATGCCCTTTGAACCTTGAACCTAAGGCACATTTAAAGGCTTACAGAAAAGCAACACAATGTGATACAAACATGGGGAAAACATTTTTGGAAAGCTCTTGACTTCTTCTATCATGGCCTTTGTCAAACCAACGCTACTGGGTAGGGTCAAAACCAGGGTAGGGTCAAAACCAGATTTCACCCAATTAACAATAGTAAAAATGAAATCTGACCAAATAAATGTGCTCCCCAGTCCCTAAAACATATAATACACTTGCGAAGTTCCTTGACACATGTTCTCATAATAGGGGAAACTTTAACTAAACACTTTAGAACTACAGAAAACATAGCGCCGCACACTTAAGTGTATTGCACATAAGTGTATTGCAGTTTGTCGTTTTTTTAATTCATTTTCCGGGTTAGGGTTAGGGTTAGCGTTTTGCCCGTTTTTCAAGAGAGAAAGTATAACCTGAACATATTTTGTTCATATTATAGGGAGATTGATGTTGTAAACATATAAATATAGGCTACATTCTATTTCAAGTGTTTTTTTTAGACGTGTTTCCAGCTGCTTTGTTTGAATGAATTGTTTGGAGTTCACATTGTGGGACATACATTGTGGTGTGGGACAATAATAGTTGTTGTTGTTGTGTTTTTTTTAGCAAACTTTATTGTCAACAATATTATGACATTACAACATAAACAATAGTACAGTAAGGACAGTAGTACTTCCGGCGGATAGGTCCTCCCAATGGGACAGGTGGTCACGGCGTCTTTCAGTAGCCCCTAGCAACCTGACGTCATTGAAACATGGTGCAGTTATCAGAGCTATAGAGTAAACAGAGTTGTTTATAGAGTTGTTTACTCTATAGCCCTGATACAGGAGTAATAACTAACCAATAGAGCGTAACAGTGACCGCCCCCTTTTTAACAGCTCCGGTGCCGGAAGTAAATTTCCCATGCATTTATCTCGTCCACTTTTCGTAGAATCCTTATAAAAAGAGTATTAAGCCTTTAACCAAGCCAATCGTTATGGTAGTCGTGACCATATTATGTTTGATTCGGGCATAAAAAGAATTTGGAAAACGGAGGAAAAGGCAAAGGTACAAGACTGTGTACATTATTTTGTTGACCGAGTGAGGAACTACTCATCCCGAATCAAACATAATATGGTCACGACTACCACAACGAACGATTGGCTTGGTTAAAGGCTTAATACTCTTTTTATAAGGATTCTACGAAAAGTGGACAAGATAAATGCATGGGAAATTTACTTCCGGCACCGGAGCTGTTAAAAAAGGGGCGGTCACTGTTACGCTCTATAGGACGGATGCCCACATCGTCCATTACAGCGGTCGCGCGATAGTAGCGTCCATAGCAACCACCATAACAACGGTACAAAGCGTTGCATTCCAACGATTTTCTAAAGAGACACTAAATCGTCATAGAAACTAATAAACGGAAGGTCGTCTACATTCTCTGATAGAAGATTATGAAAATATAACGCATACTTCTCGCCAGAAATGTCATCTAAATGCATGTAAATGTGGATGGTAGCTCAAAATATTGCATTTTCCACGGAAAATGTAAGGAGTGTCCGCCATTTTTTTGTTTTCGCAGGGGGAAACTTGACCGTCACGTGATCGGTGCTTAGGCCAATGTAAATGAATAGGCCAAATTAAAGCCTTTATTGTGAATATACCACGTTTTCCCCCGTGTGAGACTGGGTTGGCAAACCATAGCTACATCAATGCATAGAACAACACTGCCACCTACTGGTTGAGGAGGGCGGGCCATTTGTGAATCGCGAGCTATTTGCTTGTGGATTTGTGTGGATCTTCGACAAGAATGTCTCAAAAATGCGTAAGTGAGGAAAGAGATGCGTGTGCGTGAGCAATGATCCACAAACGCTGAATCAAACTTCACGAGCAGAATTTTCAGTTTTACGAATGCATTTTTTTTTTACGAATAAACATGTATATGTAAAACCAACACACAAGTTACAAATCCTAAATGTGTGTTTGTGGAAGGAATATGTGTATGCATACAGCAACACTGCCACCTACTTGTGAGGAGGGTAGGCCACTTGCGAATCACGAGCTATTTGCTTGTGGATCTGTGCGGATCTTCGACAAGAATGTCTCAAAAATGCGTAAGTGAGGAAAGAGATGCGCGTGCGTGAGTAATGATCCACAAATGCTGAGTCATACTTCACAAGCAGAATTTTCAGTTTTGCAAATGGCTTTTATGTTTTTACAAATGGAAAATTGTGTATTTACAAAAACACAATATATTTAGAAGTACACCCGTATATGTAAAAACCAAAATACAAGTTACAAATTAGAAATGTGTACTTGTGGATAGCAAAACACGTGTGCAAATCAAAAATATTTGTAGATCATCCTCTGTGCGTTTACAGGTATTAATGAGACAAATTTAAGCCCATATACAACCCTCTCCTTCTGAGGTCAGGGTAATCGATACGCTGCCTATACGCGTCTAGGTCTCGGAACCTTACGGAGTCTGGTCTCTTAGGCGGAGCCCTATAAGCCCTCGGTGAGGGTGTCTAGCACGCTACCGGTACGCCTAGGCCTAGAAACTCTATCTTAGGAATCGGATTATAACCTATTCGGGTTGGGTCAGAGTATGAAACACGCTACCTCACGCACAGTCACGCGTCTAGGTCTTGGAACCTACTAGACGTAGCCCCTCGGGCTCACTACCTCATGCACAGGTTTCTTTCCTCATGCACAGGTTTCTTTCCTCATGCACAGGTTTCTTTTCTCTTTTTTACCTCATGCACAGGTTTCTTTTCTCTTGCTAATAGTCGTTGACAGGGTATGACCTTTGTATCAGAAGGTATTATTTTAACAGTATAGAATTATTACAATTTATGCACGGTTTGCCCTTACCTGGACCACTATGTTTCATGAGCCACTACGCAGATTTGAACACGTCTGTCAACAGGTTCTGCTTACCTCTCAGTTGTGGTACCAGGGACAGTGGACTCAGGTTGGTGGCGTCACCGGCGCAGGCGCCCGCCGTTGTGTCGGTTCTCCCGGTTTGTTAAAAATCACGTCGGGGTCACCAGATGGCAATGCCTAATTTCCTTTATTATTACTGGGCTAGCAATATACAAAAGGTTATGATATGGGCTAAGTGTGGTCCCGGTGTGGAAGCTCCTGCTTGGGTTGAATTGGAATCTTTTAAATTGCAACGCCACTCGCTGATAACGGCTCCTTTACCTCTTAATTCTGGCTCCTTTGAGAACCCCGTAGTTGCCCATACCATAAAGATCTGGGTTCAATTTCGGAAACATTTTGGATTGCAAAGCGCTTCACTACAGGCTCCTATCCTTTCAAACCATCTTTTCACCCCCTCCATGTCAGATCTGGCGTTTCGGGCCTGGTATGGCAATGGAATTAAGCTTGTTCAAGATTTATATCTAAACAAGATATTTGCTTCCTTTAGGCAACTTTCAGAGAAGTACTTATTGCCCCGTTTCCATATGTTTCAGTATTTGCAGATTAGACACTTTGTTCAAAGTGGTTATCATCCCTTCCCTGCTCAACCACCAAACACACCTATTGATATCCTTTTAGCAGTGGATACTGATATCAAGGGCGCCATCTCCTGGATTTATGATAATTGATGCTATCAATCCTCAAACTCTGATAAATTTAAAATTGATTTGGGAACATGATTTAGGTTTGTCATTTGAAGATGATCAGTGGGATTTAATCCTTGGGCGAGTGCACTCCTCATCTCCCTGTGCCAGGCACGGTTTAATTCAGTTTAAGATACTTCATCATCTTCACCTCACTAAAGAGAAACTAGCAAAGATATATCCAAACACCGATTCCACGTGTGAGAGATGTAAATCTTCTACCGCCACCTGGTTACATATGTTTTGGTCATGCCAGCGGCTTCAGACGTTTTGGGAGAAGATCTTTGGCTCTCTTAGCGACATTTACAGTATTAAAATTAGTCCTCAACCCATCATTGCTCTTTTTGGGGTGATGCCCAGAGATACCCGGCTGGGTTGCATGATGTGGTTGCATTTACAACTTTGCTAGCTCGCCGCCTTATACTTCTCAACTGGAAGAGACCAGTCCCACCATCTCATACTAGATGGCTAAAAGAGATCATGTTCTATTTAAAGCTTGAAAAGATCAAATTCACATTGAGGGGAGCTGCAAATAAATTTGAAAAAGTATGGATGCCTTTTCTCACGTATTTTGACAACATTACCCAAATTACAGACTGGGTGGATTCGTAATGTATAGAGTAGTGCCATGAGTGTGTATTAGTGCCCTGCACGGGCCTATTATCTGGGCCCGAGCCCGGCCCTGGCCCGAGGGGGTGGAGCGCCAGCCCGGCCCGGCCCGACAGGTTTTCAGAATTCTCAGGCCCGAACCCGTATCAAGCCCGACTTTTTTTTGTTAACCTCCCATTAACAATGTTTTAGCGTGATAGAACGCTATATTCATTGAGTGCGATCGTATATTTAATCTCTCGCTCTGAAAATGGGATAACGCTCTGCAGTTAGAAAAAAACAGCATTCTATTTTTCTGTGAATAAAC
Source organism: Merluccius polli (assembly GCA_030340625.1). NCBI lineage: Eukaryota > Metazoa > Chordata > Actinopteri > Gadiformes > Merlucciidae > Merluccius > Merluccius polli. The sequence continues at coordinate 29,081 of JAOPHQ010000580.1, forward strand.
GAACGGTTTCTGACAGATCAAAGTGGACATTAGGGATGGGCATAATTAATCGATGATCGATCATTGATCGTTGTTATCGATCAAAAGGACGTTGTGTTGCATGTGAGTCTTGAAGCGGTGCCCGGTGATCGCGGCTTTAGTTCCGCGTGTCTGATCGCTGTAATTCGGAGCGTGAATATCGGTTGAATATCTAATAGGCCTATCTTTCTAACTTTAAAAAACACTTTAGTATTTTTTAAGACGATAGTCGCACATCCCTCGTAACTCCGCCGTGAAGGTGAACCTTCCCGGACTCCGCTATTAAAGAAGCACTATGCAACTCGTTTATCAAAAATAACCTTAACCATGCAGGTTGAGAGTCGTTCTGATCGTTCTACAACACTTTCTGGGTTGTTTGGTGGGTGTTTCATCTCCCCCTGTTGGGTCCCCGCGGAAAAACAGAACATGCAACTTCATGTGGCCGTCCCGGCCACTTACGGATGTGACTCAGCGGAAGTATCCAATCGCGCCTCGAAAATGTAGTCAGATTGTAGTTTCACTACTTTACGGTAGACCTGGGCGGGGGTGCCAAACATGGGTCCGGCTGAATATAAAGAGTCAGTTGCAAGGCAATTCTGGATCAATCGACAAATCCACTATGGATCCATCAAGACCCAAGAGGGGAAGGTCGGAGGAATCGAAGAATAAGAGAAAGGATTATGATAAACAAAGAAACCAGACACGAGTGAACATAGGGCGAGCTTATGCGGAATGGCGTCAACTGAGAGACTCGGAAGAATGCAAAACGGACGCCGACTTGGCTGTCTTGCTGCTGAAATTGTAAGTAGCCTACCCTTGGATGAACTTCGTTTTTGTAATGTGGTTTGAGAGTCTGTTGAACAATGTGTTTTGCTCGACCGTTTTATTGTGAGCCCTGTATGTGTTTCGCTTGGTTGCTTCATGGCTAGCTTGCTAGCTAGTGAGGGTTTATCCTAGCAGTGACTTGCTACCACACATGTTTGTTTGCGGTCCGAATCCAGGTTCTCGTTGTGTATTACTATTTATTTATCGAAGTGGGGGGTGGGGGGCGTTGTCAATGAGTTTTTACGACAGTGTTGTAGGCCTATTCCGAAGCTGCAGGGGGAGCTCTATAGTGAGAAATGCGAGCCCAATTCCGGCGAAAACCCAGAAACAGCGGAGGAATAACCGAGTTGCATAGCGCACCTTTAACATGAACCGCTCCGCCGGAGGAGCCGCGCGCCACACGCACCGGACACCACAATACAAACGCACGTTTTACATTTGATTGCCTTTAAATAAAGTTGTGTGCAGTTATACGGTTAAATAGGATTAATGATTAATGACCGATCGCCTACTGCGGTCAAGACAGCCGTCTCTCGGTTTCGCGTGGTCAAGCCAGCCGCTCCTACATTTTCAATATTTCCATAACTGACATTTTAGCAAAACGTTCAGCCTCATATATGTTTTCTGACTAAGGTATTGCTTTTAGACAGTTCATGCAATTGTTTCTAAATGTGTGGCTCATCTTTTTGTCGCGAGCCTTTTTCCGAGCGTCGGCTGCATATTGTATGGGCGTATGTCGGCCTTTTCCCTTTTATTCAAAACAGTCCTATAGTTTAATGCCCACTTTTACTGCCTTGTTTGATTATTGTTGGCCGATAAGTAGGCTACTTATTGTGATTGGAATACAGATTTAGTCTTGTTGGATCGTTTCCAAACCTTTAAGAGCGCATGTAGGGCGCATTGTTCGGCTTTTACGAGCGCCGCATAGGCCTATAACCAGGGACGGGCTGCCATAGGGAGGTTCGGCCGGACGATTTCAGGCCGATTATTTTTTATTTTGTGTATTATTATTTTTGGGCCGGTCCAGATTATTGGGCCGGTCCAGGACTGTCATAATACGTCGGTTTAAAAAAGGTTTTAAAAAATTAATTCAGTTGAAAAATAAAAGTGCCCGAGCCCGGCCCGTGTCCGATGTAATTATGCGGTCGTCGGCCCGAAGCCCGGCCCTCGGGCCCTCGGGCTGTCGGGCCCCTCGGGCCTCGGGCTCCAGTGCAGGGCTCTAGTGTGTATCCCTTGTCAGAAAGAGTGGTTTCAATTTGATTTTATTTATTTATTATTATTATTATTATTATTGTTATTATTGTTATTATTATTATTATTATTATTATTATTATCTATATTTTGTTATTGTATATATATATATATATATTTTTTTTTTTTACGGTATTTTAGTATTTACTTATTGTATTATTACTTTTGTTATACTTATATATTCCTGTGCTATTACAATTATTACTATTGTACTTTTTTAAATTATTATTATTATTAGAATCATTATTATTTTTTATTTTTTTTTGTTGATGTTATTTATATGCATTTAATTGTACATCAAGAGGGGGGGTGGGGTGGGGAGATATTGATATATTTCAAGGTTGATTTTGTAATTGTTTTTATAATGTAAAAACTCAATAAAAAGAAGTAAAAAAAAAAAAAGAATACAGTTACGAAATAAAGATGATGGATTTTGTATATTTCTGAATTATTTTTATAAAGCTTTATACATTTGGTATTTGTAGTGATATTAAGTCATTCTACCAAGATATAAACAGCTCTTTAATGTTTTAAACCGACTGCACAGAATGAATTGCAGAGACTTAAATAAATTAAAAGTAATGGATGAAGAAATCAGTTAGTCAACTGGCAAATGATGACCCTTTAACCATTAAGAGTATTTTCTCTTGAGCCTCAGGGCTTAGTCCTAATTTTATCAAATATAAAATGATGGCAATTCATGACAATTGTTTACAAAACATTTGTAATATCCCTGTTAAAACAGAAATATATATGCTAAGGATCCTGCAGTGAGTGAGAAGTTGAACGTAGAATCAAGGCTACAGGTATGCAAGACCATAGGTGCCTGGCTAGTGGGACATCTTCTGTCCAAAATTAAACGCTTGTCAATGTATCCAGGTTAATAACTTTATATTCAACCAATCAATCAACTGAATTTCAACTATATTTGGAAGAATAAGATTCATTACATAAAAAAGGGAACATGGTGAACGATTATAAAAATGGAGCATTAAAAATAATTGATTTTGAGTGTTTAAATGGAGCCCTTAAAATCCACTGGTTGAAGTCCCTCTTCAAGAACTTTGATTCTATGTGGGATTGTAAAGCCATTTTTGAACCTGTGGGTGGTTTAAATGTCCTAGTGACCTGTGCTTTGAAACTCAAAAGCTCCCTATTAAGTTGTCAGGCTTTCATTTGCATGATCTTTTCTATTTTGGAAAATGTTGTTCAAACATTACTTTTAAATAACTACTTTTATATGGAATAATAGATGTATTTTGTTGCTAACAGAACCATTTTCTACACAGTGGAAAAACAAAGATATATATGGTCTCTATATACAAGGGGAAGTGACATATTATTTAGTACATATGATGAACTCTAAATTTAAGTGTAACCCCTGTGCCACAGAATATAACAAACATATTAAAGCAATATCTCTATGGCTTCAGGGCACATCTCATGCCTGGGTCCAGACCTTTGAATCCACCCAGTCCACCGAGTTGAAAATTGTCTTATATTAGGCTAGGCACATCTTCCCATGCATGCCTTCCCTCAGGATACAGGGCACTCCCCTGACAATGGGAGGATGAACCAATACATTTTACTACTGAGATGTCCCCTTAGGGCAAACTCTACCAGGCATTACACAAGGATATTTTTTTAGAACAAATCAGAATACAAATATATTTCCTTTCCAATCCCCTTAAAGCTATAGAGACCCACTTTAGGATTATTAATAACATAACTTCAGGTGAATTCTTAGGACTCTTTTCTTAAGAAAATATGTATAGCTTTTGTAGAAAAGACATAGAAACAATTATTTAACTTTACATTTACGTCACGCCTAGACCTGAGAAACGGAAACAGCTTTATGGGACAGAGCTAAATTTAAAAACTTTCGATTTCAATCGTAATCTCTATAAAACATTCCTGGCAGGGTTTGTCTTAATAAAATATAAATTTGCACAACCACAAATGTGTAATTTGTTGAAAAAAGGTCATGGGTACGAGACTGTGTTACGCCAGTCCACATTAATTAACTGGCGTAAAGTATGGCTCAAAGAGGGAGCAAAAAGCAGTGGGAGTAACTTTGATGACAGTGTTTGTGCAATATTGGTACTAGCCTACTAGTCTGTTTTACAATTACCCGTCTGTTTAATTTTCTGTATGTACACAGTTGTAGGCTACCTGTGACATATTTTAAACAAATGAGATATTTCTGGATGTGGAAAATGCAATTTAAATTAAAGCTGCTCCTCAAAAGGTATTCATAGTGCGCATCGCCGAACCCAGCGATTTGCAGGGGCACGTCACTTGGGGGCGATGAGATAAGTCTCCCCAAGCGATTTTGGGGCAAAGTGATGCCTAGCACTTAGCTTAGCACTTAATGAAATTGACTGTGACATCGTTTTTTTAGCTATCTACACCAAACTTGGCATTCTTATGTCAGATGTCCTCTATGTGCGTAACTAGTTTCAAGGCCCTGGGACAATCCGAAGTAGAGTTGTGATTGATTCATTTTTTATTGTTTAATGATTCCATTAATAACTTTTGATCAGGCATGTCGTCCATAGAGCATATGTACCGTCCTAAATTTGGTGTCATTTGGACTTTCTGAGAAGATTTTGAAGTTTCCCAAAACAATAGTGGGTTTTTCGTACATGTCTGTCAACGCCACGCAAACATTATTGGACAAATTGATGTCGTTTTGGAGGATCACTTGAGAGTGATAAGATAAACGTCTCCAAGTGATTTGGAATGAATCTGAGTCATGGTTCAAGAGCAAATGGCGTTTATGTGCGATTTTGAGCATTAGATTAGTTTTACATTTTGGAGACTTGCTGACCCGGAGCAACATTTTTCCTAGGATGGCGAAGGCATCTCATGACAAATTAATGACATTAAGACACACAACACGTAGCTGCTTAAAACCACTGTTGACACAGTTGAGTTCAATAAATTCAGCGGCGCACTGGTTAGTGTGTAGAATTTTAGTGTGGGAAACCCGAGTTTGAGTCCCTCCACGTCTCAATTTTATGTTGCAAATTATGTTTAGGTTTACATTTAGGCATGGGCGTCACCATAATATAATTGGGGGGGGGACACGTCCCCCCCATGTTACACTACGCCCTGCTAGACGGTCCAACACCCCCATCTAGGGGACGCTTGTCGCCACTAACACTAATTTTCCTAAACACACCTGTTCCCAATTACTAATCACCTGTTTCCCTATTCAAGCCGGGGATTTCCTGCCAGCCGGTGCCAGCTCGTGCTTTTGGTTAAACTAACTCTGTCCTTTGATTTATTACCCGATTGTTGCCGACCCCTGCCTGCCTGATTACCCGCCTGTTCCTGTACCCTGTTGCCGACCCCTGCCTGCCTGACTACCCGTCTGTTCCTGTACCCTGTTGCCGACCCCTGCCTGCCTGACTACCCACCTGCTGCCGGACCCTGTCGCCTGTCCGACTACCCGCCTGTTGCCGACCCATCGCCTGTCCGACTACCCGCCTGTTGCCGACCCATCGCCTGTCCGACTACCCGCCTGTTGCCGACCCATCGCCTGTCCGACTACCCGCCTGTTGCCGACCCATCGCCTGTCCGACTACCCGCCTGTTGCCGACCCATCGCCTGTCCGACTACCCGCCTGTTGCCGACCCATCGCCTGTCCGACTACCCGCCTGTTGCCGACCCATCGCCTGTCCGACTACCCGCCTGTTGCCGACCCATCGCCTGTCCGACTACCCGCCTGTTGCCGACCCACCGCCTGTCCCCCTGCCCTCCCCCTGTTGCTATTTCCCGCAGTAATAAATCCCCTATCTTTCATACCGTCTCTGCCTCCCTGTGTTCTGCGTTTGGGTTCACTCCTGCATTATAACACCCCACCCTTGCAAAAAAGTCGTTTGGACCCCCCCACATTTGCCATCAAAAATATTAGCGCATGACTGGTCTACTAGTCCAGCGTTCTTTCCATTGCTTCACAATCAAATCCGTTCCACTTTATCAGTAGGGGGAATACCCATATAAATAGAAATCCACTCCGCGTTTTCCTGTTTTTTTAACACACAAAGCAGCATCACGCACGCATTCAAAACGCGCACCGAAGCAAGCCTATGTTGAGAGTCGGATCAACGACAGCGGTAGACTTCAGAAACACAGACTGAACGCTGAACACAGTCACTTCAGTCCTCTGTGTATTAGTGTTGTCAGGATACCAAAATTATCGCTTCGATACCGATACCAAGTTGAGAATTGCGATTTCGATACTTTTCCTGGACAAGGAGAAACACTCTTGAATAACATTGTTGTGCTTTACCGCAGCGCTGCGGCGGCAGCGTGAAGTGCAAAACCAACACGTTCTCATCCCAACTCGTAATATACCGACGATTTGTCACGCCAGACGTCTGATACTGACGCAAAAGGTACCCTCTCGCGTCTGTGTGAAACGATCTGGGGGTTCTCTTAAACCCGTTCGCGTTGGTAAGAGACGAGCAGAGTCTACAGCGTCCGCTCGCAGAGCAGAGTCTACAGCGTCCGCAGTGTACTGTGAAACAATTCACTCCAAAAAGGGTTATGGGTTATGGTTAGGGTTAGGGTTAGCGTAATCTAGGGTTAGGGTTAGGGTTAGGCAGTAGACTCTGCTCGTCTCTTACCACCGCGAACGGGTTTATGAGAACCCCCAGATCGTTTCACACAGATGCGGTAGGGTACCTTTTGCGTCAATGTCAGACGTCTAGGGGCGTGACAAATTGTCGGTATATTACGAGTTGGGATGAGAACGGGCTGGCAAAACACACTGGCGCCGCAGCCAGGGCTGGACTGGCCATCGGCCCACCGGGCGATGCACATCTTTGGGCCGGCCGAGGACTGTCATAATAATTTATTTTTTTTTAAAGTAATTTGTCCTAACCGTCGGTCGTCGGTCCGGGTGTGTTACGATCGCGCGCAACCCCCCCCCCCCCCCCATCGGTCGTAGGTCCGGGTGGGTTACAATCGCGATGCGCCCCCCCCCCCCCCCCCCCCCCCCCCGAGAATCGCGGTACTTTTGAAGTATTGGTGCACCGTGCAACACTACTGTGTTTTACACCAGAACATAATAGTAGTCAGTAATTGCAGATCATGCAAGCTCCAAGGAAAATCAATGAAAGAGGGAGATCATTTTAAATCTGAAAACATGGTAAAATGCACCAGAATGCGGGAAATTGCATCTACTTCTTTCAAATTTTTCTGGGGGAGGACCCCCAAACCCCCCCTCAAAATATGTCCCCCCCACTTTCAAAAAGCTGGTGACGCCCTTGCATTTAGGTAAAGGTCTACATTAATAAATTGCTAATTTTAGATCAGGGGTCGGCAACCCGCGGCTCTGGAGCCGCATGCGGCTCTTTAGCGCCGCCCTAGTGGCTCCCTGAAGCTTTTTCAAAAATGTTTGAAAATGGAAAAAGATGGGGGAGAGAAATATATTTTTTGTTTTAATATGGTTTCTGTAGGAAAACAAACATGACACAAACATTATTAACGTTTTTCAATGCTGTAAAAATGTGTAGAATATATATTAAATTTCAACATTTCTGTCAACGAAGATTTACGTCATAGCCTGCGACACACGTTTCTATCAGTAAGGCGGATGCCAGGCAGGTGGCTGTTGTGAACAAACCGGCGGCTGTGTGATGGGCCATGGATCCCAAAGGGAAAAAGAGAAAAATAACTGAGGAGAACAGAGGATTCAACGTTTCTTGGACCGGGCAGGGGGGGGGGGGGGGGGGAGGCGCGCAATAGTAACACACCGCGGACCTACGGCCGAGGGGGGGGGGGGGGGGGGGGAGGCGCGCGATTGTAACACTCCGGCCGACGGGGGGGGGGGGGGGGCGGTGCGGTGTGTTACTATTGCGCTCTCAAAAAGGAGGACAAATACGCGCCCGGCTTGATGCTGCGCCGGACGCCGGACAGGGCTTTGAAAAACCGGACAGTCCGGCGCAAATACGCGCCTCCTTTTTGAACCCGCGCCCCGCCCCACCGGTTGAGAACCACTGCTACAGGATGCACTGCAGGAAAAATAAACATTTAATCATGAAGGCTCATTATGTATTCGTAGTTAACTTAGTCATTTCTATAGTAGGCTACTATAGCTACTATAGATACATACAGCATGTGTTAATTGCCTTCAATATAAGGCTTTTATTTTTTTGCGGCTCCAGACATATTTGTTTTTTGTTTTTTTGGTCCAATATGGCTCTTTCAACATTTTGGGTTGCCGACCCCTGTTTTAGATGGTTAAGTTTAGCTATTAGGTTAGAGAAACCATAGTTTAGGAATGGTTACATTAAAGATGGTTCAGTTTAGCTATTACGTTAGAGTTGATTAAGTTTAGGTTTTAGGTTACAGATGGTTAAGGGACTGTACGATATTTACCGGGGGGGGAGGGCCGGTCGTCAGGGGGGGGAGGGCCTAGGATAATTTTTTTAAGCCTTAGGGGAGGGCCCAGGAGAATATTTTTGGCCTGGGGGGAGGGCCGAGGAAAATTATTTTATGGGGGGGGCAATCGTCATGACTCATGCCGAGTTCGATGTTTAAATGAAAGATAGGATAGCCTGTAAGGAAGTGAACGTCTCCTTTACCATAACCATAACCCTTTTTGGAGTGAATTGTTTCACAGTAGACTGCGGACGCTGTAGACTCTGCTCTGCGAGCGGACGCTGTAGACTCTGCTCGTCTCATACCACCGCGAACGGGTTTATGAGACCCCAGATCGTTTCACACAGACGCGGGAGGGTACCTTTGGCGTCAGTATCCAGGGCTTAATTTGGGCCGGAACACGCCGGAATATGTTCCGGCACCTCCAACGGTGGATCCGGCACCTTTTTTATTTTTTTATTCCCCCCCCCCCCCCCCCCCCCCCCCCCCGCCGTCAGTGGTTACGATCGCGCAACCCCGTCATCAGTCCGCGGTCCCGATGACATCCTCACAGCATGCACACGGGCTGTGTGTGGACTTGGGTCTGCGGCTGAGTCCGCGGCCGGGTCCGCGGGTCCGGTGCTGGGTCCGCGGCTGGCGGGTCCGGTGCCCCCCCCCGTTGACAATCGCGCCGAATGTAGAGCATATTGTAATGCAGCGTTGAATGGATGAATAGCTTACATAAGGGTCCCCAGCACTTTTCAAACCACACTCAAGCTTATGGTTATTGTCCCCACCACTTCTAAAACCAAACTGACGCCACTGACCACATAGACCAAGAATCGCAGGGTGATCATTAGTCGCTCTTAGTCACAGTAGTTTGTGTTTTGTCTTATAATAGCCTATAAGGTACAATGTCATCAGCCAAGTTGTGAAATTATTGGGGGAGTCTCGTAACATTGATAAAAGCAGGCTTGTCCCCATTCTCAAGTTCAAGGCACAGCGTGGCATAAACCCCTGCTCTTGCTGCGTGTGTACCCGTGTGTGTGTATGTGTGCTTATGTGGCCGTTTTAACCTTGTAAACGTCATTTTCCGACCAATTTTATTTGATTCACGTAGCGGGGAGGGCCTAGGAGAATTTTTTTGAGCCGGGGGGAGGGCCCCGGAAAAAAAAAAATTACCAGGGGGGAGGGCCAGGCAGAACAATTTTAACCCGATCGTCTGGCGACCGGCCCTCCCCCCCCGCTAAATATCGTACAGTCCCTAAGTTTAGGCATTAGGTTAGAGATGGTTAAGGTTAGGGCAGGACTTGCCTTCGACATCCTAGGAAAAAATATATTGCTTAATGGGAATACATATGTTGTTGACAAATTTGAAAACTTTTGAGCGATCAGGGGCTAGGCGTTAACAAATAATAATAATAATAATAATAATAATAGGGAATCCCTAGAAATACAATAGGTATCCACATCCAACCTCACAGTGAATACCTAATTAGACAAATCCTGCCAGGATAATTTCATGGAGATTCAGATTGAAATCGAAACTTTTTAAATTTAGCTCTGTGGACTCCCATACAACTTTTTCCAAGTCCACTCTGGACTGCATGACATATTGTTGAAAGTTATATTTTTAGATATATTTTTAATTGTGTTTTTAGACATTTCTATGAGATTTTTAGTACGCTTTTTAAAAAAAATGTTTATTGCTGGGACAGAATGGAGAAGTTTCGGTTTCACTTCGGCTCTTTATTATCTATAACAAGTCGGCAGTTGGTAATAACTCCCAAACGAACGCACGATCACTTACTAGTTATGCACCTTGATTTATTCACTTAATATTTCCTAGGGTACCTTGTGCATATTCATTCCTAAAAATTACTGGAAAGAAAGAGATAAAAATAATCGTTTCCCACTGCTATCTCTTCCATCCCAACAGACTGGAACGCACCATCGCCACTGACTCCGTCCCTCTGGTGACGTCTCGGGTGTTCCCGGCATGCAGCGGGTGATGTGGAAGGGAAGATGGCCGAGGGTGGAGCGGCTGGTGTTGAGACTCAGAGAGGAGAGGTGGCGGCGCTTCTCAAAACACCGCTACGGAAGGGAGACACTTGGTAAGACTTCACCCTTAACTTTCTTCACACTTTCCTCCGGTCGTCATTGGCTTCGATGGAGGCTGTCACCGCCCCGAAGTGTTCCTATACCGGGTTAGGAACAGGCCGTGTTGACAGCTAGCCCCCAGCTAACCTAGCCTGCTTCATGGGAGTCCGTCTGAGGTTTAGAATGCCATGTTAACCTGGTTCTTGGGATTCAGTCTAGGAGTTTGCACGTCGTGCGAGCCTCAGCGACATAAACCCTAGCCTCGAAGCTAGCCTAGCCTGCTTCTCGGGAGTCAATCTGGAATTTAGTTCGCCATGCTAGCCTCATCGATATAAACTTTAGCTCCGAGCTAGCCTAGCCTGGTTAATGGGAGTCAGTCTGGGAGTTAGCATTAGGTGCTAGCCTCACCCGATATAAGCCATAGCCATGCTACCAAACAAGAATTAAGGCTTGGTTTCCAGTGCCACCTATTCCAATAATGATTCTTCCTGATGTTGTATTGTCATTAACTGAGCTAATTCGCAGACCTAGTTGGAAGGCGAGTCAATTTATGTTACTTCATCCCTTGTATATAATACCACAGCAGTTTGTACTATTTATTTTATTATCTATACTCTAGAGTATTATATGTAGATCAGTATCTACACTCATATATTTTATTTTGCTTGCACTGTTATTTGTTTTACTTTGTTAGCTGCCATTAATAATGACTTCTCTTACTCGTGGTTCTCTATGCGCACATGTCAAATACACTTGAAACGAGTCTAAGTGAACCTGATTGTGGAGCTTCAAGGGGCCATGAGTACCCTGGGTTGGGTAGGGTGGAGTCAGGGAAGGACACCTGACAGCCTGTCACCTCAGCCAGCTGTCCCGGCAAGTGGCAACCTCAACTAAGCTTACTAAAGTAGTGACTCTGTCAGGAGGAATTTAAATTGAATGTCTCAATGAAAGTCATACATGTCTGTCTGGCAGCATCACCTGTGGGTGCAACCCATACAAATGTGTCAATAAGTTGTCATTGTGATGTTAGTTAATGTCTGAACTGTTTTGAGTTGTCCGATGTTCACCCTGTTGTTGAAATGGTGTTGTTTCTTTCCACAGGTACCTAGTGGACAGTCGCTGGTTCAAACAGTGGAAGAAATATGTTGGTTATGACAGTTGGGACAAATACCAGATGGGAGACCAGAATGTCTACCCAGGCCCTGTGGACAACGCTGGACTACTCAGAGGTAAAAACATATACCTTAAACTTTCTACAGGATTTAAGTTCTGTATTACCTTCATCTTCTACCCAGTCATGCTAGACCAGTTTCAGAGGAGAAGCAGACAAACGGATATTGTTCTCAAGAGAATAGAGTGCTCTCTGGCATGCTGTTGTTTTGTTGTTTGTTTTGTGTTTGTGTTTAGGGCTTGTGTCCGTCGGCCACCGTGCTCTCCACCCACTGTTTCTACTCCTCTTCCCTCTCTTCTAGATGGTAATGTTCTGGCCATCAAGGAGCACCTCATTGACGAGCTGGACTACATCCTCGTCCCTACGGAGGGCTGGAACAAACTGCTCAGCTGGTACAGCCTCACCGAAAACCAGGAGCCCATCTCGCGCAAGGTAAGGGCTCCGGTAGTTGGCACCAGGCCAACGCTACATGCTACATCACTGATAGTGATGGTATGGCTTAGCGTTATGGCGGTATGTGTTTTGTGTGTCAAGAGGAGAGATGTTTTCTATGAGGTTAATTTTGAGAGTCCAGCCTGGCTTTTGTGTCAGGAGAGTTGGATCTCTCGGTAATCCATCACTTTCTGAATGCTTGTGTTCATTGTTTATGTGTTCATAACTAGCAAGCTGTGGGACAAACATGGAGGAAGCCTTGGTCGCTGTACTGATGGTTTGTGTGATTAATTTATCCATACCAGGGTATTATATTTACTGCTCCCTGCTGAGCTGTAATAGTTGGCTTTGTAAAATGTGAGCTAAGCTGCTGTTTAGCTTATATTAACATTGCTAACAGGAAGCCAGTGGATTAGCATGCTAACAGGTAGTCAGTGAATGAGGCCCTACCGAACTGAGCCTCAAATCTGGCGTGTCATGGCAACATAGCTGTCTCTCTCACTCTCTCTCGCTATTGCTCGCTCCCCCCTCCCTCTTCGCCATGTATGTGGAGGGGTATCGGATGGCCTCTTGCTTTCTATTTTGAGCTCTTGTGGGTGACAGCAGAGCCTGATGGAGCCAGCCCCAAGACCTGACAACACGGAGGTCCTCTCTCTTTTACTTTTGCATTTTTACTAACTTTTCTTTTCGGTTACACTTTTGCGATTGTAGGTAATGTTAAGGCACCGGCCGACCACTGCCATCTTAACTGGATTAAGGAGTTGTAGGGGGAGGGAGAGCTGGTCTCACTCTGCCCTTGTGGACCTCACTCACCCACCCGAGTGCTGCTTGATGCATGTCCTTGTTGCTTGGCATGAAGAATGTTGGGGCGAGAGACATTCAGATGGAATCGTCCAGGCTTGGAGCGAGAGAGAGAGATAAGAGGCGAGACAGTGTGCTCTAAGAGTTGTGGTTGATAAGTGTGTGGGTGTTTTAACTTTATACACACACAATGTGTGATTTTAGTCAGTTCTTGGCAGTTTGGAGTTTGGCTTTCATCTGCCGTTCTCAGAAAAGCTGCCGTGACAGACAAGGGGGCTTCCCTCACAGTGGAATTTATAGTTGCCATGATGTGCCGTTCGTGAAGTGTGTGGACAGTCCACGCATGGCCATGGCATTTATATTCTCCACTTGGACATAACATTGGTTTTGACACACAGTTCGCAACTACATTAGGTTTAAGGGTGTGAAGTGAGGCAGAGGTGATGCTTCTTATTGTATGTGTACATGCATGATTATTAATTTGTGTGCGTGTGTGTGTGTGTGTGTGTGTGCGCGCTGCAGGAACAAAATTCGAAAAAGAATATTTAAAAAAACACTATTCGAGCATCCGATTGTGTAATTATTTTAAATAATGATTCAAAATGTTCGAGGTATTCATATGTGATAAACAATAAAAGAGGCTGAGTACGTTAAACTTCCGACCTCAGAAATGGCCAAAACCCTAGAGTGTTAGGCGATGATTTTTCATTTTCATATCATCCAATCGGGGCTACTGAGATCGCCAATAGGTGATCCCATCGCCAGGGGGCGGCAGGGAGTATGAGGGGGGGGGCAGAGTTACGTCACAGCAGGCCAGTGAAATGCCAGCATGGACGAATTTGATTATTGTGAACTGTTTATGTGTGAATAAACACATTTCTACTGTTAAAATATTTGTATTACCTTAATATTCTTAGTAGTAGTTAGGGATGTCAACAATTAACCATTTAACCGTTAACCGACAATATAAGTTTTGACTGATTAACACCATCAGTTAAATTGTTAAAACAAAATAATTATTAAATTATTATTAATTAAAATCCCCACATAACATTCTGTTGTCGTTTTTGCTGCCGTTTCACATCTAAAAATAAAGTGCTAGCCCCAAATATTATAAATAGTATCCTTCATTAGTTTTGTATTTGAACATTATAACATTACTCTAAAACTTTCGTTGTTGTTTAGTACACTGTCATAATTTGTTCAAGTTACTTTGCTCACAGATTTGTATCTGCTGGTATTTAAGTCCGTGAGCATGCACAGTGGCATCCCTTAAATTGGCAGTTGACGATGTTTACAGTAAAACATCGTGATGGACGATGATGTCGTCGGGGGGCGGGGCCGTTAATAGGCGGCCCGCTATTAACGGCATGGACCAAGCGGTTCTGGACCAGGAAGGAGACATGAACACTTTTAATAATCGTATTTACCGTATAACTGCACATAACTTTATTTAAAAGCAATCAAATGGAAAACATGTTTGTTTGTATATTGGTGTATTTTGGTGCGTGTGGATGTGCGGCTCCTTCGACGGAGCGGTTCATGTTAATAGCGGAGTCCGGGAGGGTTCACCTTCACGGCGTAGTTACTAGGGATGTGCGACTATCGTTTTTAAAAAATACTAAAGTGTTTTTTAAAGTTAGAAAGATATTAGATATTCAACCGATATTCAACCGATATTCACGCTCCGAATTACAGCGTTCAGACACGGGGAACTAAAGCCGCGATCACCAGTATGAGTCCTGTGTGTCTAGCGGTGTCTACCTGCCTAGGTGTTTACTTGCCCAGGTGTATTGGTCAGTATGCCTGCAGCGATGAGTTAAATCAGGGCTTGTTGCGACCACGGATGTATTCGGTTTGCGATGCTCATGCCTTCTTATTTTTATGTTTTACTTTTTGCTCGACTAATGAAAACGTATTCGACTAAGCCGACTATTAGGGGGCAGCCCTAGTTAACTTACAGCACTTTATATGGACCATTAGTTATATTTTAAATTTATTTACAGAGCAATCCCTGCAAAGTTTTTAGGTAATAACTATAGAAGAGACTATAGGATTAGTGTGTCGGACGAGGGGGGCGTGGCATCACGATGGTGGCTCTCCATCGTGATGTCAGTCAGCCATCACGATGGACGATGACATCGTCCATCGGCACAACCCTAGTGGCATGTAAACGTAGAATTGAAACTTTTTGAGTTTCAATTCAATTTCAACGAATGCTGTTACCTTTAATCAGCAAGCTTTTCATGACATACTCTTAAGGCGTTCTGTTGTTATCTTATATATACATCCACGCATTTAGCAAGTAACAGCTTTGTCTTTTTTCCTCTCAACTGAGATGATGATTCTCGAGTGGTAATCCCCACACTCAGTACAGTGGGAATACTTTAAACTAACTGATGTTAGCCTGCTATTTGCTAATCATAACCAAGTGCTTTCATAACTGATATCGTTACTTAGTTGTAATAAAAGCCTTATTTGCAAGCCAACCGCAGGGGATGGGCAGCAACCGCCAAAACCACTATGCTCATGTTTTTTTTTTTTTTCATGAAGCTATGTCATTTTACCCCCCCCCCCCCCCCCCCCCCCCCCCCGATTCTGTGATTACTTGTGGAGTGCCCAATTTTGGAATGTGCTTACACCACAACAGGGGTTGAGTTGAACAAAAATCATGGCTGATTTACATCTAGACATAGACAATGTCAACAATAAACCTGGAGTCTTAGCAAATCCACTCTTATGGAGCGCAGAGCAAAGTTTTTGTGAGCAGGCATATGGAGAACGGAGATGTGAGGTGTCGGATCCATGAAAAAGAGATGGCAAACTGGTTTGTTATTAAAGTTTTAAAATTTACTTGTGCTGATTAACAGAGCTTAGCGTTGATTACAATCCCAATGTCAATCGGCACAAGCCTAGTGGAAACTATTTGGATTTCCGTCAACAAATGGAAATATAACAAATAAGGACAGTCATCTCATATGAAACACCACTCCACAATGAGTAACTTGAGGGCACACCTGCTAACGCTACACCCTGCTAAGGTAGCCGAGTTGACAGTCAGAGAAACCCGCCGCCAAAGCAGGCACAAATGACCGCTTTCTTGCCTCCTGCTTCATCACAAGGATTAACAGCTGTCCACTAAATGGTGATTACAGATAAATTGACCCATTTTATCTGCAAAGATATGCGGCCGTTTCACATCTAGCAGGGGTCTGGATTTAAAGTTTTCATCCACAAGCTTGGGCCAAGGCACACGGTCCCAAGGGCCCCACCAACAGAGTTGCAAAACTCTACAGCATCACTAAAGACAACATCAGAACGGTTCTCGGTGGGAGAAAGACCCCTATCCATAGATGGGTGGACAGCACTAGCCACGGAGGCATGTGTGAGCCATATGTCACCGCATATTTTATAGACACAGAATGGGAACTGAAAGACATAGTTCTCAAAACGGCCGATGCTCAGAAAAGCCACACAGCATCGGAGACGTACTCGGGGGGGGGGGGGGGGGGGGGGGGGGGGGGGGGAGTACAACCTGAGTCGTGAGTTAGTTCTCTTAGTCACCATGGACAACCTGGCTGATTATTTTAACGCAGTCAAGAGCCACCTGCAGGCGGTCAATGTTCTGTGCATGGTCCACACGATTAACCTGGCTGTGAGGAAAGGGCTGGCATTGTGAGCTATCGAAACTCCAGTCAGCAGACTAAAGGCCACACCATGTCAACAAGTCAACCATCGATTGTTACCTTCTGGAAGCTAAACAGAAACAGCTTGGCGTGAAACCTGCAAAGCTAATCAATGACTGTCCCACTCGCTGGAACAGTACTTGTATTGCAGGTATCTGAGTACCAGGGAGTGGACCCTTATGGAGCTGGTGAGTCATAGAAATTAGAATAATCTGATTATATTGGCCTAAACTATGTGTGATTATTTAAGCAATACACAAGAGGGTGTGATCAAACACTATTTTATCACGGATGTGCTTTAATAAAGTAGCGATTGATCACATAAGTCACTAGCTAACTTAGTCATTAGTTAGTAAATGGTAAGGGGGGCGCTAGGCTCAGCCAACATTATTCTAATGTTATATTTTCTCCGCAGGTCAAAAACATGCTGAAGCCTTTATCAACCGGCATTATCAACCGAACGATACCCAAGTGTGTCATTTTGTCACAACTCCAGCCATCCATCACAGCACTCAATGAATTGAAAACAAAAATCTTGATGGACCTCAAGAAGCGATCGCCATGATAACGATGTCTTCATGCTACTACTTAATACTGCTAGCTACCTCGACTCACGTTTCCATCAGCTAATTAATTTGGAACGAGACCAATAGCAGGAGGTAGTGAAAAAGTAAAACGGGGGAGCTGACCGTGATTGGAGGAGGAGGAAGATGAGGATGAAGCGTCCATGGCTACGGAGGGGACACCAAGCCAGGGAGTAACCACTCTGCTATGGGGGACCATTTGGGAATGCTTATCGCCTAGCAGAAGCAGACACGTCGGGTAGTGCATTTGCAATTGAAGCTGTGCTACAGCAAGAAATGCTGATATACGAGAGGGAGACCCAACTACCCGCCAACAGCAACCCATTGCCATGGTGGAAGACGTCAAGCTCCAGGGACCCCCATCTTGCCCAGCATTACTTGAGTATCCCGGGTACTTCTGTCAGAGCTGAAAGTGTTCACCACAGCAGGGTTTAGTCAATAAAAAAAGGCTCTGCACTCAATTCAGAAAATGTGAATCAGCCTGTTTTTTTGCCAACAACCTTTAGCACCAAAGCCACTCTACCTGCCTATGTTTGTTGTTTAATTATTTAAGGTATGTATGTTATTTTTGTACTACATTAAATTACATGCATAATTGAATTTGTGTATCCACAGTAAGGGTGCTCCAATCAGCGATCGCTTGAAGCATTTTTGGCTTTTGATACCGTTAACCCATCACAGGGTCTATTTGAAGCCTTCTATTTATCGTGTAGCATTATTTATTGAACTATTCTTAACAACATTGTATATAATGAGCTATTGTATATTGAGTTCATTGATACAGTAAAGCATATAGTTAAAACATAGTAATAAAGGTTGCAAATAATAAATGTGGAATAATATTTGTTGTAAGAGGAATTAATTAACGGTGACTAAAACAGACCACAAGGTCGCAGTAATGTTTTGACCAGTGTCCAGGGGTTGAAATGAGGCTGTTTTACTCGCCAAATGCGAGTAATTTTTGTATTTGTCGAGTAATTTATGAAGACCACTCGCCACTCTGGCGAGTAATCTAAAAATTCGGCGCGATTGCCGCGGACCCGCCAGCAACGGACCCGCTAGCCGCGGACCCGACCGCGCAGCACCCACCGCCGTCTACAATCGCGCAGCTCCCCCCCGCTTCCCCCCCCCCGGTCAACAATCGCTCACCGTGAATATCCACTATAAGCGAATGATCGCGCGCGATGTGCCGCCTCCATTCACTTTCACATTCACCTGCGCAAAGCACGCTGGGATTGTTTGCGGCGCGGAGCCGGCTGCGGCGCTGCCTGGCTCCGCTTCTGAATTTGCATAAAGTTGGGAGATTTCAACTTTATGCAAATATTCGCACAGCGAATCCACGCGGTCACCATTCAGCAAACAGGACGTGGGCGCGGGCCGTGACGTTGACCCTTCTGATTCATTACCACAATGCGGGCGGGAGCTAGTTGATCCACTAGTCAACACGCCCCCAGCGAACGAGTCTTCACGGCGGCGCGATGTCACGCGGATAATTCGCGTATAGTGGATATTCACGGTGACCGTGAATATCCACTATCCACTATGAATGTCTCGTCAATCTGTCTCGTTGCACGCGACCTGGCCGGGACCCCCACCTTGGTGGATCTTGGTCTTGAGTGGGGGTGGCCAATGGCCATCTTCACAATAGTAAATAAAATATGCCCAGAATAAACACAACTGTACATCATTAACTTTAAAACTCATCATTGCTAAATCAAGTCTATTATCTTGCTGATATATTAAACATCCAATAATCTACTACGCCCCCCCCCCCATCCCGCTGCGTTTGGTTTGTCTAACTTTACCTTGAATTGGGGGAATGGGGCATTTTGATCCTGACATGTCATTATGCATACATTAAATAAATCTGTTGAACTCAAATTAAATATATATGTTAACATATTCAACCAGACAGACACAATGTTGTATTTGCTATTATTCACACATTTATTAACACCACCTCCCCCAGTTGGTTTGTCGGAGTTGAACTGTAACTTGATCTCTGAATGGTAACTTAACTGCATTCGTGATTCGTTTGAATGTTGTGAACGAGGGAGGAGGCGACTCGGCACTCCGGTCAACAATCGCAACAATCGCCCCCCCCCCCCCCCCCCCCCCCATCAACAATCGCGCAGCGCCCCTATTTTTGTCTGGTAAAAAATCTGTTTGTCTAGTAAAAATTGTCATCTACTCGCCAGTTGTCTGGTAAGCCAAAATTTTAGTTTCAACCCCTGCCAGTGTCACATGAAAGTGTCGCGAAAACCAGGATGTAAAGTGTTTTGCTATCACAAGTGAGGCTGTGGCTGTTAGGAACCACATACTAACGTAACTAACATAGTCAATGAGTATGTACTGCCTACTACATGAACGATTAAGTATGCCATTACCAGCAGACCGTTCACACTGAAGTATACAGCCAAGTATCCCAGAATACATTTCGCACCAACCGGCAGCGATAATGGAGATTTGAAACCAGGCTGAAAGCTGTTTGACTGTTTATATGTCACTTTATTGACTTAATATTTTTTCGGTTGATAAAGTCACCCTGTACATTTCGAATGTGTGGTCAGTTTATTTAAATGACCCCTGTTTGGAAATTGGAGTTTTCGAAGATGTGAGGTGAAATTCTTGCTAATCTAGTTCTCGGGCATTTCTCGCATCCACAAAATCAGCATACTATGCAGTGTGAACACACTACATATGTGATTCCTACCACAGCCTGTGTTGGGAATCGCATACTCACGTACTATTCATACTAAGGGGCCATCCACACGGAGACGCTTTTTGGTTTAAACGCAGATGTTTTGCATCGTTTTGGCCGATCGACCAAACGAATCCTGTAAATGCATTGCTTGCAAACGAACTTTTCTGAAACCTGGTCCCAGGATGAAAAAATTCACAAACGAAGCCCTTGAGTGTTCGTTTGGACGGCCAATACGCATACTTGCGTTTCGATGATGTCATCGCCACACCCCTCGAGCGTAACTTCTTGTAACCCGTGACGTCTCATAACAACAACAATGGCAGACTACATGGTCGTGTTCCTGCTGGAGAAGATATTGTGCCTATTAGGGTTACTGTCTCAAAATATTATGCTCCTGTGCCACCACGCTGAGCAAAAAAGGCTGATGGACAACCACGTAAGCCACATTTTACATCCACCGCAAAGAGCTACCAGGAGGGCAACTAGGAGAAGATTTTGGGTTCGACCAGGTAGAACCAGCAGTTGGTGGGACAACTTCGTCAATGGTGTTGTTGTGGACGAAGAATGGAGGGAGAACTTTCGCATGTCCAAAACATCTCTCGTTGCCCTGAGCGAAGAACTCCGTCCATACATCCAAAGGCAAACAACAGCCATGCGTGCGCCAATTGAGACGATCAAAAGGGTTGCGTTAACGCTTTATTACTTGAGTGACGAAGGACGGCTACGAAAGACTGCTAATGCCGTTTCGCGATAGGCGTGTCGCGATAGGCTGTATCCGTCGTCGTCAGGCAGACCTGCAAAGCTATCGCTATCCATCTTAGTCCCAAATACATAAAGATGCCTTTTACGGAGCCCGAGGCCGAGGATCTGGTTTTGGGCTTTCATCGTGCTCATGGCATGCCACAGTGTTTGGGAACGGTCGACGGCACCCACATCGAAATAAAGCAGCCATCTACCAACTCTATGGACTACATCAACAGGAAAGACAAGCATTCCCTTAATGTACAGGCTGTCTGTGACTACAAATTTAAATTCATGGACGTCGTGATAAAGTGGCCTGGGAGTGTACACGATGCACAAGTTTTTGCTAATTCAACCATCAACTCTAACTTAAAGACTGGCAAGATCCCTGCTCTGAAAAAGCAGATTGTGGACGATGAGGAGGCCATACCCATTTTCCTTCTTGGTGACCCAGCCTACCCTCTGATGCCTTACTTGATGAAGGAATATTCCAGTGGTGGCTCCACACCTCAAGAACAGTACTTTGGGCTATGTTTGTGTAGGGCACGCATGGTCATCGAGTGTGCTTTTGGTCGCCTTAAAGCCAGATTTGCTGCATTGAAAAGGCCTATGGACATCAATTTGCAGGACCTGCCCCATGTAATTTACGCTTGCTTTGTTCTCCATAACTTTTGTGAGGACAGTAAGGAGACTGTGGCTGATCACTCTGTATCGGGAGCAATACAATGTGATAATGACTTGCAGCCGCCAATACAACGCAACAACTACATCACTGACTGTAACGAGACAGAGGGAAAGAGAGTGAGAAGAGTACTCACAAAGTACCTTGACCCATAACAAAAGACGGGCCCATGACTGAATAGTTCACTGATTGTCATTTTGAAAATGTAAATAATGTGTGTCTAGTGAAAATAAACAAATAACTGCAGTCACTTTCAGAAATCTTTATTTTATTTATAATGTGCAAAAGTAAACATTTTTTGTGCAAAAGTAAACATTTTTATAATGTGCAAAAGTTAACATTTTTATAATGTGCAAATCTCACTCCACATCGTCTTGCATCAGCGCTCTTCTGTATGAAAACCTTTCAGTCGCTGGGCTGGGTGTTGCTGTAGGTGGGTATTGTGCAGGTTGGTATGGGGATGGATTGGGTGCAGGTGTGTGCCGAAAGGCTGGTGTAGTGGGTTGTGGTGTCATATGAACATATGATTGTGGGTACCCATGGAATTGTCCGCTGCTGCGTTGGGGGGGGGGGGGGGGGGGGGTACAAACTGGGGTCTGAGCAGCAATTCCCTCATCAGGGCAAACCCATCCTGTATGGTGCTGGTAATGTTTGCAATGTTGGTGTTGATCTGAGTCATGTGTTCAGCGTGGCTTCATGCTGACTCCTCAGCCAACTCCAACGTCCTCCTCTTGATTTTTAACTCCTCCTCTGCTGGGTCAGCATGAGCTTTCCTCCTCAGACGGTCCCCTCTGTGGCTGGCCAGCTTGGCCTAGAATTAAGCAGAGCAGAACATTACTATTGGGCAAGTTAAAGTCAAAACTATGTTGTGAATTATGTGGTGAAGCAACACACCTACCTAATATGCATCCGTCCTAATGCCCACAACAACACGGCACTGTAGCACTAGCTAAGCTTGAAATGATGAGCCTACCTGGAGCAAATCCCTGCGCTGCTTCATAACTGCAGGAGGAAGTCAATGGAGTCCGTCGAATGTGGGGATGCAGGCATCTCCTCTGTCGATGTTGAGGGCTGGGACGACGAATCGTCCTCCAGGTCAGCTGTCTCGATGCTAGACTCGATGGAGTGCATAGCAGGCGACCCACCCCAGATCTCCTGGCAAAGCTCATAAAAGAGCATAACCACCCATCCTTGGCCACTTCGCCGTCCTGTGTCCACGGCCCGTCTGTTTGCCACGAATATTTTTTAGCTTTGTGGTCACCTGGACTTTTGAGACTGCCGTGGCTGCGTGAGGAAAGTCCTCTGTTGCCTCTGTAGGACACTGTGCCGGAAACGTGTTCGCTAAGTCCAAATATTTCGACTGGCACGACTCCCAGTCAACATTCTCTTGCAATTTATTCACCTTGTAGTCGAGTGTGAGTCGCATTAGCAGTTCTACTTCACAGTCGATCCACACAAAAGCCTCTGCTTTCTTCGCTACAGGCGCCATCGTTATGTTCTTCTTCTACTGTCTGTTTGTATACAGCGCTCAAGCTTTATGCGCATGCTCCGCCTATTCCTCTCCGTTTCCGGTGAATTTCTAAAACTGAAACAGTGCCACCTATACGCCTGGAATATGAAGTAGCGTGTTGAGTCGTATTGAGATGGATCCGTTTGGACGCAAATGTTCTTGATACGATGCCAGGGAAAACGGGGGGAAAAAGATCGTTTTGGTACGTGTGGACTTGGCCTAAGTATGCCGTCAAATTAGTAAGGGTGCTCCGATCATTTATCGGGACCGATCATTTTTCCGATCAATATTTCAATCACGGTCGCTCGAAGCAGCATCGGCCGATACCGATCACAGGGTCTATTTGAAGCCTTCTATTGTAGGGCTGTTCCTAGCGACTGAGCCGTTCGCTCAAACTCAATAGGCCTAAAGAAAGTTAAGACATGAGTAGTAAATATGATCCGGCGGATTATGGTTTCTTTAGTGTGAAACAGACTGAATTGATTGACATTTCAACGATGCACAATGAGAACAGCTGAGTGCAGCTGAGTTCAATCCTTCAGCAGGAGCACAAGCTCCTTCATACATCCATGGTTATTATATTAACAGGTATTTTAATGAGGTCATGAAAATACCAACTGATCGCGAATGGCAGCGCACTTGACATAACCGCAGTTACTGACTGGGGTGAAGAGCGCTGAAATGATTTAATCAATGATTAGATGTTTTGGTAAACATTTGACGTGGGTTGGTTAGGCCTATTAAAAGCATGTTTTTATTCCTTTATGCATTTTTCGATCAATAGTGCATAGCATGCTTCCACGGTTTATAGGCCCATCAGCAGAAATGCTTTTCTCAATTTGTTAACAGTGACTAAAACAGACCACAAGGTGGCAGTAATGTTTTGTCCACAGTTACAAGTGTCACATGGAAGTGTCGTAAAAACCCGGACGCAAAATGTTGAGAAACTTTGCTGTCCCAAGTGAGATGTAAACACAGTGCAAAGCCGTGCGTTTATCAATGTAATGATGCGCAGTTTAAACGTGATGTTCCGTAATTTTTTGTAGAAGTTGCAGCCAAGTTTCCACAGGGTCAGTGAACCCAAAATCGTTTTTATATTTTAAACGTTGTCATATAGACATATGACAACGTTTAAAATATAAAAACGATTTTGGGTTCACTGACCCTGTGGAAACTTGGCATAGATTATTATGTTGAAGAGCATATAAGACTATATGCTCTTCAACATAATAATCTATGCCATTTTGTCACTGTTACTAAAATAAGTAACAGTGACAAAATGGCAATAATTATAATAATAATAGTTTGAAGAAGGGTTTTTCCAGTCTCCACCAAACAGTTTGTGAATGTTCTACTCCGCTTTAGAAGTGCCTCAAAGGTGGCGTCCCACTTGTATAACGCCACGGTGTGTGTGGATGTGCAGAGCTCCGTTTGGGCAGCGGTTGATGTCCGCGTCTGAGAGAAGGTTACGCTTCTCGGACACTTTTAGTATAACGCCACGTTGTGTGGCGCATTTCATATACAATGTCGCTCATTATAAAGCTCATACATAAGTATTACGCTTAAGAGATGAGAAAGTAACATGAATTGACAACTCTTTATTTATTGGCAGACCGTGCAACATATTCAACAGCCCGATGCGGCCCTTTTAGTGGAGCGTTGAGAAATTGTTTTGCGTCGTCTGATTGGCCTTTATAGACCACCGATCAAACTATTTAGAACAAATATCGTCCGATAACAATCAGTGGCCGATCGATCAGAGCCCCCTTAAAATTGAGAATGTAGTGTGTTCACACTGCATAGTATGTGGATTTTGTATATGCCCGGATGTAAACAAGATTAGCATGAATTTCTGAGTATGCAAGTTTAGTTTAGTGGACCTATGTTTTTGCCAGTGTCCACCAACCAGTTTGTGAACATTCTACTCTGCTCCAAACTAGAGCCCGACCGATATATCGGCGGGCCGATATTATCGGCCGATATTAGGCATTTTCCAAACTATCGGTATCGGCATTTATAATGGCCGATAAATGAATATTTTAAAAAACGGACGAAACCCTTCAACCATGTTATAACGCCACAAACCCTACAACCGGCTGATCCAGCCAGAGTCGGGCAGAGCGAACGAGTTATCCACGACCGCGAGCGACATGAGCAGCAAAAGCGGCCGCGAGCAGCGCGATGCCAGCGTCCAGAGCGACGCAGAGAGTTGAAATTAGTTTAACTTTATGCAAATGAGCGGCGTCGGTGCGAAGCAGCAACCCACTACACTAAACGCCACTGTCCTATTTCACAGCGTCGCCACGCATCAAGTGCCGCCGAAAAGGCGCTTTTTTCTTTTCTTTAGTTTTCCTTCTGCTCTGGAGACGACTATATTCCTATGGGTGCTAGGGGCGGCACTTGTGTCATAGACGCGCCGTGGCGGCAGTGTGTTTTGCACTTTATAATGCTTTATCTCCATTTCTGTTATTTTGATTACTAAATAATAAACAGGGGAAACGTGTAAATTGTTATTTGAACATGCTTGTCACGCCGGCCTGCCGAATAGCTCTACTACAAACTTGATATTGCAATGGGAGCAACCGAACTGTCTGCAGTGCTGCTTGAAGCCCCGCCCCCTGGCGACGGCAGCCATCAGCCAGCGGCCACAGCGCCCCCTGCTGCTGATGTCGCTTGCGGTGTGACCCATCAGTGAAGTGTGTTCACTGCATTATCCTATTATTTTAGTGAGGACTCATAAATAACTACATATAACTAATGTTAGGGATATCTGTTTATGTTTTGTTGCGTGTTTCTGGAATTTCTTTTTAAAATATATATATCGGCCGATATATCGGATTTTTAAATCATCAAATATTTGTATCGGTATCGGCCTTAAAAATCCCATATCGGTCGGGCTCTACTCCAAACTCAAGTTGCATTCTTTAAAGTTTAAAATTCTGTAAAGCGGTGAGAATATTCTTTATATAGCATACACTGAACTGGTATTGATATAGAGTATATATATATTTTTAGGTTTTTTAGGTGGCTAAAATCTGTTTTGCTGCTGACCCCGTTCACAGCAGTACATTGCTTAGTGTCTGTGCTGGTACAGCTGTCTGCTTCTCCAAACTGGGGGTGCGCCGAGTGACTTCTACTGCCACTGACTATAGATAAGTACCTCATACAACCCCACTTCAAAAAATCTGAAGTATCCCTTTAAGCTTCTCGGACACTTATAGCATAATGCCAGGGTGTGTGTGTGAATCTGTGGAGCTCCATCTGGGCAGTGGTTGATTTTGATGTCCACGTCCAAGAGAGGGCGAAGCTCCTCGGACACTTGTAGTATAATGCCACAGTGTGTGGCGTTATACTAGAACTCCTAGAACTCTTAGCCCAAAACATATTTTTTTAAATCTGTGTTCGATTTTGAGCTGAAACAGTGGGTTCACTTAAACTTTAAGTATTTAAATTAAGAAATGAGAAAGTATCATGAATTGACAACTGTTTATTTATTGGCAGCATTGGCAACATGTGCAACATATTCAACAGACAGGTGAAGCCATTTTAGCAGAGTGTAGAGAAATTGTCTCGCATGTGTTGTCTTCTGATCGTCTCTTCTGATTGGCCGTTATAGAGACCACCAATCAAGCTATTTAGCACGAATATCAGCCGATAACGATCGGTGGCCGATCGATCGGAGTGCCCTTAGTATCCAGGTCCAACTATTCAAAAAGTTTTGTTTGTCCAGTTCCAACTGACTGACAAAACATGTATAATTATACGCGTGGTAATAGTGTGGGCACATGGTCATAAGCATATAGGATAAATAGTACTAAATTTGAGCATTCCAAATTTGACTATATATGAATGTTAAAAATAATAAAGGCATACAAATTCGAATGCGATTTTAGAGGAATATCTGGTGTGTGTGTGTGTGTGTGTGTGTGTGTGTGTGTGTGTGTGTGTGTGTGTGTGTGTGTGTGTGTGTGTGTGTGTGTGTGTGTGTGTGTGTGTGTGTGTGTGTGTGTGTGAGCGCGCATTATCATTACACTTAATTCAGATGAGTGTGTGTGTCTTGGCGTGTGTACGTGGGGGTCTTTTTAGCAGGGAATAAATAGTCAGCCGGACCCCAGCTGTCCCCCTGCTAAATTAGGCTCATCTCTGTGACTCCTCCATGACACTTGGACCCAGCAGGCAACACACAAACTGTGCGTTCATAAGCCGTGCACACTGGTGTTTACGGTTATCTTCATGATCGTCTTTGGGTGATTTTTAAGAAATACTCGTAAGTTAACAAATTGTGGGGCGGCTTACCATGGTTTTAAGGGGTTTTCTGACCTCGTTTGTTGATAACTAATGTATTGTATGTGTGATGTCTCTGTAGGGTAGAGTTTGAAATGGCACCCGCTCACACCTGCTCAGATCAACATCTAACAACATCTTGTTATTGAACTTGTCGTATTTAATCAAAGTCTAGAAGGCCAGGTGATCGTTCTTTCCAATCCTTCAGACTAATCTTTTTACCTTTGAGTACCGGCACTCCCAAAATCAAACATTTAGGAGGACCAGCAAAAAATTAGGAGCACTAGGAAAAACTTTTGGTAGCACCAAATACCCTCTTATTTGTCATCACAGAATATAGATGGCTATCTTTTGGGAGAAAAAGTACAATTTCAAAAACAAAAGCCATACTATAAAGAGGGGGTGGTGAAGATTGGGCCATACGCAATCTTGTTATCTAATGATAGATAACACCTGGGAGACTGTAAATACAAGATACAAATGTGTCTTGCAAGCATCACTCGGTCTGAGTGAAATCAGGAATATACATCAGAAACCACTAATTGTACTTCCGCCTAAAGGCAATTGTAAAAGTTGAGAGAATAACATCAATAACAGGGTTTCCCACACAAAAGTTGGAGGGGGAAATACTTCAGAGAAAGAGGCAAGCAGTAGCATGGGGCTGTACCCTAGACAGGCTGCGGTCGGCAATATTTGAGAGTTGGAAAGAGAACAGAAGAGGGCAATATTTTGAAAATAAACACCTTCAAAAAATCCTCTCTTCTTCCCTAAGTTTCTCTGCCATTTGGAAATGTTGCATTCACACACCTGTGGTGGAGCTTAGCTATAATATAGCAATAGTCACATATGTGATTGACAGGCAAGATGGATTCCCTGAAATAATCAGAGAAGGGATTCCCTGATTGGTCAGAAATTAGGCAGGAGCAGTCTAAAAGCGAAATTGTCTTACAGCACAGTCTACTAGAAACAGATATTCTCACATTTCATGCATTAATGCCTTACAATTTTTGCTGTTCTGCTGAATTAAATGGTGCAGCATTTGTTCTATACGCTGAAACACATTCACATGTATTTACATTTTGAATCAGTCAAAAGCTTCTACATTGTCTTTATCAATGGGGTTTTGTCATGATCAGAGGCAGTGCGACTGACTGACAGTTGTGGGCAAACCCTGACCAAAACAGTGAATGTTAAGAGAGACTGAAATGATCTCTCTCTACTGCATCTCTCAATGCAAAATATACTGAGAGAACAGGGGGCATTGCGCATTGGGATGTGTTGAATGGTGAAAAACATGAAGTTATCATCAATAAAATTACTAGTATTGCATTAATAGCCCGTATTGTTGACAGGTTTTGAATTATTTTTTCTTTCTGATTCGGCAATCATGGTCATCTGGGCCCAGTATTTCAAAAGGGATTGACAGGATTATCCTGGTCGGATTGGATTAAATCTAGATCTGATCTGAAAACTGGGTATTTCAACACAGATCCAGATAATCCTGATCCTGAAGATCAGGATTCTGCTTTGGTAATCCAATCCTCCCCTGAATCCAGATTAAAGGCTGGATTTGGGTATTTCAAAAGTTAAGGCAGATCTCTGGATCAACTTGATACCAAAATGTCAGGATCATTTGGATCCCACCTCAGAGGTGGATTTCACTTGGATTAAATCATTTAGATTAAGTCTCAGCTCCACTTCTCCTAGATATTGTTACTCAAGATGTTCATTACACTTAATCTAAAGTGTTAGTGTTTTACTTTTAACAAATAAATTTTAAAAAATGTATATTTAAAAATAATAAAGCAGCCTAATTGTAAGAAATGTAAAGTATAGTAAAATATTTTACCTCACTTTCTGAAACTGCTGTAAATAAGAGTAACAATTACTTACAGACCTATTTCTCAAATTCTAGTTTCAAACATTGTAACTTGCATGTACCAAAACATCAGAGAAAGACAACAGGAATGCGGGGTCCAAACTTTAATTCCAACAAAACCGACATTTCAAATAATGTGTCCACCAACTAAAACAGGACCTAACCCACTCAGAGGTCAGAAGTGAGCTGCTTTTCTAACAGCTTAATTTTCAGTTCTGTTTCTTTGCATCAGCTTTATTAGTTCATTGGCCTGTTCAATTTGGTTGACTGCCCTCTCGGGTCTCCATTTTGAGGAGCTTTTGATAAGCGTCCTCATCACCGGCATGCATTACAGTTTCAAGCACTTTATTCAGAATCCAATAACTTGAAAACCTTGAATGTATCAATATACAATTAAAGCGTTTCCAAGGATGGCTGTGAGTGGACTCTGAAAGTAGAAGAAAGAGATTCAGGTGTATGAGTATATATTTGTTTATGTACACAAACGCATGATATCATCCCCAGCATTACTATAGCATCCTGACACTTCTGAATGAACCGTATAGTTAATACTCGTACCGTGTAACGTTTCCAAAGTACTGCAGCAGTCTGTACACATGTAGCCTATTTTCCTAAGTCTGCTGTGTTGCCAATGACGTAACGCTAATAAACTCTGAACAGGTTGGCGTTAGTTTAAAAAGTTACGGTATGATGTACGTCCAATTAATTCCCTTTTAAGTTAAACCATAGACCGCAAAATTCATCAACAAAGCCGCTTCCTCGCTATCCCGCTAGCTGCTTAACACACAAGTCAATGGAGCCAAGTTAGCTCCCGTTAGCGCGGCCGCGGCTCAATTAGGGATCGCTGCGGCCTGGTTTTAATTAGGGGACGATTCAAGAAGTTGGCTTGCATGACATGTTGGTTGGAATTCGTATGGTCTTAAAACCGCTACACATTATACAACGGTAAACTTACATTTTTGACGTGGATGTCGCGTTTCCAGCTGCTCCTTTCGTGAGGTAGTCCGCCATGTTTCGATCCGGAGGCGACGTCACGAGATTTGGAAATCCGTCTCCGCCCAGATTGGGATCGCGGTGATCCACCCTGCCGGTGTTTTGAAATACTCGGATAAAGTCAGCAGGATCACCTTGATCCAGGTCTGAGAAAAGGAGGATTTCATTATCCGGATTATCCTGATCCGGATTACAAGTTTTGAAATACTGGGCCCTGAACCTTCACTAAATAAGTCAATTCGGTAAACGTTTAGGTAACGTTTTCAATGTTTGTCCCTATAAAACAATAACCTAAAAAATAAATAAAATAAAACATTTTTTGTGTGGACACAAAATAAAAACAAAAAAAGTAATAGGCTATCCGTGAACTTGCATTTACGTTTCGGCATAGCTGCAGAGATGCCGCCGGTACATGCGCTCTTTTTGATAAACAAGGAAGCTGCTCGCGCCACTGAGGTGGAGACTGACCAATTAAAAGCTCACAGAAAAGGCTATCGACCAATGACGGTAGCTCTACAGTCAGACCGTATGCAGGTAACTCCCCCTACTCACTGCCACTCAAAGCAAAGCCAACAGAACTGAGTAGGCGGAGGGCGGGACTAGTTGCCTGGCTGTGGCTGCAGCTCACACAGGCTCGCCTACGCTGGATTTATCCCGGTTCCACAGAAAGTGGATGCTGTGGCCACTACAACTCTGCATGCAGGCATACCATTACCAGCCATTGCTGTCTTAAAATTATAATTACATCGCAGCGGCAATGTGCATAAGCACTGTATCACAATACTCCCAAATCCGATCCTCTGTAATTGGAGATCATAGAGACATTTTGTTCATGATCCAGTATCGTCATATCGAACACCCCTATAGAAAGTTATGTTTGTGTGTAACTTGTCTTTCTCTGGGTGTGTTCCAGGTGGTGGAGCAGGGGATGTTTGTGAAGCACAGCAAGGTAGAGGTGTACCTGACAGAGCTGAAGCTCTGTGAAGATGGCAACATGGACAACGTGGTCACCAGACCCTTCAGCAAAGCAGACCGCATTGGTGAGTTCTGGTTCCTACAGAACCCCACTTGACCTGGGTTAGCCAGGGGTAAACAGGAATCTCTACTACCATGCTAGCATGTCCCTAGATCCTCAGCTAAATGTATTCATAATAATACACTTCTGTTTGTCTAGCACATTTAAAAAACGTTTCCCCCTTTCTTAAAGTACTTTAACATGCACAATTAAGGTGCTGTAGGTAAGATTCGAGAGTTGTAGAGTTGTAGAGAAAGGAGCGGCAGAGGGCAAGATTTTGAAACAAAATAAACCAAAAAAATCTCCTCTACATTTCTCCACCATTGAGAATTGTTGCATTTCACGCAGCTGTGATTGACAAGATGTATTCCCCAATCCAGTCAGGGAAGAGATGCCCCAATTGGTCAGAAATGAAATGGTCAGAAATAAAATCTATATTGGCTCATACATCCTCGATGGCACTCTACTTTGCGGACTGTATTAGGAAAAGATGGAATCTATTCCAGAAAGGAATGCAAAAAAAGAGCAGATTACTGTTTTGTACTTGGAAACAAAGTGGCAGGGATGTTTTCATACAGTAGGGATGTCCCCATACTGCACTATTCACTGGTTCTCTATATCTGATTAGATACCACAGTGAAAACAATCATCCCATTTAACATGAAAAAAACAAACTGACAATTCGATGCACTGTGTCAACCAGATAGTGTTTAATTAGTCTCACAAATCAGACTTTAGATTAATAATCTAAAATCTGATGGCCGACGAGCTAAAATCTGGGCGAACAGGGTGTTTATTTCTTTCGCTTCATATTTGTTTCGACCAATAATGTTGCTGGAGGCAGGGATCTGTAAGTGCGTAATTTGCAAACACACTCGGCCAGCAGTAGTAAACTGTAAAAAAGTATCTGTAAAGGTTTCAAATCAAGACCACGTAGACTGGCCACTGGAGAAATACACTTACTAAAATCCCCTTCTGAAAGCTTCATCCACTCACGTGAATGAGTTTCTCTTTGGTAGAAATCTCCATAACGAAACAGGTAACAAGGCATAACTCCGCCCATTCGGACTGCCAGATCCAGAAGTTTGGCTACAGCATTTAGCCAAACTTCTGGAGGGAGACTGCACAGCGCCTGGGCCGGAAACCAGAAAGTGCGAGGGGCTGTGTTACGCAGTTTTTCCTGTTTTTGTTACAGATATATTCATGTGAAGGTAAACTCATTCGTGAGTGCAAGATGGAGGTTTCAGAAGATGATTTTTGGCCAGTCTACTCTGTTTTAGCTTGTCTTCCCACCAGCTACAGGAAAAGTTAAGTTTACCAGTGCTGTCTGAGTTTGCGTTCGCTGTTGGCCAAGGAATGGGAAGATGATGCTATCGTTTTAGTTACCAGTTTGGATCCGAGATTAATGGTCAGCCATATCACGTTTGTTGTAGTTCAGCCGGTCAGGTTGTTTCCAGTAGAGACCAATTCCATGTAAGGCACGTCTACAGATCCCCACCCCCAGCAACATGATTCGTCGAAATACATTTGAAGCAAAAGAAAATGAAATGCCTCGTTCACCCAGATTTGAGGTTGTCTGCTATCAGACTTTAGTTGTTAATCTACTAGCATTTAACAAACACAAATCTCCAAAGGCTTTTAGCACTTTAGCGCTTTGTAAGCGTTGTGGTGTCTTACTGGTTTGTTTTATTCATAAACCAGGCATAGTGAGTGATCTACACAAAACCCACTTTGATAACAATGCTTGTTGTTAAACTATGTTATTGACTTGGCATTACACACACAATTCATTCTTTAACTTTGTCAAGGAGTTCTTAAGCTTTGTGAAGTAGTTGGTGTGATATCAGATCCTAGCTGCTGGTAATCCACAGGGCTAAAGCCATGGTTCCCAGTCGTGGTGAAGCATGTACGCGAGGGTAGGGTATGCTCCTGGTGTCAACCACACTCGTATTTTGCAGAGGCGATCGAGAAGGAGATGAGGAAGCTCTTCAGCATCTCAGAGGCCAAGGAGACACGGTTGTGGAACCGGTACATGAGCAACACCTTCGAACCTCTCAACAAACCTGAGAGCACCATTCAGGACGCCGGCCTCTACCAAGGCCAGGTGAGAGCTTTACTTGGGGCAGGTGAGAGCTTTACTTGGGGCAGGTGAGAGCTTTACTTGGGGCAGGTGAGAGCTTTACTTGGGGCAGGTGAGAACTTAACTTGGTGTAGGTGAGAACTTTACCTGGGGCAGGTGAGAGCTTTACATTGGGCATGCGAAAGCTTTACCTAGTCCCTCCAGGTATTCTCGATTTTGTGATCGCAACAATTCACACAACTTTGACCAATCTCTCAATTCATCAACGCTGGCTTGCATATATGTCCATTCACTGCAACATCGCCGCCAATCATCATATTTCCTGCAAATTTGACTGATCATCGCACTTCCCAGCGCGAAATGTCACGTCTATTGTATTCAGCGACTGACCCAGAATGTGCACCTGGGCCTTGACTCTGCCTCCACAGAGTCTGTACAAGTCCAGATTAATCCAACAGGCTACAATAGAGCCAGTGGTGTCTCAGGGGTGTCATTCCGTTCAAGAGGATTGTCTGTGCTTTTTCTGCATGCCGCTCACAAAGCCTGGCCAAGTGGACCAGACCGGACTCTTCCGGTACCCTGACTGTCTCTACTGTTTGCCAACCACTCTGATTGTTAAGAGTAAAACAAACACAGAAGCTGTTTGGTCCTGGTTGGGGTGGTGAAATCAATTTCCAGAATATGAAAATAAGTTACTAAATAGTGGATGATGTCGTTGATGTCTTGTTTTTTTTCACTTCATAAATATTGTATGTCACTTAAGATTAAGTACTACCAACTCAATCAAAGCAGACAACAAGGCATAACTCAACCCATTCGGACTGCCGCATCCAGAAGTTTGACAATGCTATAGCCGAACTTCTGGGGGGAGACTGCACAGGGCCTGGGCCGGAAACCATTGATGTCTTGTTGTTTTATTTCACTTCATAAATATAGTATGTCACTTAAGATTAAGTACCAACTCGATCAAAGCAGACAAGGCATAACTCCGCCCATTCGGACTGCCGGATCCAGAAGTTCGACAATGCAATCAAAGCAGAGTTAAGCACTCGGAGTAGCTCTCAACAAACACTCCTTTATGATCAGGGAAATCTGCTTTGAAATAAAGTTGTACATGTAAACCAATAAAAGGCGAATAAAGGCTTTATTGGCCAAGTATTCTTGCAAATACAAGGAATGTGACTCCGGTTTTCAATTCAGACATACAGAACAAAACACAAAAAATGTAAAGAAAAAGAAAACACCTACACCTGTGTATTACTAAACAATGCTTTTTCATGAAAGTAAAACCATACAAATTTAAGACTACATTTCCCTCTCCCTTCGCAATAAAAATCTATAAAATGGTGTCTTTATCTTTGGTTTCTGTGGATACAGGACTTTTAATTTGAAATCGTCTCATGGTATGTTCCTGTGTTCCGCAGGTTCTGGTGATCGAGCAGAAGAACGAGGATGGAACGTGGCCTCGCGGTTCCACGTTGTCAAAGTAAGTGAACAGAAGGATACTGAGGGTAACCTTGGTTCTATGAATGAAGGTCAACACGCTGCTGTATGGCTCAGCCTCGCCAAGTGGGTGAGCTATCTATTCTAGGGGACTGTAAAGCAAATTAGCACCACTACCGGTAGATACTTCGTCACCAGATATAAGACCTAGCTGCCCTTAGCTATCGGCCCTAACCAACCTTAGCTGTAACCTTAGCTATCCATATAAGAACTAGCCATCGTTGGTTATAGGACCTAATGGTAGCATTCACCTGGTACTGTGACATTTGTTTGCCTCACTCTTGTTCTGCTGGACTGTGATGTCACTCGGATGTCACCACAGCCCTCCCAACTTCCTGTAAGGGCTATGATGTCTCCACTGGGTTATTTTAGCCTAGGTGTCTGCTTCCAGTTTTCATCATTGGTATACTCTTCATGCTAATCCACCATCATTATTTATTTATTGATTGCTATTGTTAGCATTCATTCTAATTAATTTCTTCCTTTTTTTCTATTGCGTTAGCACTTGGCACGCACACAGCTTTGCCTCGAATCTCCTCATTTTTTCTCGCTCTTTCTAACCACCACTCTATTCTGTATCTTTTTGAAGGTCATCTGGTTCTTCCAATCTCGCTGCTTTGCCAAAGGTCTCGCCTTCATCTCTCACAAACAATCATAACAGCAGCTTCGACGGCAGGAAGTAAGGTTCTCTGCGAAGGGGTGGGGGTGGGGTGGGGGTGTTTTGACGCCAAGTGGTGGGGGTTAGGGGTCAGGTGGAGGGTAGGGGTATTTGCTGTGTGCTCGGCTGTCTGTGTGGAATTTGTCCGAATGACCAATCAATTACCCAATCAAACGTTATCTGTATCATGCTTTTCCTGCAAAACTGCAATAGAAAGTGCTTAACAAGAGCGCATGTGGAATATTTTTTGTGTGCGTGTGAAGTGCAGCATGCTGTCTGTAGGTGCATGCCGTGCAGGAAGCTCCTTGTGGTTATGTTCGATTTTATGTGATGGGATGAATACTGGCAGGCAGGACTGATACTGGACTATGGGAATCCTATACAGTATTTCAACATACACACACGCGCACAAAGTAGCATCCTAAGGCGAGAAAGAAAACGCCTTTAGCATATTAACGTGTGTCTGTGTGATTCAGACGTAGAGGTGTGTATGTATATTCCACTAGTGTGGAGGAGTGGCATAGAGGGAGAGCAGCAGGCCTGTAAATACTGCAGACTCAGCTGGATACAGTCCTTCAGCTGCTCTGTCGTGCATCCCCCTCTCTCGATCTCCCCAGCCTCTTTTGCTCTGCCTTTTTCTTCCCCCCTCTCTCTCCATCTCTCCCTCTCTGTAACCCCCCCCCCCCCCCCTGTCTTCCCCTGTCATCGTATCTCTCTCACGCGTGCGTTCTCTTTCTCGCGCTGTGTGTTGTGTGACTGCTCAGCGCAGCGCATCCTCTATGCTGGTGTAGCTAAAAATATCCCCTGCTAGTGGTGCTAGTGCTACAGAGAGCAGCAGGCAGGCCACTGGGAGGAAGGGGAGGGGCTTAGCGGGCAGGACCAGCACGGGACGGGACCTGAGATGGTAGGATAACACACGAAGAGAGGATGAGAGCGCGGGGATGTCGGTTCATCCAGCCCAAGATTGGTGACACGCGTCTGGGAAGGAGGGGTTTCCTTTGAGCCTCTTCTGTTGGGACTCAGGACTCCACTAACATAACGTTGGATAGCTGATCGTGGGCATACTGTGGGACGGTACTCCCTGGCCAAGTGGACGTGGCCTGGGGGGTGGCGGCGTGGCCTGGAGGGGAGATGTCATGCTCCTGTGCTGCTGGTGGTGCCTAAGACCCGCGTCAGTGGAGCTGGACAGCAGGAGGGCGGGGCTTGATCACAAGGGGGCGGGGCTGGACAGCAAAGGGGCAGCACTTGATAACAACGGGGTAGGGCTTGGTAACAAAGGCGTGGAGCTTGACAACGATTATAATAACACAGAGCTTGACGACAACGAGGCGGATCTAGATAACAGGAGGGCGGTGCTTAACGACAGGAGGCCAGAGGTGACTGCCAAACCTGGCCCTGCTGCTGTGTCCTTCAGCAAATGGGATCTGGGGACAACCCCCACTGACCTGCAGCCCTCCCCAAGGTGTGCCATGGAAGATGAAATTATATTTCAGCTAGCGAAACAGCTTACAGGGGTTTGGGCTGGGTCAATAAAAGGGATCTCTGTCTCTCTGTCTGTGTGTGTGTGTGCAGGCTCACAGACTCCTGAGAGATGTTGGGCTGAGAGGTGCTATTTATGTTAGCGTCACAGTGCTCACATGTACTAGCATCGTGGTGCTTGTATAGTAGCATCATTGGCATTTCATCGTTGATCACCATCTTGATGTATTAGTATCGTGCTAACAATGTTGTATTGACCTTGTGGGTTTGGAAGTTCTTGAAGTGAAGAGGAGCTGGTGGAAATAAAAAGACATGCTAATGCTTCATTAACAGGACTTTAGCATCTAACGGGTAGTGTTCTAGTCTCTAACTAGCCTTCAGCACACAATGTCACTAACGTGTGTGTGTGTGTGTGTGTGTGTGTGTGTGTGTGTGTGTGTGTGTGTGTGTGTGTGTGTGTGTGTGTGTGTGTGTGTGTGTGTGTGTGTGTGTGTGTTCATGTGTGTGTTCGTGTTCCTTAGTGTGAAGAACTCCAGCTACAGCCTGTCGTCGTACCACCCGTACACCAACAGCTATGACAACTCCGATCAGGGCCGACAGGGGACTCGCTCTGGTCTTTGTGGCCTCTCCAACCTGGGCAACACTTGCTTCATGAACTCTGCTGTGCAGGTACCTAGCCTAGCCATAGCCTAGCTGAAGCCTAGCTATAGCCTGCTTTGCTGGCCGACAGCATGCTACAGCTGGGCCAGCTTTAGACTTGCTTTAGACGGGATATTTTTGGATTCTTTTAAGTTTTTAACTTTTCTAATGGGCTAGATCCCTTTTCTAATGTTGATCGATTGGAGTACTTGTTCAGTGTACTAGCTTTTGTGGAAAACCATGTTCTTATTCTCTTCCACTTCCCTCTTCATGATACAAACTCGACCAGTCAGAAACATCAGTGCAGCCATGTTGTAATTTAAAAATCTAGTTTACCTGTTTTAATTACTCTCAGTAATTAGTCCTGGGCTGAAGTGGTAGTCCACAGTCGCAAGAGAGACTCGGACAGGGCCGCCTAAACCTCGCCTACCTCTACTGTGTTGCCCTGTCTGGCATACTTGCATGGTTTTGACTCGTCCCGATCTGGACCCCTCTCAAAAAACAGCACCTGCTGTCACTGTAGCTTTCCCACTACTGGTGGCTAGCAGTGCTCAGGTGACTCGCTACTCCAATGTGATGTCAAATCAACGGCCATTATCCCGGGAAACCTCCGCGGTGGGGGATTCCATAATCAGGAACACCCGTTTCTTCAACGCTGCCACTCACCCTGGAGTCACGGCCCCCATCATCTGTAAGCTCCCAGGCTGCTGCGCTCACTCCCGTCCTCTACAAAAGCAGTGACTGTCCATATGGGGACAAACAATACAGCTCATCAGCAGTCTGAGCTGACCAAAAACAATAGCCGTCTATAGTGGCACCCCAGAGTACTCTTCCCCTAATTCGCTGCCCTTCTCTCTTCCCTCTGCTCTGACACCTTACAATTTTGGTCTCTTGAATGTGAGATCTCTTGGTAACAAGTCCTTTATCATTAATTAATGATTTTGTTTCTAATGTTCTGGACTTTTTTATGATTACTGAGACATGGCTATCCCCAGGGGCACTATTCCCCTGATTGAGGCCCCCTGACTTTGCTTATTTTCACATTCCCAGGCCTTCTGGAAGAGGAGGTGGTCTAGCAGTTCTTTATAATTTAGATGTTAGGTGCCATCCTGTTACTTTTGGTCATTTTAATTCATACCTAGATATGACAGGGTGCTTATTCTTAGTGATATTAATATTCATGTATGTTATCCTTCCCATTCCCTGACCTCTCATTTTTATATCTAATAGACTCTTTTAACCTCAATGAATCTGTTAAAGGGCCCACACATTCTAAAGGCCTGTCTTGATTTGGTGGATATGCTTGTTACTGACCATAAAGCTTTTGCTTTTATAGTTCCACTACAGCTCCCTATTCCCAGTCTCCACCCTACACGCTCCCATATTCTCAATGCTGGTTCTGCAATTAAATTCTGTGATGCTTTTAATTCATCATCCTTTAACCTCACTGTAGCAGTGTATAGGCTACCACGGGGTCGTGGTGGCAGAGGCGGATTGCAAGGGTATGTAGCGGTTTTAATTCCCTGGTGGAACAGCTGCCGCACAAAAATGCCCGACTTGCGCAGCCGACACCAAGCCTCGCCCCCTTCATACCACATATCCCCACTGCTGAACTTAGGCTGGGGAGCCCTCCCCCCAGCCAACCCCCCCCTCCCCCCCTCCTTGCTCTGGCAAGCGAGAGAGGAAGTCCGCTACCACCATTTGCACCCCAGCCTATGGACCACCCTGAAGTTAATTAGCTGCAAAGCCAAATGCCACCAGGTGATCCTCGCATTAGTGTCCTTCATGCGGTAGAGCCATTGAAGCGGGGCATGGTCCAAACGGGGTGAACGGGCGTTCCAGGAGGTAATGGCGGCAAGCATCGACCGCCCACTTGATGGCCAGACACTCCTTCTCCACTGTACCCATAAAGTTTGCATAGTGTGCATGACATAAATGCAGTGCCATGATCAGTTAGAATCACTTTCGGGATTCCAACTCAGGAGATTAATTGAAACAACGCCTGCGCTATGCTCTTCGCCAAGATGGAGCGTAGAGGCACTGCCTCGGGATAGCAGGTTGCATAATCTACAATGACTAATGCAAATCGGTATCCCCGTGCGCTATGGTCTAATGGCCCGATCAGATCCATGCCAATTTTCTCGAAGGGGATGTCAATAAGTGGTAGTGGGCGCAACGACGCTTTTGGGGTGGCCGGGGGATTAACTAACTGACATTCACGACAGGACGCCCACCACGACGCACAACCGCGTGAATGTCTGGCCAATAGAAGCAGGTCATTAGCCGGTTACGTGTTTTATAGCAGCCTAAGTGACCAGCTGTGGTGAGCCGCCTGGAAAACCATTTCCCGACGGCTTTTTAGGATGAGCAACTGGCTCACTTCTTGCCCTGACTGAGGGTCATGACTCACCCTATATAGGAGTTTGGTCTAGACCTGCTCCACTTGAAAAGTGCCCTGAGATAACTTCTGTTATGAATTGGCGCTATACAAATTGAATTGAATTGAATAACCTGTCCCTAACTATCATAAAGTGGGGAAAGGTGACCACCGCGTCAGAGCATACCAACTGTCCATCAATTTTTATCACCTGGTCGAAGGCTGAGCGTCATCACGACTGCTCAAGGGGGAAATCGACAGGGCCGGAGGAGGTCCCCCCGGCCAACCTTGCATCACCGCTGAGCACGGGGCACATCCCGCATGTCCCTACCTGTCGTGTGTGCGCGCCCCTTTCCTCGGAAACTAGCCTACCAAAGCCTGGCCAATCACTGCCTAATAACGGGCCGCGACAGGCGGGAGCTAACCGCAGCCTCTACCCTATGCTTTTTCCCTTGGAAGCAAATTTCTATGGTCACATCCGGATACCTGTGCACATTCCAATGGACACACTTTATCTCCACCCATGATGCCTCCAACAACGCCCCGGGCTGAACCAGGCTTTGGTTGGATCAGGGTATGACAGCTCCCCGAATCCAACAAAGCCTGATGCATACCCCCCTGCATCCTTATCGGTATGCGATACCTACCCTCCTGATCGGGAGCAGAGGCCGATTCTCCGGCAACTCAGACCACCTGCCCCACTTCCATCAGTGGGCCCTCCCACTGCATGTGCAGTGGGTCACCCATCTTTTAAAGGAAAACAAAGCACCCTGTTTCAGCTAATCCCTGCCCACTATCACATTTTTAAAAATGCTTACATTTATATTACATTTACATTTAGGGCTTTTAGCAGACGCTTTTGTCCAAAGCGACTTACAATAAGTACATTTGTCAGAAGAAAGTGCAACAGTATATTGCTATCGGTACAGTAAGGATTTCACAAGAACAAGTTTCAAGGTTCCACTGCTGCCACTGGCATGATCATGCTCAGCAGTCGCAGGAATATCCTGTATGCCAGGAACCTGGTCCTCCGGAGCTGATGGATTTGGACCACGATCAATCCATATCACTACTATGTAACCCATCACTTTTCATCTAATCTCAAGATATTATCCTTAATTAATGCTTTCAGGTTTTTGTCTTTGCATGTGTTTAACCTATAGAGGGACTGCAAACAAGTTGTGTTGGGATTTGATTCTCCCTTAAGGCATTGTATACGTTAGCTTCTAGAATGTGTATAGTTCCAATCATACTCAAAACGCCTCTTCTCTCGCCTCTGGTGCCTCCTCCTCTCTTCCTTTCCTCAACCTCCTCCTCCCCCTCCTCTTTTACCTCCTCCATTCCTCTCCTCCTCTGTTCCTCCTCCTCCTCCTCCTCTTTCTTCTCTAGTGTTTAAGTAACATCCCACCACTCACCGAGTACTTCCTAAAGGATAAGTACACTGATGAGCTGAACGAGGACAACCCCCTGGGGATGAAGGGGGAGATTGCCCGGGTGTACGCCGAGCTGATCAAACAGGGGTGGTCGGGCAAATTCAGCTATGTCACGCCCAGGCCCTTCAAGGTAACTAACTAGCAGTTAGCTTAGCTACTTAAAACTAAATCGAAATTGCTGTGTTTGCACAGACAAAATAGAAGGTTCGCAGAGTGAAGCAAAGTGCTTAGCGAAACTATTTTCCCAGACATCCCCCAATCCACCGCTGCCTGCAATTGGTCAAAAATACCACATGAGTGATTGCAATTGTTTTCCTCTGGGCTGGGCTCTTCCCACAGCGACTCACGTCATGAACATGATACCCCACACATCCCAGTAACTATATTGTACCCTGTTAAAATCGGCTTGGTTGACAGCATATGCGATACGCCTTTTTTATTTAAAGTATATTGGGGCCTTTAGCTATGTTACATCCAGGTCCTTTACGGTAACCAGGCTCAGCTAACCAACATTTAGATATGTCACACCCACGCCCCTCAAGGTAACTAGCACTCAGCTAACTAACCCTTAGCTCATCATGCCTGGGCCTTTCAAGGTAACATTGCAATGTTGTATGCTTTTTATTTTTCACCCCTATCAACATTGTAATTCTCTTACAGCACCTATTGCCCTCCAGTCTTCCTTGAAAGAAGAGATCCTTCATCCGTCACTAGGGTTTTGAGTCATTATCTTGATCTTTTAAGGGTGTTTGTGTCTAATATGGGGCCGTTGGTAGTGTGACAACATCAAACGACTTGACCTAAACAGGAGTGTACCTCTTCCTTCCAGACTCAGGTGGGCCGGTTTGCTCCCCAGTTCTCTGGTTACCAGCAGCAGGACTCTCACGAGCTGCTGGCCTTCCTCCTGGATGGTCTCCATGAGGACTTGAACCGCATCCGGAAGAAGCCCTATATCCAGCTGAAGGATGCTAACGGCAGGCCAGACCAGGTGCGCTAACTAAATATATACACCTGTAGGTATTAGGGCTGTGAACTTGGCTCAGAAATTATGAAAGGGTGTGAGACCATCCATATATTCAAGTTTGCGTTTCGCAATGAATATCAGTCTCCTTGGCTGGGCAGCAATTGATTTCCACAAATGGGCACAGCCTTATGTTAAAAAAACTCCAGCCAATCAGAGTGATGCTGTTGCTCTCTCAAAACATATTCTCCTCTGATAAAAGCCGTCCGTGCAAAGTTCTGTATGTCTTTTAACATCATTATTCGGTATATCTTGGATAAAAGTTAGCTTTTTGGAAAATGCTTCCAACGTGCTCAAGGCCAGACTGATCTGTAAAGAGAAACAGAAGGTGAACGTTCAGGATACTCTTACAAGGCTAGTGATAAAGAGCTTTAGCCTGGCAAGCCAGACCCACATCAGAAAGATGTAAGGTCTGGCGCAGCTCCATTGGCAGTGTGGGCGGGATAAACAGTTGTCTTTCAAGAGCCGTCTCTCTGACTACGTAATTAATCAAAACTCCGAATACATATTTATTTTAGAGGAAAGACTTCAGTGCCGTTCTTTGTTCTTTTCTCAAATAAAATGTTAACTTCAAGTCTTGAAGAGTCGCGGCCAAAGCCAGGTGGAAAGACAGCCGTTCGCCAGCAGCAGCAGCCATTGTTTACCTCTAACACGGAACCGTCGCAACTCTGTCGTCATGGTAGCCTGGCTTTCGACTCCGCCCCTCACGCTGTGATTGGTCTGACATACTTTGTGTTTCCAGCACCAAAAAGCCGACGTAGCCGTGCTAGACCTACCTAGCTGCCAAATAAATTTGCTGCCGCTAGGGGGTGAGTTCTAGGCTAAAAGAGCT
This sequence comes from Merluccius polli, assembly GCA_030340625.1. Classification (NCBI taxonomy): domain Eukaryota; kingdom Metazoa; phylum Chordata; class Actinopteri; order Gadiformes; family Merlucciidae; genus Merluccius; species Merluccius polli. The sequence goes on from JAOPHQ010000580.1 coordinate 72,151, forward strand.
TTACAAATAAAGTAGACTTGAGACATTAGTTTTTTGGTCTTCCAGGTTGTGGCTGAGGAGGCCTGGGAATCCCACATCAAGAGGAATGACTCCATCATCGTGGACATCTTCCACGGCCTCTTCAAATCCACTCTGGTGTGTCCCGTCTGTGCCAAGGTCTCGGTGACCTTCGACCCTTTCTGCTATCTGACCCTGCCTCTGCCCATGAAGAAGGAGCGCACACTAGAGGTGTACCTGATCCGCGTGGATCCCCTGCTCAAACCCATACAGGTGAGAACATCATGTACCTGCCCAGGTCACATAGTACTGGGGATGCATTTGTCTTTTTATTTTGATGTCATGTTATGTCATGACGGCTTCGCTTGGAAGCTCTGTCTCCTTAGCAGGTATACTCCTGGGCAGGTATACACCGCTAGACACATGGGACTCATACCGGTGTTTGCGTCTTTAGTTCCCTGCATCAAATCGCTGTAATTCGGAGTGTTAATATCTGTTGAATATCTAACATCTTTCTAACAACAAAAAAACAAAACACTTGTATTAGTGTATAAGACGATATAAGACGATAGTCACATAAACTATTCTATTTTTTCTATTTGAAAATCATGACCCATCCCTACTTAGTACGTGTGTGTTTTAATGCCATATTACATGCCATACTCAATTTGCAATTTTGTATGTATATGAGAGAGAATAATACATGTGTTTTCTCTGGTAGTACAAGCTGACGGTGCCCAAGGTGGGCTACATCTCTGACCTGTGTGCCTCCCTGGCCAGCCTGTCTGGTGTAGCTGCTGACAAGGTACTTCTCTGCCAGTCCTATTGGCTAGCGGCCTTTCGCTCCGAGCGTGCCTAGAAAGGCCTTCGCTTTTTGATTGTTGTGGCTTTCTTTCCAGATCCAGAACTATGCTTAATAGTGCATTTAATTAGTTTTCAAATGTATCCATGTAGATTTAATGAACAAATCAAAACTCAAAGCTACCTTTTTGTAGAGTGATCTTGTAGTTAATCTTGGTATGATGCTTATTATTTTGTATTATTATTATTATTATTATAACTTTATTCAAGACTCAGGAAGGTCCACATAGACAGCACAGTACATAGATTAATAATTAAAAAAAAAATAATATATATATATATATATATATATACACATGCATATATATACACATATATATATATATATATATATATATATATATATATATATATATATATATATATATACATATGCATGTATATACACATATATATATATATATATATATATTAGGGATGGGCATAATTAATCGATGATCGATCATTGATCGTTAAGAAATGTGTCGATCAATTTATATTGTTATCGATCAAAAGGACGTTGTGTTGCTGTGAGTCTTGAAGCGGTGCGGTGATCGCGGCTTTAGTTCCCCGTGTCTGATCGCTGTAATTCGGAGCGTGAATATCGGTTGAATATCTAATATCTTTCTAACTTTAAAAAACACTTTAGTATTTTTAAGACGATAGTCGCACATCCCTATAACTACGCCGTGAAGGTGAACCCTCCCGGACTCCGCTATTAACATGAACCGCTCATCCACACGCACCGGACACCACAATACCAACACACATGTTTTACATTTGATTTTAAATAAAGTTGTGTGCAGTTATACGGTTAAATACGATTATTGATTAATGACAGATCGCGTACTGCGGTCAAGACAGCCGTCTCTCGGTTTCGCGTGGTCAAGCCGCTCCAACATTTTCAATATTTCCATAACTGTGACATTTTAACAAAACGTTCAGCCTCATATATGTTTTCTGACTAAGGTATTTCTTTTAGATAGTTCATGCAATTGTTTCTAAATGTGTGGCTCATCTTTTTGTCGCGAGCCTTTTCCGAGCGCCGGCTGCATATTGTATCGGCATATGTCGGCCTTTTCCCTTTTATTCAAAACAGTCCTATACAGTTTAATGCCCACTTTTACTGCCTTGTTTGATTATTGTTGGCCGATAATAGGCTACTTATTGTGATTGGAATACAGATGTATTCTTGTTGGATCGTTTCCAAACCTTTAAGAGCGCATGTAGGCGCATTGTTCGGCTTTTACGAGCGCCGCATAGGCCTATAACCAGGCTGCCATAGGGAGGTTCGGCCGGACGATTTCAGGCCGATTATTTTGTATTTTTTTATTTTGTGTATTATTATTTTTGGGCCGGTCCAGATTATTGGGCCGGTCCAGGGCTGTCATAATACGTCGGTCGTAGGTACGGGGTGCGCTACAAACGCGCACCCCCCCCCCCCCCCCCCCGTCAACAATCGCGCACCTCCACCCCCCGCCCCCCCCCCCCCCAAAAAAAAATAATAACGATTAATCGATCATTGATCGATAATTCTAGCGATGATCGATCAAGGACATTTCTTCGAATGCCCATCCCTAATATATATATATATATATATATACATATGCATGTATATACATATATATATATATATATATATATACAGTTTGGTCCATATTGACATGGTGACTGTGGAGGCCATTTGAGTACAGTGAACTCATTGTCATGTTCAAGAAACCAGTCTGAGATGATTCGCGCTTTATGACATGGCGCGTTATCCTGCTGGAAGTAGCCATCAGAAGATGGGTACACTGTGGTCATAAAGGGATGGACATGGTCAGCAACAATACTCAGGTAGTCTGTGGCTTTGACACGATGCTCAATTGGTACTAATAAGCCCAAAGTGTGCCAGGAAAATATCCCCCACACCATTACACCACCACCACCAGCCTGAACCGTTGATACAAGGCAGGATGGATCCATGCTTTCATGTTGTTGACGCCAAATTCTGACCCTACCATCCGAATGTCGCAGCAGAAATCGAGACTCATCAGACCAGGCAACGTTTTTCCAATCTTCGATTGTCCAATTTTGGTGAGCCTGTGCGAATTGTAGCCTAGTTTCCTGTTCTTAGCTGACAGGAGTGGCACCCGGTGTGGTCTTCTGCTGCTGTAGCCCATCCGCCTCAAGGTTCGACGTGTTGTGCGTTCAGAGATGCTCTTCTGCATACCTCTGTTGTAACGAGTGGTTATTTGAGTTACAGTTGCCTTTCTATCAGCTCGAACCAGTCTGGCCATTCTCCTCTGACCTCTAGCATCAACAAGGCATTTGCGCCACAGAACTGCCGCTCACTGGATATTTTCTCTTTTTCGGACCATTCTCTGTAAACCCTAGAGATGGTTGTGCGTGAAAATCCCAGTAGATCAGCAGTCTCTGAAATACTCAGACCAGCCCGTCTGGCACCAACAACCATGCCACGTTCAAAGTCACTTAAATCACCTTTCTTCCCCATTCTGATGCTCGGTTTGAACTGCAGCAGATCGTCCTGACCATGTCTACATGCCTAAATGCATTGAGTTGCTGCCATGTGATTGGCTGATTAGAAATTTGCGTTAACGAGCAGTTGGACAGGTGTACCTAATAAAGTGGCCGGTGAGTGTATGCCACTTGAAGTTTTTTCATTTTCGCTTTACTATAATGACACCACAGGTGGGCAAGTATACAGTGGAGTGCAATACGCTTTGAAGAGCGATATTTTAACATCAGTAGTACACATGTAGAATTTGTATTGAATCAGACAGGACCACCATCATTTCTGAATGTGGCAAAGCTATATTTAGAAGTTTTAATACTCAGTCACCTATTGTACATTTGACTCCCTTCTGGGTTCCCTGTGTGTCTCCTGCAGATGATTGTAACAGATATCTACAACCACCGCTTTCATCGTATCTTCGCCTCCAACGAGAACCTGAGCAGCATCATGGAGCGAGACGACATCTATGTGTGAGTCAAAATATCAGCAAGGAACAACAATTACAGGAGTCATTTAAAAATAATTTCATTTGGCTATTGTTTTACTTGCCCGAATTTCCCGTCTGGGATTAATAAAGTACATCTTATCTTATAAGTACTCTTATAAGTACCAAGTACTCATAAGTAATACAGTTGGAACACAAAATAAAGGCTTCAACAATGTAATGATACATGATCCAACCATTGCTCTGTAAACAATGTAATAGTAGCAGATCTAATCATGGCTCTCTCTGGGGCTTGGTCTGTCCAGATTTGAACTGGCGGTAAACCGGCAGGAGGACTCGGACCATGTAGTCTTCCCTGTCCACCTGCGGGAGAAGTTCAAGCAGTCGGGCTACAACCACGCTAGCATGCCCCTCTTCGCACAGCCCTTCCTCATCACCGTGCCCAAGACCATCAGTGAGGACAAGCTCTACAACCTGCTGCTGATGCACCTCTGGTATGTCCACAATGTAAAGGTCCACCTAATGTTAATACTATTTAGTGACTGCAAACTTCAAACTTACACTATTCCACATTGTTTTTAATGGCATCACTATGTGAGCCAGTAACAGAGTATATTACTAAGAGTGTTCAGTCACAAATGGGGCTAATAATTTAGGATTTCACACATTTCTCCCTCATTGGTTGTAGTGTCGGGACTACAGGGCTAGTGACATTTCAGCCGGACTGGTTGAAATTTGGTCTGCCCGACTGGCTAGTGGCAAAAATCCTTAAGGTCCATCCCTGCAACAAATTAAAGAATCAGAGCCAAGTTGTTTTTTTAAATTAATAGCCTACCTGTAAATATATGACACGAAGCAATGTGATGTGGTTGACAGGTTGGCTATAGCATATAAATCTCAAACAAATATCACGTACAATAGCCTCGTGAGACCAGTGTGTTCTCGGAGTTCACATTGTGTTTCTCTCTGCAGTAGTGATGGGACGGTTACCGGTTTCACTATATATCTCAGTAAAAAACTCTTACTATAAATACACCACCACCAATTTATATCACTGTGAATACAGTATACATAGGGATGAAGGACACTGTAGAGCAGTGGTCTCCAACCTTTTTAAGCCTAAGATCTACTTATTGAAGCGTTGAAAGAAAAAGACAGGCCAGATTGTACTTCCAACTTGACGCCTTTTATTCAGGCTAATTGTATTTGAATTACATGAAATGCTTTGGTCCAACGTTCAAATTAATGCAACAATGAAAACACTAACTAGCATATCAAACTGGCCATAGCTTCACATCAACTTCAATTCTAAGTTATTCAATTTAATTTCAACACAAAAAGAAAAGGAATGTGGAATTTGTGGAATTTTCCACTTATATGAGGACAGTATTTTGTTTATGGCAGATCATATCAAGTGTTATGCTTATCCACTGAAGCTTCATTCAAGTCACATTAATCAGCATTTTAGAAAATAGAACTGTATTGCTAACAACATTCTCAATGCAATTAGGCCAAGTACAGCTTTATGTCCAACACAAAAAATAAAGGTGTGGCCTATTTCCTTTTGTAATGAGGTAATTATTGTTCATAGAAGGCGCACACACACACAGACAGACACACACACACACACACACGCACACTAGTGTACGTGTGTGTGAGAGCAGATCACATGCAGTGTTATGCTTATCCACTCAAGCTTCATGCAAGTTGCATAACAAAGCCATTTTAGAAAATATATATATATAAATAAAATGTATTATTATTAAAATAGAACTGCAATTGTGTTTTAACAAAATTCTCAGTCAGTGTAAATAAGCTCAGTGCAGTTATGTACCATCTTATGCATCATCACTTTTCACATTGCTATCAGATGTCAAAACTGGCATGTTACTCACCCAGGTTAGTGAGATAGCTGTGACTAAATACTGTCTGTGAGTGCTTTGTAGTTTGGCCCCTAGCTACTGACAGCTAGTCTGAGACAGTCTGTGAGGTGTTTGTCAGTAAGGCGGCTCCTGTACTTTGATTAAATTATATTCATTAATTACATTATGAAAAACATTCACAGTGTGACAAGTCTTTTAGCACTTGTCGATCCACATCCCCTGACATTTCCTCGACCCTCCTCACCACTGTATTGGGGCCAAGCTGGACACTGCGGAGCACGGTTTTGATGTCGTCTTTGTTTTTGAAGCCGTTAAAAAACCGTCTCTGCAGTGATGGCCATTGCCTCCTTGAATAAATCGCCATCTGAAAACGTCTTGTGTTTAGCCAAAAGGTGACTGATACGGAATGAAACTTCAGTCGCAGCCTTCACCCCTGCTTTCAGCTCAGCAACTTTCCCAGTGCGGATTGCGCTCTTGGCGGGGAAACTGTCTTTGAATGTGTCGTGGTTGGTGTTGTGGTGCCGCTCCAGATGTCCTCTTTTAGACAGTGCTAGAGTTTGGTGGCACAGCATACAAACACACTTGTCTTTCACCATGGTGAAAATAAATTCCTCTTCCCATTGCTCATGGAAATTATACATTTTCGAATTCTTTCTCGGAGCCTCCGCCGTGCCAGCTGACAACATTGTCGTCTATCAGCCATCACCTGCTAGTGCCATATATTGTCATTTTGCGACAGTTAATGTGCCAGTATCCTTGCACACACCCGTCGATCGCGATCGACGGGTTGGTGACCACTGCTGTAGAGTATCTGGTGTTCTGGACTAGGAATGTGCGTGTCTAGTCAATTAAACGACTAGTCGTTGCTGTGCTTGGTAATTGCCAACGTTAAACAACGTGTTGTATCCCAAAACATCTAATGATTCATTTAATAATTTAATCCGTTTCACAATTCTCAACAGCGCTTTTTACCCCACTCAGCAACTGCGGTCATGTCAGGTCAGGTGTGCTGCCGTTCGCGATCATTTGGTCTTTTCATGACTTCATTTAAATATCTGTTTTAATTAGATGGTGAATAATAACCATGGATGTATGAACAAGCTCATGCTGCCACTGAAGGATTGAACTCAGCTGCGCACACAGTCGCTCCGGAGGCGCATTGTTGAAATGTCAATCCATTCAGTCCGTTTCACAGTAAAGTAACCATGATCCGCCAGATTATATTTACAGGGTGTCCGCGAATCCTTAAAATTCTTAAATTCATGTTTCTAAATTTAAGGCCTTAAAAAGTCTTAAATTCGTTAAAAATGTCATATGCTGGTCTTAAATACTGTAACTCAAGGTCTTAAATTTGTCGGGGCAGGACTATTTATTTTTTTATCTTTCTCGCGGGACTTTTCGGGAAGGACATGTAGAGAGGCTTCTTTCTTGCTAGCTGCATAAACGGTTATCAGCGCGCTTGCTAGCTAGTCTGCTATGCTTGGGTTGTAATACAGCGGGATCCCCCCCCATCATCACGTCTTAAATTTCATTCAAGGTGGTATTAAAAAGGTCTTAAAAAGTCTTAAATTTGACTTGCTGAAACCTGCAGATACCCTGATTTACTACTTATGTCTTAACTTTCTTAAGGCCTACTGAGTTGGAGCGAACGGCTGCTCATGCAAACAGCTTGCTCACAAAGGATCGATAAAATGAATGAGATAAAAAAGTACCGCAATCATTAGCAAAGACTTGACTGTCTGAATTAACCAAGGCTCATCTACAGAAACTGCGCTAAGGCAAAGTTGAACTACGTCATCGAAAAAGTAGTTCTTGTACGTTTGGCACGATAAGGTACACGGTCTTAAGTGTTTCCCCTATAATTGTACAGGTCATGCGGCCCACCAGACACCAAATGTCCATTCATTTGGAAATCTATTGTCACTTGCGTTTGTGAGCCTCTGTGCGGCGCTGTTGTCTGGGTAACAAACGTTTATTTAGTAGGGCTGCACCCTAAATGTCGACTAGTTGAATCATCGTTGAGAGAGCCCTGAGTCGACTTGAATTCTCTGTCGAACAATCACAGTTTTTGTTTTTTTAGTGTGCATTATAATAACAGAATAAAACATGATAGAGGCTTAACATACACTCACCGGCCACTTTATTAGGTACACCTTGCTAGTACCGGGTTGGACCCCCTTTTGCCTTCAGAACTGCCTTAATCCTTCGTGGCACAGATTCAACAAGGTACTGGAAACATTCCTCAGAGAGTTTGGTCCATATTGACATGATAGCATCACGCAGTTGCTGCAGATTTGTCGGCTGCACATCCATGATGCGAATCTCCCGTTCCACTACATCCCAAAGGTGCTCTATTGGATTGAGATCTGGTGACTGTGGAGGCCATTTGAGTACAGTGAACTCATTGTCATGTTCAAGAAACCAGTCTGAGATGATTTGCGCTTTATGACATGGCGCGTTATCCTGCTGGAAGTAGCCATCAGAAGATGGGTACACTGTGGTCATAAAGGGATGGACATGGTCAGCAACAATACTCAGGTAGTCTGTGGCTTTGACACGATGCTCAATTGGTACTAATAAGCCCAAAGTGTGCCAGGAAAATATCCCCCACACCATTACACCACCACCACCAGCCTGAACCGTTGATACAAGGCAGGATGGATCCATGCTTTCATGTTGTTGACGCCAAATTCTGACCCTACCATCCGAATGTCGCAGCAGAAATCGAGACTCATCAGACCAGGCAACGTTTTTCCAATCTTCGATTGTCCAATTTTGGTGAGCCTGTGCGAATTGTAGCCTCAGTTTCCTGTTCTTAGCTGACAGGAGTGGCACCCGGTGTGGTCTTCTGCAGCTGTAGCCCATCCGCCTCAAGGTTCGACGTGTTGTGCGTTCAGAGATGCTCTTCTGCATACCTCTGTTGTAACGAGTGGTTATTTGAGTTACAGTTGCCTTTCTATCAGCTCGAACCAGTCTGGCCATTCTCCTCTGACCTCTAGCATCAACAAGGCATTTGCGCCCACAGAACTGCCGCTCACTGGATATTTTCTCTTTTTCGGACCATTCTCTGTAAACCCTAGAGATGGTTGTGCGTGAAAATCCCAGTAGATCAGCAGTCTCTGAAATACTCAGACCAGCCCGTCTGGCACCAACAACCATGCCACGTTCAAAGTCACTTAAATCACCTTTCTTCCCCATTCTGATGCTCGGTTTGAACTGCAGCAGATCGTCCTGACCATGTCTACATGCCTAAATGCATTGAGTTGCTGCCATGTGATTGGCTGATTAGAAATTTGCGTTAACGAGCAGTTGGACAGGTGTACCTAATAAAGTGGCCGGTGAGTGTATATGTCAGAGAAAAAAAAACAGAACTAATGCTTCATGAGAAGATGTATTTCATGTGAGATCTAATGAGAGACCAACATATAGAAAAAAGCCCTTGATGGGCAAGTGCCGCAACGGCAAAATAATCTCAGCCATTATTGTAAAAAGATCTGAACGTGTTGTTAATAAAGACTGTGAAAGGCAAATTCTGAGATTTGTTTCTAAACATATTACACATGTTAGAAAGTCATTGCTGAAAACATGTGAAAAGACTGTATAACCATTTAATTTGAATTGAATTGAATTGTGGTGTTGCCATTTTCGCGTTGAGGATTTTATGGGCGGGGGTTAAAGGGTACATAATGACGTAACACGCTACCCCATAGTATTGCCCCGTCCCTAACAACAGAGCGCAGTGGCGTCACTGCTTGTCACGCTCAATTACGAGTTTGACAGTAATTAGATTGACAGTTATTATTTGACAGTTGAGAGAGGCTCCGCCCCTGTGTGCAAATGGGCGTGGTTTAGTGCCTTCAGTGGACACGCCCCCAGTGTCTCCGAGCTGAGAATTATGCTTATTTTGTCACGATTTTGAATCCTAATTTTATATACTTGGCGACTTTTTTAGTCATTCAATTTTGGCTGGGTGGTTAATAACACATTGTGCTATAGTGTGACAAACTCTAAACACATTTAATTTTTACATGGACTTTACCTCAGTCTTGTTTTGAATGCAGTTGATTGGCATGATTGTATGCAACACAAGGGAGTAAATCAACACAACAAGTCAAGAACTGTTGATTGATCCATTGCGTATGGATCTCATCAAACCAAGATAAAGTTATAAAGATATTGAACTATGCTCTTGTCAAATATCATCAAGTACTAGTTGCTTCTGAATTTCATCAGAACTTTCTAGTCAATTTGTGTCACGATATTTATTTTCTCTGCAGTCGTTTTTCACGATCTCTGCTGGCAGATGACGACGAGGACTGCCAAGGTACCCAGACCTCTAAGCACCACGGTGTCAACGGCAACGCCTCCATCACAAGCACATCTAATGAAAACGCCTCCATAGCAAGCGCGTCCAATGGAAATGCCTCCATCGCAAATGCAACCAATGGAAACACCCCAAATGGAAATGCCCCAAATGGCGACGCCTCTAATGGACTCCTGGAGGAAGGTTCGCCCAGTGAGCCCACACTGATACTAAAACAGAAACACACTACTTTCACACACCTACCCAACCTTAAGTGAGTTCCTTCATTGATACCAATTCGGAACCACACTACTTTCACGCAACTTAGTATTCACTTTTCTCAAATGAGTCCACATGTTGATACTAAATCAGAACTGCACTACTTTCACACAAATCTACATACCTATTCACTAACTAATCCATGTTGAGAGAACACCAATGGATCATCCTTTTGTCAGAATAACTAAATGTAAATTCAAATGAGATAATGAACATTAGGGCATGCCACTAATTTGAGTTAGAGATAAGGTAGGTAAGGTAACGTGTATCTACAATATGCTAAGCTGCTTGGCTTCCACAGGTGAGATGGAGATGGACGAGCAGGAGGAAGAGTCCAGCCAGGACCAGGAGCTGCCCTCTGAGAATGACAATAGCCAATCAGAGGACTCAGTGGGTGGGGACAACGAGCTGGAGAATGGCGTGATTGGTCCTGAGAGCTCCGGCAAGGCCCATCAGACGTCCAGGCGGCACAAGACCAGTCTGTTCTCCATCCAGTTCAACAACATGGGCAAGACGGACTTCGCAATGCTTAAAGACGGAACCAGGCAGATCTGTTTCGACGACGGACACATCCGACTCAGTGGTAGGTTGCATGTTTTAATTTTACTGGTGTAATGTAATTCATTCTCCATTTACGAAAATTTGTCATTTGATTAAGCAAAACCAAAACTTCTGCCAACACGGTGATGGCGCTATTGTCCATTGTCCCTTGATGCATTATGAGGTGGTTATATTTAGGTGTTGAATCTAATACCTGAATAAAGGTACCTCTAATCTAAATACTAAATTGGGTATGAGATAAGTTTAGTTGATAGTGGAAAGCAATGCATGATGGGAATACATTATGGGAATATCCATCGAGCTGCGCTCGTCAGACAGAATGACATTTCTCCCTTATTTTCTCTTCAACCATCATCCAGGTAACACCATGGTGTATTTCAATAGATAAATGTATGGTTTAAAAAATGCTCAACAGGTATCTTCAACGTCATTAAAGGTTATAATGAAATGGTTTAAGTATAAATACTGTGCTCAGTATAGGTAATGAAGTGAGGAGTTTGATACTTTTTTTTATTTTATTTTATTTTTTTTATTTGTTTATTTGACAAGGACAGTGCATATTAATAAACATTTCTGTAAATATGCCAGATTTAGCCAGAAGGCTAGTTTCCATCTGTAGTCCTTGCCCAGATGTAACAATAGGCTCCCTAAAAAGCAAATAAGCAAATAACAGAAAGAGTTTAAAAAAAGAGAACATAGATAAGCAACAGATAAAACATCAATTATAACCACATACAATATTCAGTAGATCAAGCATTAAAATACATAAAGCATGCAGGACAAACAAGAGTCTGCATCAAACAAACACAAATTGTAAAGGTAGACTAGGACTTATAGCAGACATCTATATGTGTTAGACATCGAGGCAATAGCCCACCAGAGCAGACAGTACATGCACAACAAAAAAAACAAAAAGTCGACATGACAATAGTACATGAAGCAGCACAGGAGAGACATGGAACGAGCTACACAAAAGCATACAAACAAGCAAACATACAAAGTAAGTTGCAAGACGCAGGACAAATTCACAGACACACTGACACAAGGAGGCAAGAGCAGGCGGGTCAAGTTTAGTGCTGGCAGATCATATTATCAATGAGCCACTGTTTCAGATTGGAATTAAATGCCCGATATGTGTTTAGGTCTCTGATACATGTTGGGATGTTATTCCATTCACGTGAGGCTGCAACAGAGAAGGCTGACTGACTAAAGGCACTTTTCCTAAGTGGAATAATGCAGTCCCCTCTCATGACTCCTCTTGTGATCCCATGTTGGTTTGTTCTAATAGTTACAAATTCTCTAAGTGGAGGAGGGGCCATGCCATGTATGATTTTGTAAAAGAGACATGCATTTTTGTGCTTAATCATGTTTTCCCAGCTCACTAGATTGTGTTTTCTTAAAATTGCACAGTGATGGAATTGCCTTGGTTTTTTGTCCAGAACTTTCAGTGTTTGTTTATACAAAGACTGTAGTGGTTTTAGTGTTGTGTGATTAGCCTGAGACCAACTCGTCAGACAGTAGCTCATGTGAGAGAATATCATTGAATGCATGTACATCATGGCTGCCTGGGTGGACATAGAGTTTCGTATAAATTTGAAATTGGCAAGATTGAATTTGATCCTTTTACAGACAGTTTTTACATGTGCCCTAAAATTAAAGTTGGAGTCCAGAATAATGCCAAGGTATTTAAATTCCTTAACAATTTCTAATTTTTCTCCTGACACAAGAACATCTGGGTTTTCACTAGTCATTTGTTTTGGAGAAGAACATACCAACAGTCTTTGACATATTTAGTTGGAGACAGCACTGATTGAGCCATGCTGTAATTTTCAGCATTGCATTTGTGAGTTTGGCAGCAACTTCGGTTTTTGTCAATCCATGCACATACAGCACAGTATCATCAGCATACATTTGAATGTGGGCCTCTGGACACACAGACGGCAAGTCATTGATATACAAACTAAATAAAAGTGGACCCAGTATGGATCCCTGTGGGACACCAGTGGACAAGGAGAGGGTGTCAGATTGCTGGTTATTTATTCGAACAGCTTGAGTTCGGTTAAAAAGGTATGATTCAACCCATTGACGTGCCTCAACAGAAAAATTAAAATTGGATAACTTGGATAAAAGAACCTTGTAATTCACAGTGTCAAATGCTTTGCGGAGATCAAGAAAGACAGCACCGACAACGCCACGCTTATCCAACAGTGATTTAATTTTCTCAATGAAAAAACAATTAGCCGTCTCGGTTGAGTGGTTGGATCTGAAGCCAAATTGCATAGGATGAAGGGGGAATGAGCTGTTGTTCAGGTGGTGTATGATTTGCTCAGCTACACACTTCTCTGCTACTTTAGACATTATAGGGAGGATGCTGATCGGCCTAAAGTTACAGGCGGAATGATGATCACCAGATTTGAAAATTGGTGTGACAATTGCAGATTTCCAAATACTTGGAAACTGCCCTTGGGATATTGAAAGATTAACAATTTTAGTGATGGGATTGGCCAATGATGAACCGATATCTTTGAGCATCGTTGAGTCCATACCAAATGAATCTTTTGCTTTTGAGGGTTTGAGAGATCTAATAATACCAGTGATTTTTATTTCTGAGACAGTGTTAATACTGAAGGCTGGCTCCATTGTGTTTACTGAGGACACATTAACATGATCAGTCGAGAAGCCCTTTGCAATAGTTGCTACAGAATCAACAAAGTATCGATTAAGAGCTACTGCTACTTCAGCTGGGTCCTTGGTCAGCTTTCCATTCAAGTCAAGTTCAATTGACCTTCCTGCGCTATGATGTTGTCCCATGAGTTTTTTTAACTGAGTCCATATATTTTTCGGATTACCCCGTGCCTCACTAATTATAGCAATGAAGAAATCAGCCCTAGCTTTCCTCAGACCTGTTATCACTTTATTTCTTAACATGGCAAAGTGATATTTGTCATGATAAAATTTTGTTCTAATGGCCATTTTTAATGCAAGATCACGTTCTTTCATTAGTTTCAAAATGTCTGCATTTATCCAGGGAAGACTGTTCTCTCTATTCCTACTCCTAATGCTACAGGAAAATTCTGCAATTATACTCTGAATTTTACTTGAGAATATTTGACTGCCCTCACTCAGGTTTTTTCCAAATAACAGATCATTCCAGTTAAAACTATGAATAGTGTTTTTAAAACACTCTTGCATGTTCTTGGGGATTCTAATGCTTTCATGTTCCTTAGTAGAGGAGCTAAACCTCTTTTTTGTTAATTTTCTGATCACAAGAGTTAGATTGTGGTCAGATAGCCCAGTTATCATGTTGTACGTTTTTGAGGTTCTCTCCGGTCTGTTACTGAACACTAAATCAATCTGAGTTCTGGTGGATTGGGTTATTCTTGTTGGACCTTTAATCAGCTGTGAGAGATCTAGCCCATCGGTTATTTGTTTGAGGTTCTTTCTAATTGATCTATCTTCCCAATTTACATTAAAATCTCCCATTATTATCACCTCTTTCTTAAAATTACATTCCTTGAGCATGTTTTGGAATTTTTCATAAAAATCATTATTTGAGGAGGGTGGGCGATACATTAAAATAAGAATAAAAGACATTTGTGGTGATAGAGTGATATTCAAGCCAATACATTCCAAATCACAGTTTGACAGCAGTACTTCATTACATTGGATACAATCCTTCAGATAGACCATAACCCCGCCTCCCTTTGATTTCACCCTATCTCTTCTATACATTTGATAGCCTGGTATGTTTAGTGCTGCAGTTGGTGAGTTTTCATGTAGCCAAGTTTCAGATAGACAGAGAAAATCTAAATTTGATTCCATTAGTAGATGCTGGATTTGGTCACTTTTCGATACAATACTTCTTATGTTAAGATGACCACCAAATAAACCCTTAGGTTTAACTTTGGGATCCCATATTATTCTGGAGTGGTTGACAGTTTGAAAGACTTTCCACTTCCTGTGTTTTGTGATTGCCTGATTAATGATTTGTTTCCCATTTACATCCCTTAGCCCTCTGGCCACACGTAGCTTTTTATTTGAGTTAATGTTACACTTTGCTATTGGATTGTTACCTTCGATACCAGGAAGCTGTGGGTCAACATGCATATCAGACTGCAGAGCAGACTGAGTCACCACTGTGTAGACCTTTTGCCGTGGTTGTTGCACAGTCAGCTGTGGTTGTTGCCCGGCTGGCCGTGGTTGAAACCCGGCTGGCTGTGGTTGAAGCCCGGCTGGCTGTGGTTGAAGCCCGGTTGGCCGTGGTTGAAGCCCGGCTGGCTGTGGTTGAAGCCCGACTGGCCGTGGTTGTAGCCCGGCTGGCCGTGGTTGAAGCCCGGTTGGCCGTGGTTGAAGCCCGGCTGATACAGTGGTTGTCCTGGTTCTCCTCCTCAGACCGCTCCTACCTCTCTTTGGACTGGGAGCCCGAGATGAAGAAGAAGTACTTTGATAACCGCGCAGCAGAGGTAAGTTGCTGTAACACACACATCGTGTGCATTACAGCATAGATATGTTATAACTAGAGGTGTGCATTTTCTGAAGAACATGCATGTCGTTGGATCTGGGCTTGATCGTGTGGGTCTGTGTCTTTGTGTGCGTGTGTGTTAGGGATGTGTGCGCAACTAGTTGACTAAATGAGTAGTCGTTACTACGCTTGGTAGTTGGTATCAGAAATAGTAGTCAAAGGCTTTTTTTTTCTCTCCCTGAAAAAAGCATTTCTGCCGATAGGCCGATATATTCAGCTTAAAGGACAATTCCGGCGCAAAATGAGACCATATGATCATAACACATGTCCACCGAGTTGGACCGTTCTCTGGGATCAGTTTTCATTCTAGTCGAATGAACCAAAGTTATCGAAAACCGCTAATTAGCTTATCGCTATATGTGGCGCTAGCTGTGGGGGCAGGATATTCATGTAAAATAAATCGGAATTCTATACCAGGAATTAACAAGGCTCAAAATCGCACCACACTTCCACGGTAGCATAATGAGGGTCCCTACATGTAAAACGAAGCATTGAGAACTTTGTAAGTGTACAGACAGTTTATTAAAAAGAAAGTTTAGTAAGCCAGTGCCTTCACGAAAACAAGGGGGCGCCATCTTTGGAAAACAGTCACGACCAGTCGAGCGACGAACGCAGCCGGGAAAAGCACAAACACAAACCATTTTCTTCTCTTCTCTATGCACACGCACTGTTCGCACTTCGCACACCTTCTACTAGATTGCACACCTTCTGATTCATTGACGTCTCATGTGTATGCCTCTTCCGGCTCATTACGTTGCACGGCGTTCGTTGCACTATTGATTGAAATATGCATATAAGAATTAGACCATGCTTTTAATAGGCCTAGTTAACCAACGTTAAACAATATGTAGTTTCCCAAAACATCTTATCATTAAATTAATAATTTCATGTAATCTGGTTAACAATTCTCAACAGCGCTCTTCACCCCAGTCATTAACTGCGTTGTTTATTTTAATTTGTTTTTATATATATCAGGGTTCGACAATAACGGTTGCCCGATTGCCCGGGGCAAGTAAAAATAACCGGCGGGCAGGTAGAACCTGTTCAGACTTGCCCGGTCGGGCAAGCACAAACTCCGACAAATTCGTATCATCTGTCTGCTGCTGTGGAGGCGGCAGTTGCAGTGTGCTGCTTTTTTTTAAATTTTATTATTTTATTTTTTTTGTGTGTGTGCTTCGATTGGCTGAGCCTCTGTGCTGACGTGCTGACGTACCGACGCAGACTTACGGTGACGTTGTTTCACATGCGGCGGTAACTAGGGATGGGGATCGAAACCCGGTTCCATTTGGGCTTATCGATACCACTATCGAGTCTCGTCGTTTTTTTTTTTTCTCCCGTAGGTCCTGTAACGTAATTGTGTGTCCCTCGAGTCGCGTCACGGGGGGGGGCGCGATCGTAAGCCACCCCAGACCTACGACCGACGGGGGGGCAGGTAGACACCGCTAGACACCGCTAGACATACGGGACTCATACCGGTGATCGCGGCTTTAGTTCCCCGTGTCTGATCGCTGTAAATCGGAGCGTGAATATCGGTTGAATATCTAATATCTTTCTAACTTTAAAAAACACTTTAGTATTTTTTAAGACGATAGTCGCACATCCCTCGTAACTACGCCGTGAAGGTGAACCCTCCCGGACTCCGCTATTAACATGAACCGCTCCGCCGGAGGAGCCGCACATCCACACGCACCGGACACCAGAATACCAACACACATGTTTTACATTTGATTGCTTTTAAATAAAGTTGTGTGCAGTTATACGGTTAAATACGATTATTAAAACCCTAATTATGACAGTCCTGGACCGGCCCAAAAATGTGCATCGGCTCACCCGGTACGCCCGATGGCCAGTCCACCCCTGCTTGTCCCGTTAGTTAAAAATAGTAATCCAATTGTGAAATCCGTGTTGTAATCGGCAGCATACAAGCTAGTTATATTGAAAAGTAAATAAAGATTCAGACGTGCTGCGTGATGATGTGTTCAGGTTGGCTCAGTAAAACGACTATTAGGTTATCATGATGCGTTCAAGTGTAACGTAAAGAAAAGGGAAATTGAGATTTTGGCGAGAAACATGAGTAATACAGTTGTATAGTATATTAAAAATCTGGAGGATCATGACTGACAAGGCAGACATGTTAATTTTTCTGCAAACATTATGACTTATTTTTCATTTGGCGCTGCTGATATATTCTTTCTATTGTTAGTTGTATGTCATTTCGAAGTGGCCTATTACATTAGCCATGTTTATTGAAGGCTAGAAACGTTTTTGTTATGCTCACTTGTTAAGCAATACCAGTTCTGTTGAAAACAAATTGTCGCGTCGTCTTTCCACCAAATAATAGAAAAGTATCGATAGTGGTATCGATAAAGACTCGGATCGATAAGGAGTATCGATAAAGGTATCAATATCAATAAATATTAACGATCCCCATCCCTAGCGGTAACAGAAATGGCGGACGGCTCGGAAAAAACAGGAAAAACAACATACGAAACGGACAAAAGAAAAAGAAGTTTCCTGCCTTCATGGAAGGAAATTTATTCGTGGGTGGAGTACGACGGGGCCTGTATGTTTTGTACGGTGTGCAGGGAGTTTCCTTCGAAAGCCGATAAAAACGGCTCTTTCTTCCGCGGGAACGACAGCTATCGCAAACAAAATTTAGACAGCCATAGCAAGTCACTTCCTCACCTGGCCGGAGGGTATAACATACATGCATACACGCACACACAGACACACACAGAATGCACTGTGTACGGGTAAATTTCTTTCTTTCTGTCTTTCTTTTTATTTATTCCAACCAAGGCAATTTCACAATTTGACAATGTCACAACATTTCTTTCATTGGTTGGAAGAGAGCAGGGAGAAGTTTCATATGAAATGTAATGACAAATGAAAAATAAAAACTGCTTTCTGACAGAAGAAGTGTTGTGTAGTGTCGTCTACAGTCAACAGATAATGGATTTTAGTAAGATATAAGTCTTGAAGAAAATTTGCACAACACCGCGGCGCCACAAAAAGAACCTCTTAGGCAGGGCAAGTAAGAATTTAGGCAGGGCAAGTAGATTTGAAAAGTACTTGCCCGACGGGCAAGTAGGAAAAAACCTTAACGTCGGACCCTGTATATATATATATATATATATATATATATATATACAGTATATATACGTACACACACTAGGGCTGGGCGATAACGGCGTTAAAGCAAATTCATTGTAACGGCCCAACATTTTTCGACGCATTAAGACATTCATTTTCAATGAAAGACGGATTGCACCACTTTCCCCCCCCCCGGTGGAAAGTGGTTTTTCAAATGTTCTTTTTAAAATAAACAATAATTTTAAGTATGGGTGTGTTTAAATGCACAATAGTGTGTAGTATATGAAATATAAATCATGTTTAGGGTAAAGCTTCCTGTTCATCCCCTCTGGTGTTGCGCTTTTCCGCTCTGGGGCGCCAGAAAAAGCACTCAATAGAGTGCAGCAGCGCAGCCAAATGCAAACCTGTTGCTGCCTCAAGATTGCGCATAGCAACCTAAATTTAGCCAATCGGCGTCCTCGAATCTGATGCCTCTGGGGCGCTGAATTTAGCACCCCAATCCAGTGACGTAGAACCGTAGAACATGTTTTATGTGCCCCAAGCGGAGTCAGAAAACAAGGACACTTGACAATGACGGACATTAATTAGACATGAAATCTCTTTACCAATTTCCATTTGAGAGGAGAACTTTGGTGGAAAAACTAAAAGTGAAAGAGCTTGTCAACCTGACATAAATATTGCACAAAAGGCTTGCGAAAAAGGTCAAACCTACATGCAAGGCTTCTCACGTACTTCACACCAATATTCTACAGTACGAACTGACACTATTTTTCACCAGCCACCACTGAATCTGACAACAAGGTACTGCTCCTCTGTGCTGCGCCACTCGTCTCTCATTGAAAATGAATGTCTAGCGGGCGTTTATCGCGCCCTTTTAAAAAGGCTAGTACCTGCGTTAATGCGTCCAAAACATTAGGTAATAAAGTGAGCAGGAAATGGTGGAAAGAGTATAAAAAAGAAAACTAGAAATAGGACTCTTGGATACTGCAGTTAGGCTATACTTCCATTTCTTTGGATACAGCAGTTAGTTGTGATTTGAGCATATTGGTAAATGCTTGACCTGTGTGGGTCCGTTTGTTTCAGTCCATTGTTTGTTTTATATTTTATTTTGTCCACTTCCATGTTGATAAGAGTATTAAAAACTTGAAAAATGCCCTTTATGGTACATTTTGAACAGATAAAAAATGGATGATTAATTTGCGGTTAATCTTGACAAGTAGACGCCAAGTCTTGCTTTGTCACCTGGGACCTGTTTGTGACCTGGCTGTGGCCATTCATCTCCCCTCCCTCTTCCACCTTCCAATCTGAATTATCCTGAATGTGATTAAGTCATCTTTAACGTTAGCTGGACAGGAGCACTGGGTATGCTGACTGCATTGTGGTAGTGGTGTGTGGGGGGCGGGATGCCTAAAACTATGGACAATCATGCAATTAATCACGATTAAATATTTGTATCGATTGACAGCCCTAATATATATATATATATATATATATATATATATATATATATATATATATATAATGTCTGATATATAGATAAATAGCCAATATCAATGTTAACTTAATAGGAATAAATGTTTTCCAGTGATGTGTGACTACGGTACTGTCCTAAAGTCAGTGTCAGTGACTCACTCGCACTGGCTCACTTGCACATGAAAGCACGTTGCGTCCTCCATTTGAGGCGTTATATTTTGATCTACCTAGATAATCTAAATACAGATTAATGCCAAAGGTGTATTGTAATAATGAAATCCTAATGCTAGGGCTGTAGTCAACTCACAAGAGGGAGGAACGGGAGGGGAACAGGAGGAGAGAGTCGCAGCCATGTTGCGTCACCTGACCTGAATACTGCGCACTGATACGCTAAACAAATTTATTGGGTTGTGTTCAAGAAAAGCACTGGTGTTTGATAATATATATATATTTATTTATAATGTATTAATTTTATGATTATATATATGTATTGTAGATGATATACTTTATTTTCCTAGTTGCTGCACTTGCCAACACTCTTTTTTATATTAGAAACATATTTTTGAATATAGTGCTAAATTTCACACTTTCATGAGGTGCTGAAATCATTTATTTTAAAATATGTATTTGTTTTATATGCAGTGCTGCATGTTGTTTCTACAATGCCAAAGTTAAGGCTGTTATTGTTCTCAATAAATAAACATTAAAAAGGCAATGTTTTCTTCTTTTTTTT
Organism: Merluccius polli; assembly: GCA_030340625.1. NCBI lineage: Eukaryota > Metazoa > Chordata > Actinopteri > Gadiformes > Merlucciidae > Merluccius > Merluccius polli. The sequence continues at coordinate 92,795 of JAOPHQ010000580.1, forward strand.
TTAATCCAATTACTCGATTAATCGTCAGAATAATCAACAGAATACTCGATTATCAAAATAATTGATAGCTGCAGCCCTACAGTCCAGTAATGTATAGTCCATGCTTTGACACTCTTTATTGCACCAAAGCCTGCTGCTTCCTCTCCTCTCAAATCAAAAATCGTATTAGCTTATCTTCAGTCGCGGCAGCAGTTAACGCTCTAGCCCGCTTCATTGGATTTATTGCAGAGTATTAATCCTGTGGGCTAGCATAGCGCTCAATGTGTTTTGTCTGTTTTCCTTGAGCAGGACTTTGAGAAACACGAGAGCATGGAGTACAAGCCCCAGAAGAAGGCATTCTTCAAGCTCAAAGACTGCATCGAGCTCTTCACCACCAAGGAGAAACTGGGAGCTGAGGACCCCTGGTGAGACGCCATAAATGTGCAAAACACACGCAGGCTTTCATTTCTCGTAGATTACAAGTAATTGTCTATGCTATGGCATAAATAATGGTTATCAGAGTCCAAAGTCTTTTATTTTTTTTAAAGCATACAGAAATGTTTTGTTGTCCGTGTCTTTTGCGGTTTGTAATCTTACAAACCTACTAATGTAAGCCTTTTGACAGCTGAACTCGCTCATGCCAATAGAAAATGTGTTAGCGTGTTAGTGTGTTCTGTAATAATGAAAGTGATGTATTCTCTAACATTGCCAGATGTTGTTATTGTTGATCAGGTGCTCGGAGAGCTCCGTTTTCGAGGTAGTAATGTTGTTTTTGGCGACCTGTTTTTACTTTAGTTTTAGTCTAGTCTTTGTGTCAAACTGTCATTTTAAGTCAAAGTCAAACAAGGTTCACAAGTCAAACAAGGTTATCTTATTATTATATTATTGTTACCGTATAGACTCAAGAAAACATTCAATTCCAGACACGAGGGACGCTCTGATTTGAATTTACAACTGTCAAGACCACTGGGCTCGAACAGCGGTAGTGACATGGAAGGGAGACCACACCGATTCTATACTTCAAAAAATGCATGTTTATTAATAAAATAAAGAATAATCAGTAAGTGTAGTGCTTAACCAAAAGTGTAGTGTTCATCAGTGTAGCATGGAGTGTAGTGTAAGCAAAAAGGTGTGTGTGGAGCGAGGCTGTAGCCAGCCGAGCCGACCGACAACCGGAACAGGAGAGAGGGCGAACAAGAAACAGGAAGGCCTATTTATAGGCCTCGTAGTCATCAATTAACCTGCCCAGCCAGGTAACAGCTCCACCTGTTGGTCTGGGGGAGACAGACAGACAGCAGCCATTAAACAGACAGACAAAAGGGCAGGCAGCACCACAGCACGGCAAAGCTGGGCGTGACATCACCCCCCCCTTAAGAACAGAGACCCATTTTAACGGGACTCTGAAAGAACCATCAAACTCCCACAATAGCAATAGCAAAATCATAAAGAATCAAAAATAAGTAAATTATAACAAAACTAACATTCACACATTGGAAAGACTAATTCATTCACACCACCATCCCCATCTTCACCACATTCTGCAACCAGCAAATCCCGGTATCATGGACAGCTATTTAAGGCAAGCAGAACAGACACCATTAACCTGACTCATCCGGGGCACGAGAGAGTGCATCAGCCAACACATTCTCCATGCCACGGATGTGCCGAACAACTAGACGAAAGGGTTGTAAAAATAGTGCCCAACGTAAGAGGCGTTGGTTGGTGGAACTCTTTAATGACTGGAGAAAAGTCAGTGGATTATGGTCCGAATAAACCACGATGGGATGTAAACCCCCACCCACATAAACCTCGAAGTGTTGAAGTGCCCAAATTAGCGCCAAAGCCTCCTTCTCAATAACAGAGTAATTAAACTGGTGTTTGTTAAATTTGCGCGAAAAATAACAAATCGGTTTTTCAACACTACTTTCATCGCTCTGTAAAAGAACGGCCCCCGCCCCAACCTGACTCTCGTCAACCTGTAGCTGGAATGGTTGATCCAATTTGGGTGCAGCCAAGACAGGCTCAGAACTCAACAACAACTTGGCGTTTTGGAATGCCTGATGACACTCGGCCGACCAAACAAACTTAACGGTGCTCTTCAATAAATTGGTCAGCGGGGAAGCGACAGTGGAAAAATTGCAGCAAAAATTTCGGTAATAACCGATCATACCCAGAAAACGCATCAACTCTTTCTTGGTGGACGGTGTGGGAAAGTTCTCTATGGCCACGACCTTCGCGTTTACTGGCCGCACGTTACCTTGGCCGACCACCTTACCTAAATAAACAACAGTGGCCTGCGCGAACTCACATTTGGCAAGATTCACCGTAAGAGTTGCTGCCACCAACCTCTGGAACAGTGCGCGAATGCGGGCCAGATGTTCTCCCCAGGTGTCGGCGTAGCAAACTACATCATCTAAATAAACCGCACACCCCTCCAACCCGGCAACTACCCTGTTCATGAGACGTTGGAAGGTTGAGGGGGCGTTACGAAGGCCAAAACTCATCCTGGTATACGAGTACAAACCAGAAGATGTAATAAACGCAGACACCTCCTGCGCTCTCGGTGTTAGCGGTACCTGGTAGTACCCCTTTAACAAATCAAATTTACTAACGTACCGCGCACTACCGACCTGGTCCACACAATCCTCCATACGAGGCAACGGAAAAGAGTCGGGCTTGGTCAATGCATTGACCTTTCTATAGTCCGTACAAAACCTGTATGTATGATCAGATTTTTTAACCAACAAACACGGCGATGCCCAGCTGGAATATGACGGCTTGGCTAGGCCATTGTCCAGAAGATACTGTACACTGGCCTCCATACTCTTTCGCTTTTCTAGAGGAACTCGATAAAACCTCTGCCTAACTGGGCAAGCCCCCTGTGTGTCAATATCATGCTCAATGAGACTTGTGCAGGTCGGAGTGTCGGAAAATAAAGACAAAAACTCAGAAATCAAAGATTTCAACTCATCTCGCTGTTCCCCACTTAAATGCGCCAACAAGCTATCCAAGTCAGCCAGCTTCTGCGTATTCTTGAGACGTCCCTGTAAAACTGCCTCGTCAGGAACCTGCACCCCATCCTCAGCTGCCACCTGAGCGATGTTCGGCGGCCCCTCTACAACGACAAGCCCCACAGGATTCCCAGCGTGACCACTCGCCACCCCCGAAGATGCGGAGTAGTACGGCTTCAACAGATTAATATGGCACAGCTGCGTCGATCTCTTGCGTTCAGGAGTAGACAACACATAATTTGTCTCCGAGACCTGACGCATGATGGTAAAAGGACCTGAGTACTTCGCTGTTAAAGCCGAACCTGGAATGGGCAGCAGTGCTACCACTTGATCACCAGGATTAAACACCCTGGCCTCTGCCTTGCGATCATACCGCTGTTTCATGTTTCCCTGAGCCGCACTTAAATGTTCACAAGCCAATTTCCAAGATAAAAACAATTTACGGCGGAACCCATCCACATACTCCACTAAACTGGCAGGGGTTTTAGACTGGTCAAATTCAGCGTTCAAGACAGACAACGATGTTCGTACTTTGTGACCAAACACTAAATCATTGGGACAAAACCCCGTGCTTTCTTGAATAACCCCACGGGCAGCCAACAAGAGCCATGGTAAAGCTTCTTCCCAATCCCTCTTCATTTCCACGCAATATGCACGTAACAAGGATTTCAAAGTTGCGTGAAAGCGTTCCAGCGCCCCCTGGCTTTGAGCATGATAGGCACTGCTCAGATGGTGCTTCACACGCAACAGTCTCAACGCCGCCGCAAACGTCTTGGAGGTGAAGTTAGAGCCTCTATCGCTTTGAATGATCTTCGGGATACCAAAAACAGAAATAAACTGTGACAAACATTTCATTATGGACTTTGTGGTTATCGCCCTTAAGGCATACGCAGCAGGATACCGCGTCGCTTGGCACATTACTGTAAACAGATATATACATCCAGTCTTAGATGGAGTTAGAGGACCTACACAATCAATAATGATGTGTTCAAAAGGCGTGCCTACGGACGGAATGGGCTGTAGGGGAGCCGGCTTAATGGTAGCATTCGGCTTCCCTGCTACTTGACAAACATGACAAGTCCTGACAAACCTCATTACATCCCGCTTAACGCGTGGCCAATAAAAATGCCGCAGTATGTAATTATAGGTCTTCTTAACACCAAAATGTCCAGACTCTACACCGTGTGCCGTTTTCAAAACTAAATCACGATACTTATCAGGTACCACGACCTGCATCACCTGATCTGCCACATCAGGATCAGCACAAAATAGCCACTTTCGAAGCAAAACCCCATTCTGCACAAGATAACCCTTACCGGGATCAGCTGCAGCCAAAGCGAAAAATTTCTCCAGACTCTGATCTTTTCCCTGAGCTTCGACCAGCTCATCATAAGACAAAGACGCAGGTAATTCAGGAACAAACAAACCAGCAACAGACATCTTAGACACATCAGATGGTGACTCTACCTGCGCGCGAGCCATTGCACGCGTCACAGCGCAGGCAGTAAAAACCTCCGGAAAGTCTTGCAGACACTTATCTGGCTCCGCTAATGGCAAAGGTGCAACTGTAACCACAGGCGGTGGAGACACTAAACACCCACCCAGATTGTTTCCCAAAATGATATGAATACCATCTACAGGTAGAGAGGGTCTCACGGCAATTGTAACCTCGCCATTTACAAAACCTGAAAATAACTGAATCCGATGTAAAGGCACCGGAAAAGGCTGGAGGCCTATCCCGCGAATTAAAACACACTTGCCTGTGTCTGATAGTGGAGACAATGGCAAGACTGAAGCACAAATAAAGCTCTCTGAGGCTCCTGTGTCCCTCAAGATTTTCACTGGGACTCTGTGCGCATCTCCTACCAATGAGACAAAACCGTCACTAATGAATGGCGCATAGTCCGACACATCAGACACTCCAGATGTTACACGCTTATCACTAGACCCAGCTTCAAGATCTTTCCTCTCATCAGGCTGAACGACATTTAAACCCTCCATATCAATCATAGCCGGCTTCTCTGGATGCGAAACAGAAAAAACACAAGCAACAGCGTTTCCATGGTCAGTTTCAGCCTTATTTCGGGTACGCAACACTGGACACTCTTTCTTCCAATGTCCAACCTCCAAACAATAATTGCATCTCTCCCCAACACTAGTGTCCCGTGCTTTATTCTTCGTTGGAGGATGAAATTTAACAAAAGGGGCAGCGTTAACACGACCTGAGCGATATTGGTTACGGTCATTCTCATAACGTGAAAGATATTCACGCACTTTGCCTTTGTGCGTCAACACAAAGCCGTCGGCGAGGACAGCGGCCTCCGCAACAGTCTTCACTTCATGCTCATTCACATAAACAGTAATCCTCTCGGGCAAGATATTTTTAAACTGCTCCAAGATAAGCAAATCTCGCAGCGCATCAAATGTTTCCACACCCTCAGCGGCAAGCCAACGATTGAAAAAACTACTCAATTCTCTTGCCACTTCGGTATGGGTTTGTTCTTCACCTTTTCGCCAGTCTCTGAAACGCTGCCGATACGCTTCTGGAATGAGTTCATAACATTTCAAGACTGCTTGCTTTACTATGTCATAAACTTTTCTATCGGCAGGTGTTAAAGCCACAAAAGCCTCCTGCGCGCGGCCAACTAATACAGTTTGCAAAAGTATAGTTTTGTCCTCGTCATCCCAATTACGACCAGCGGCTATATTTTCAAATAAGGAGAAAAAGATATCTGGATCCCGTTCGTTGAATTTTGGTAGAAATTTAATCATACCAGCTAAGTCTGACTTACCGCTAGATTTATTTCGGTCAACTTTGCCCTCTGCAAGTAGTCTCAGTCTGGTTCTTTCTACCTCTCGTTCCTGCTCTTGGTGTTTAAGTTTTTCCATTTCTAACCAACGGTCTTTCTCTTTTTCTTGTGCTTCCAACTGTTTTAGCTCCAACTCTAATTTCCTTTTCTCTAGTGCCATGTCCATCTGTAATTTTAACAGCTCTCTTTGCTGTTCAAAAGTTAAATCGCTGGACTCAGACTCCATTGTAGGCCCAAGCATATTGGCAACAATGTCAGCTTGAGTTTCTGAACCAGGATTTATTGGTGTTAAAACCGGCAAAATCTGTTTCTCCTTTAAAAATTCCCGAATAAAACCAACCAAATTTTTCTTCTTAGCGGACTTTAACACGGAGGGCAACTCGATCCTGTAATTATCGGCTACCTTCCACAATTGTTCCTTTGTTAACTCCACTAACAAACGTTCAGACGGAGCTGCCACAAACTCCTCCAACGTGACCATCGGTACACTTCCAATTGGCAACAGAAACAACCAATGTGAAAATATAACAAAAACTAACCAAAACCTGCTCTCTTTACCATGCATCCAACCCAAACTGGTTACAAAGCCTAATACAGTTAGGGTAACTGGACAAACTAACCCTGGAGCATCCCCCTAACATTTACCCCCCTCTATTCTGCCCTAACTTCACACTGAGCCCAAGAGCGAGGATCATTTACTCACCGAACCCAGTGGAGACGTGCCGCCTCGACCGAAGCCAACTTGGCCGTTTCTCCCCGGAGGTGCCCTCGCCCAGACTCCAGTGACTGCAGCAGCCTAAACCCAGCGCCGAAGCACTCTGAATGGGGAAAAACGATCACTCCAAAGGATTCTGTGTCCAGCCACCCAACTGCAACCGAACTCTGTCAACCAAATGGCTGAAGGGAAAAAAACGCTCCTTACCTAACTTACAATCCTACACCACAAAAAAAAACAATCAGTGTGCTTCTCCCAACCAATCAACGAACCAAAATTTGGATTCAAAAAGCGGCGAGCCCCCACATGTCAAGACCACTGGGCTCGAACAGCGGTAGTGACATGGAAGGGAGACCACACCGATTCTATACTTCAAAAAATGCATGTTTATTAATAAAATAAAGAATAATCAGTAAGTGTAGTGCTTAACCAAAAGTGTAGTGTTCATCAGTGTAGCATGGAGTGTAGTGTAAGCAAAAAGGTGTGTGTGGAGCGAGGCTGTAGCCAGCCGAGCCGACCGACAACCGGAACAGGAGAGAGGGCGAACAAGAAACAGGAAGGCCTATTTATAGGCCTCGTAGTCATCAATTAACCTGCCCAGCCAGGTAACAGCTCCACCTGTTGGTCTGGGGGAGACAGACAGACAGCAGCCATTAAACAGACAGACAAAAGGGCAGGCAGCACCACAGCACGGCAAAGCTGGGCGTGACACAACATATTTATTTTACCCACCAAACATGTAAGAAGTACACACAACATGGCTAACCTGCCAGGTTTTGTAAGGCCTTTACATACCGGGTGCGTGACAGATAAACGACACGAAAATGTGAAATCTTGCCTGCGAATATTTCACATAAAAACTATTCATACCGGCAGCGGTATGAATAGAAGGTATGAAGGTTCGAAAATATTCGCGCCGCCAGCTCATCCTTCAGAAGAAATGATGGATTCAACATTATCCAGTGATGATGATCTTGTCCTAGCCCTCCTCACTCGACAAAAGAAGAGGAGATTTTGGGTCCATACCATTTTAAAACGTAGAGAAAGAGAAGGAGAATTTGGCTAATAATAATATAATATATAATACAGGAGCTGAAGCTCTGCCACGGCCTGTTCCGGACATATTGTAGGATGTGGCTGGGACAGTTTGAGGTCCTTCTGGGGATGCTAGCGCCTTTATCAAATAATACAGGGTGATGTGAAACACAAACAATCAACAGGTCCGCCATTGTCGTGACGTAACATGATTGGTTGATGCCTTTATTCGCTGTGTGAAAGCTCCGAAAAATTGACCTCCTTCTGGAAAAAATTACGCTTTTTCACCGCGTAATATTTGCGTTCTGTGTGAAAGTAATCATGACAAAAACAACAGTAAGAAAAAATCTTTTTACGTGCGAATTAATCACACGTAAAAAACGCCCCCAGTGTGTAAAGGCCTTTAACTTGCCGCGAGTGGGGATTGAGGAAATGACGTTGCTTGTGTCTTCGCAGTGCGCTGATGCAGCCCCAGAAACAGAAATATTTTAAAATAATAATAGCGAGACGAAATAACGTTTTAACATTTCGTCTCGTCTCGTTTTGATCAACGAAAATTAAGAGATATTTTAGCAGAGTTTTTATTTTGCAAACCACATTTAGTCCCGTTTTTATTCGTCAACAATATTGCATTATAAATTTGATTATAGTTTTCGTCACATGACCACCATTTTCGTTGCGTCTCTTTTTCGTCACGTGATAAAGGTTCGTTGACGACAATATTTAGTCATCATTTTCGTTGACGAAAGCAACACTACGTGGTAGGCTGTAGTTACCAAGTTATTGTTACTAAATCTGTGAAATATCAACATTTAATCCAAGCTATTACACAGCTAGGCTGTAGGTGCCAGCTGCTGATCTTTGTGTTTGGTAGCCTGGACCATGTTCATAAGCTAGCAGTGCAGGGCATCCAGATGATGGGTACGTCCAAGAGGAAGGCCAAGCAGGCAGCTAACTATTGCTCAATATCGGCAATTATTGGCGGTCGCTCTATATGGACAAGGCGCTGCTATCTGTACCCCTGATTAATGTTTGTTTTGTATCTTTTAGTGCTGCTTACTGACAAGTTATTCCATTTGTTTGCATCTAGTAATATTTCTGTCCTGCATAATCTTTTGTATATGGACATATCATTGAAATGTGTTGACATGTGTGTAGGTACTGTCCCAACTGTAAGCAGCACCAGCAGGCCACTAAGAAGCTGGACCTGTGGTCTCTGCCCCCGGTCCTGGTTGTCCACCTCAAGAGGTTCTCCTACAGCCGCTACATGAGGGACAAGCTGGACTCCCTGGTGGACTTCCCCCTATGGTACACACACAAAGTTTGCAGATGTTCCTTATTTCAAGCCATTATGCACTGATTTTATTGCATGTATGGAATGTATGTTCTAGATTATTTGAATTAGTTTCCCTAATTAGTGTGTGTTCTGTAGTGATCTGGATATGTCAGAGTTCCTGATCAACCCCAACGCCGGGCCGTGCTGTTATGACCTCATCGCCGTCTCCAACCACTACGGAGGAATGGGAGGAGGACACTGTAAGACCCCTGGACTGTGTTTAGCAGGAACATGAACCTGTTCCCTGTTTATATGTGATCGGTGGCAACTCCAGCTGTCTTTTAAATGTCAGTGATGGGAGTGTCTCTTTCTGGTCAGCCACGTGTTGCTTTTGCTTCACTTGTTATTGAAAGTTGGTGATACCACTGTGTTAATTTATAACATCTGGTCCCCGACAGATACTGCGTACGCTAAGAACAAGGACGATGAGAAGTGGTACAACTTCGACGACAGTAGTGTGTCTCCGATCAGCCAAGATCAGATCGTAGTAAGTTTCTTGTTTTTTTACTTTCTGTCAGAGACACTGCTGTTTTTCAAATATACCTTAGAACTTATGTTGTTTTAGTCTGAGCAATTTTAATGGAGGAATATATTTACATTTGCATTTTGCCATTTAGCAGATGATTTTTTCAGAGCGACTTACAAGTAATGTTGTTTTTGGCGGCCGGTTTTCATTTTAGTTTTAGTCTAGTCTTTGTGTCAAACTGTCATTTTATTCTATTAGTTTTAGTCACGTTTATACTTTTTTTAGTCTAGTCAAGTTTCAGTCGACTAAAAGTCTGAGCATTTTAGTCTTATTTTAGTCAGAATTATCCATGATTATTTTCGTCTAGTTTTAGTCGACGAAAACTAATGACATTTTAGTCTAGTTTTAGTCAATGAAAATTGTATTTTAATTAGGGATGTCCGATACTGGCTTTTTTACCGATAACCGATATTATTCAACTCTTAATTTCCGATACCGATATCAACCGATACGATATATGCGGCCGTGTTTGTCCTGGCTCCTCCACGTGAAACCTCCGCTTTACACTCATTGCAAACCGCAATTTTACTATTCAACATAGAAACTTTGAAATAATTCCAAACCACCGACATAACTACAGCTACAACTAGCGTCCCACTACATGGCCGCACATGCCCAGGCTTGTTATTGAGATGGCGCGGCGCGTTTATGATATCATCAAACCACGTCCTCACTTGAAACACAACAGATGTCTGAAATTATTTCAAACAAAGTGTTTATTTATTTCACACTGTCTTTGTACTAACAGAAAATGGTCGCTTGCATTCGACTCAGGACAATTAGAGCTTTCCAACAAGGTATAACATGCCATAGGCCACTTTAGTCATTTTGAGCTTTTTTAAAAACCGATACCGATATTTTCCGATATTGATTTTTTATGCCAATATCGGCCGATAATATCGGTGGGCCGATAATATCGGACATCCCTAATTTTAATCTCTTTTTAGTAATGCAATTCTAAATAAAACGTAGAGAAAGAGAAGGAGAATTCCGCTAATAATAATATAATAATACTAATATAATAATATAATATATAATAATACAGGAGCTGAAGCTCTGCCATGGCCGGTTCCGGACATATTGTAGGATGTCGCTGGGACAGTTTGAGGTCCTTCTGGGGATGCTAGCGCCTTTATTAAATAATACAGGGTGATGAGGAACACAAACAATCAACAGGTCCGCCATTGTCGTGACGTAACGTGATTGGTTGATGCCTTTATTCGCTGTGTGAAAGCTCAGAAAAATCGACCTTCTGAAAAAAATGACGTCGCTTTTTTGCCGCGTAATATTCACGTTCTGTGTGAAAGTACTCATGACAAAAACAAGAATTAATCGCGCGAAAAAAAACGCCCCGGTGTGTAAAGGCCTTTAACTTGCCGCGAGTGGGGATTGAGGAAATGACATCGCTTGCGTCTTCGCAGTGCGCTGATGCAGCCCCGGAAACATAAATATTTTAAAATAATAATAATAGCGAGACAAAATAACGTTATAACATTTTGTCTTGTCTCGTTTTGGTCAACGAAAATGAAGAGATAGTTTAACAGTTTTTATTTTGCTAACCACATTTAATCCCGTTTTTATTCGTCAACAATAAAAACAATATAAATTTGATTATAGTTTTCGTCACGTCCACCATTTTCGTTGCGTCTCGTCTCTTTTTCGTCACGTGATAAAGGTTCGTTGACGACGATATTTAGGCATAATTTTCGTTGACGAAAGCAACACTACTTACAAGTGAGGCTGAGAACAATCAAAGCATTTACACTTAGAGTTGGAGTTGCTACAAAAACAATGAGTGCTGCACAATCTAGTTTAAAAACAACTGGACAGTTGCACTAAATATCATGTATATGTGTATATATATATGATATATCGTGTGTGTATCTATATATATATCTATATATCTATAGATATATATACGATATATCATAGTGTTTTCTAAAGTGTGTGTGTGTGTGTGTGTGTGTGTGTGTGTGTGTGTGTGTGTGTGTGGTGGATGACTCCCCAGTCCAAAGCGGGCTACGTGTTGTTCTACCAGCGCCAAGACACGGTAAAAGGCACCGGGTACTTTGCTCTCGATTGCGAAGAGGAGGATGAGGAGGAGGGAGGACATGAGAGAAAGAGTGACGCCTCTGCCTCAGCCGGTGCCGCCGCAGCTCCCAGCGACGAGGAGGAGGACCTGAATGAGAACACGTGCAGAAAGACTGACCGCGTTGAGGAGGTAGCTCTCAGTCGAGACGTTGCCATGAGAACCAACTGAGATGATGGAGGACATTCTGCTGGGAGAGGGACGGAGACACTGGGATCTTTCCATCCAAAGCCATACAAAAACACACAGCAGGACAGTCCACCACCCTGCAGACTAACCCCGCTAATGGGTAACCCAGCTAAAAGGCTATCCCAGCTAACAGGATAACCTGGCTAACAGGCTAACCCTGGCCCTGCCAGTGGGCTAACCAAACACTGGTGGTCAGGCACTGACCCGTTGCACACAAACAGGCAAGACTTAGCTTGTATTTACCCTAATGGACTAACCCATCCCGTACCAAAATGGTTAAAGTGCTCTATGCCAGCTGGTGCTGAAGCACTGACCTAGTTTGTGCTGTAGTGCTAACCAACCTTGGGGGGCCAACCTTGGCTGTGCTAAAGTGCTACGGTAGCTGTTTTTTAAGTGCTCAGCTAGTTGGGACTAAAATACTAAGCTAGTTGGGGCTTAAGTGCCGAGGCGCTAAGCTAGCTGGGGCTAAAGTGGCTGTTAGCGGAGGGGACTGGCCAAAAGGGGGCACTGCTGTGGGTGTCCAACTACAATGGTACACAACGCAATCAGGGTGTCCCGTGGCTGGACTCACTCTGTGTGCCAGTGTTTGTGTGCCTGCACTCTCATTAGTTTATCCTTTTTTTTAAGAAGAGAATTCTTGTCCATCCTTTCCAATTTAGAAGGCCAGCGCATTGCGTTCAAGATCTCTCTGTCTTTTACACACTTGGGATTTTCATTGAGGACTCTTCTGATGCCATATCTCTCCTCCCCTTCCTCCACCCGTTTAGCTTTATTTCCTTTGTACATATTTTAAACACTGGTTTTCATGATATGCTGAGTTTTTGTTGAACAACCACAACCTTCCACTCTTGCCCCCCCCCCCCCCCCATTTTGTTTAAAATATTATTTTATTATTTGCCAGACAAACTGCAAATATGTTGAACACAAAATGTCTGATCATAGCTTGTAAGCTGCCTTCTTCCAAACCCTAAAACTCTTTCATTAATTAAAGAGAAACTAGACTTGAATCAAACCAAGGTGACAGCAGACATGAGGTATGCAGGCTCACATCCTAGTGTATGTGAGCCCTGTTTCTGATTGGCTCAGATGGGTGCCAGGTGATGTCACGCAATCTCAAATGACATGGCTTCAATTTGAACCAAAATGTAATTCCAGCAATTGTACCCTGTGTTTGCTGTTCTTGCGGTTTATTTTTAGTGTTTGTTTCTTCTTTAAAAACTAGTCAAACTGTTCTTACTGTGTGCTGCTGCTAATTCCGCCACTTGCTAATATCGCTAATACGGTGTCCATAGACAAATCTTCACTGTATTGGTTTCTGGTCCAGCTAACTTTTTCTGATTTGTGTTATTAATTACTACACCACCTGGAAGCGTTTTTATAGCAGGATTTAAACATTAGCCAGATAACGCTGCCAAGCACCTCGGAAGTTTTCCACAAGTAGTGCCCAAATATGACATTTTTAGATTTTTTTTTTTTCTAATGCAAAGTTAGCTGCCTACCTCATCAGTTCTGCTTCTGAATTTAGCTTTGTTGGTGGGTTTACATTTCTCTTATTTTATTCTGCATCTAACTTCACCTCTTCCTCCATCTCGCTGTCTCTCTCTGATCACCTCGGCCTTAACGCCTGATCTCAATCCCCAGCCGCCTCGCTTCTGCACACGGGCAGTAGACGCCAAGTCTTGCTTGGTCACATCACACCCATATTTATACAAGTCACTTTGTTTCTTAGCCACTAGGGGGTAGAATGTATGCCGAGTAAAGTAACCTGGCTGTGGTCATTCATCTCCCCTCCCTCTTCCACCTTCCAATCTCAATTATACTGAATGTGATTAAGTCATCTTTAACGTTAGCTGGACAGGAGCACTGGGTATGCTGACTGCATTGTGGTAGTGGTGTGTGGGGGGGATGCCTAAAAAGCCAAACAGCTTCATTCAGTCCTCATACAATAACATGATTGGACAATTGGACGTGCAGTGACCTCATTGGACATACTTTAATCTGATTGGTCTTACAATAATAGCCGAACAAATATATTACTGTCACCTTTTCAATGCTAATGAGCTAATGCGCAGCCTGTAGTCAGTAACAACGGGAATACTTTGTAGGAATACTTTTACTTAGCAGATGACGACAGCTCCACGTGCACTAATTCACGAATGCTCGCTTTGGGACGCTTCTGCGCTGTGCGGCTTTTTGGGCATTGAGTGTGGCGCACTACTCTAGGCTTCTACAATACTGTACATACGAGTTCACTCTGTGAGTGCACAATTTGATAAAGTTTATTTATTTATATGTACGCATTTAATAATAAACATTAAGTATTTAAGAACTTGGCAGGAGCTTTAACGGTGTCATGGGCATACACCAGGGAAACAAGCCGACGTCTTGCCCCGAGCTCTTAAAAAGGGGGATATTTTTTTAAAAGAATGCTTCTGTCATCTGCGGACCCGTTTGGTGACACCCACCCGGACATCCTTGCATGGCGTCATGTGGGTGCGGGGGAGGGGGTCCAAGTTTTGCTGCACTTGAGTTCACGTGGGTTTACATTTGAACATGCATGTGTATTTATACACAGTCTTCAATAAAGTTGTGTAAAAGCTGCCCCCTTCTTGGTTGTCTTCCTTTAACAGTTTACAACCGAAATGTTCTTGTTAAATGTATAAATGAATGACAAAATAAAAATACAATTCTACAAATTGAAACACAAAGTTCAACTCTATTACGAGTTTATTTTCTTGTATTCTGCCCTAATGTACGGTTCACCTTGTTGCGCCCCTACCTTCCTTCCTCTCGCCTCTAGATTAGAAACCCACAGAGAGGTAGAAGAGGAGAGAATGTAGGTCTTCCACGCAACAGAAAGAGATGAGTCACCTGACGGTATGTAGTCTTTCTGAAATGCATATTTACACTTTCTTTTTTAAGGAGGCCGATTCAGATTGATGTATTCATCCCTGGGGAAATTGTTTGTCACAATTTCTCTGCTCAAGATATAAAACTAATGATACAGATAAAATAAGCAAAAGACATGAAATATAGAAAATGTCTGGATAATAATGCATGGAACATCATGTTCTGTGTGCGCGGCAACGCCCCCTAGTGGATGTGAGCCCAATTGATAATTTCCAGCACCCACTCAGTCCCTTTGTCCAATCGGAAGCCGGAGAGGAGGCGCTGGCCACACCCATTCTGACGCTACGCGCGAATTTTATCCACGGATCCCTATGAAATTCCTTCATTTTCCACGCAGGACGCGGACAGGAGGAGTGTGGAGTAGATATGCGACAGATGGGAGGCTAGATAAGTCTGCGTTCTTCAACTCGTCTCTCCGGCCCGCTATGGATTAATCTGCAGATTGTTTTGGTAGGCCTGATATAGCCGTGGTTTCATCGCTAGGTTGCTGGTGTTTCTCTATCCAACAGGACCTGATGATGAGGGATGTTTGGAGGCGGATTTTTGAAAATGCATTTTAGAAAATGCATTTTAATGTTGCGTCAGGCCTAAAAGTCGCATCGCCATGTACCTTTTTTTTCTTCAGCTGATTAAAGGCAGAGCTATATGCAATGGATGGCGAGCAAGTATACGATCCTCGCGGTAGAAGCAATCTCAACCATTATTATGCAAATTCAATTCAAACGTAACTCTGAATAAAAATCGTGTTTTTCCGAAAACGAACAGCCTTTTTGTTTAATGATTTCCCCCAGAACGAGGGGTGGAAATGCCGGCATGCCGTCCTGTTAAGGTTATCTAGGGAGAGCCGAAGGCGGCACGGGGCTTTTCCAGTCTTGGGTGGGGTGCTCGTCTTGGCTACCACGTGCAGCCACGTTTTGAAGCCTACAATAGTGCGCTTTTACGCACAGCCGCACAATGGAGGATGGACAGCGGGCGCGCCGCAGTAAAGACGTCGCGAGGTCCGGAAGGAGACTGCGACCCAGACAGACGTCTAGACAGTCGTCTGGGGCGATGTGTGGACGGGCCAGGCGCCGGCTGAGGTAGTAGTTTGTGCTGTTGGTTGGGTTGGCACGTTACCCGTTGATGGAGATGACTGCGCAATCTACTGCCTTGCCGGCGCTGGTCCTTTACGACACTTGGACATCACAGGTGTTCTGTCAGCCCAGTTATGGGAAAGGAGAGATGATAAACGCATAACGTTTTGGAAATAACTGACTGTACGGTAGGGGTTTGGGTAGATGGACTACTTGGCCTGTACTCAATGCAAGATGTAATGGAAGCTTTGTGTCTAATAAAGCCAACCGTAAAGGCACATTTTGCTTTTATGTTTTGTCTTTTCAACAGTGTTTTTATTATGTTTTCATACCACACACAAATAGACTAGAGGCGAGTTTTGTTGGGGGGGCGTACCATTACATTCAACCTTTTGAAGGTATGATTAAACATCTATATAACCCTAACATAATTTAGTAAAGCAATCTTACTTTTTCAAACAAAGTGTATACACGTATCATAGGCCTATACTAACAATATGAATGCAATCAAGTCACAAGTCAACGTCTGTCTTCTGTCTGAAAAACAGCTTTGGTACATTGGCAATTCCTTTTTATTTTATCACAACTCAGCATGTAGACCTGTGTTTAAACTTAATACATTTACAGCCTTCCTGGTCGTCCTCCAATCCAATGATTTATCTGAGCCATGAATAATCTTTACTAGGTCTACTTTTATTACACACAAGCGTGTGTTTTGGTTGTAAAATCGATGATGAAACGGTAGTTGAGAGTTCAGGTAAGTAGGTGTGTAATATAGTAGGTTAGTGGTCACATGACTGCAGATTAACCCAGTGATGCCGTTAGGTCACCTCTGTACAGCAGTAAATGATTTGAAACCAAGGAACCAAGTCAACAATGAGTCGGACGAAAATATATTGATTATTATTTATTTAACAAGTTTGGAATAAAACACTGACGGTAAACACCAAGGACCACCCCTACATGAAAAATATCTTTCTTGAATAATTAACTTGTATTAAAAAAAAAACTTGAATTTCACATTCACTAAAAACAAGCAGAAAAGTCAATGGGTCTAACATGGTTATTTAAAATGTCTTTCTAAAGGCTGTGACCGCTCACCTTTGCTGTAGCGTGAGAGATCACAATGCAATAGTTCCTTAATATAGAAGCTTATTTTATAGGGCTAGAGGATTGTAACAAAATGCACTTTAAAGGACTTTAACCACCAGTGTGTTCATTAGCCATTCCAGCCATTAAAACCTAAGCTGTAGAGATATCACAGGTGGGTGTGTCCACCCAGATGTATGATAGATCAGTCTACCAGTTGATCTAACCATCATACATCTGGGTGCACACTCCCACTTGATGTCACTCTCACATGTGATGTAATCCACATCACATCTGGTGGTAAAATAGGGGCACTTTAAAAACCAAACCAACCCCAAAACACCTAGACCCCCAACAGACTGGGTCTGTTCCAGAGAGTAGTTAACTGGTATTACCGGAAACCCTTAACTGGTGTTACGCAACAGTCAAACCTGAGCTGAGAGTTGGGTTGCACGGCCAGACAAAAAATACAAATAAATAAACTTTCTTTCATATTCATCTATGAGGAAAAAAGGCTCTAGGGAAATTATTGGTATGTTTTCTACTGCAGGTAGAAGGGTTAACATTCAACACACAGCACACATTAAGGCCTCAACAACAGCCAGCATCATTAGACCTACTGTACACTGATAAGGGCTAGGATGTCTAGATGTCCAAACATAAACAAAACCAACAATCTTTTTCACAAACATCTAGTGAGTGCTATCCCTTTTTATATTTAAAATTCCCCAAATTTAAACCTGAAACATGAAAATCAGATATTGCAGAAGCACAAAGTATAAAAGACAACGAAAGACTGTTTTGTATAAAATAGCTTATTTCATGAATGAAAAGACAGACAGGAAACCATATTCCCCTTGCAGCCATATTGGTTAATTGTGTGGGGAGGGAAACCGTATCTTTGGAAACCATGAAAACGCACCCAGGTAGCATTTAGAATGTATTCCAATTTGTTTTGTCATTAGGTTTTTTATTATAATATAATATTTTACATTTGAAATATATACACATAAATACCCCCCCCCACCAAAAAAAGCATTCCGATTGAGTTTTCATGGTTTCCCCACTAACCAATATGGCCGCTAGGTCAATTCAAGATCTATTATCATGCAATGTCAGTTAAAACAAATAATGGTGATGAAATGTTTTTTAGAATCGCAAGACATAAAAAAACACAAACATATTCCACTGTAAATTACTTCGGACATATTTTTATGGAATGTGGATTCAAATAAAAATGCTTGCACCATAAATAAATGAAGTACGTTTAAATGACTAACCATAACGATATTGGCTGTCGACTAAACAGAAACCAACCAGAGATGATGGTTGCCTCAGTACATAGAGCCTATATCTATTCCTCGACCCATCACATACCCCTGGTCCTCTCTTTGGATTCAAGCTGCTACATGGGGGCCTTATGCCCTGCGGCTAAGCTAGCAGCATTTTAGGCAAATGGTAATTTTGGACCTCTTATCATGAATGCAGACCTTTTTGTCTTGTTGGCTAACAAGCTAGTCACCAAAAGTGAAACGCTAATCAGTTTCTTGTTCTTAAACCATTCACATCCATGAAACCAAACAATAAATATTGATCTACAACACCTGAGTCCGACCTACAAGTTGTACCACACCCATATTTAAAAGAGTCGGGGTGCTGTGCGGGAGAAGGCTCTGTCGCCGAAGGATTTGAGTTTTGATCTGGGTAATGTGAGGGAGAGAGCGGAGGAGGATCGGAGGGCACGGGTGGGGCGGTGGGGGACGAGGAGGTCAGACAGGTAGGGGGGGGCTAGGTGGTGGAGGGCTTTAAAGGTGAGGAGGAGTATCTTGAAAGTGATGCGCTGTTTGATGGGGAGCCAGTGGAGAGAGTGGAGAATGGGAGTGATGTGTTCACGGGACCGGGTGTGGGTTAAGAGGCGGGCAGCAGAGTTCTGGACCAGTTGTAGTCTATGGAGGGAATGAGAGGTGATGCCAGTGAGTAGTAGTAACATTTAAGTTTAAATCTACTCCTCAAAATCTTCTTCATGGCTAACATGAGTGCAAAGTTATCAGCTTTTCTCCCTCCCATTCAGCCCACATTATATAGGCTAAACCTATGACAAACCACATCCCACAAGTATCATCTTAATGTATAAACCATTTCTGTCTGAAAGGGAATATTAAACAACACCCCCCAATCCCTAAACCTATAGGGAATAGACCACACCCACATAATCTGATCTATAGGGGTTAGGGGTGTGTGGTCCTAATTTGGGCCTGGAAAATGGTGTAGACCTCACTGCAACATCCAAATACAACAGTCCAGTCACTTATCTTCAGTCTCAAGAAACCATTTCATAAAGCCTCACTATTGATGATTGATTGATTGATGATCCGAGTGCAAGACAACACCATGGACGAACAAACCCTTTGAAGTTTTCCATTTGATTGACTTCAGATATTTTCAGGAAACATCACAAATGATACGAGTTAGAATCATGAGGACTTCATTGCCCATAAACCACCTGTTCCACTTACGAAAGTGAACAGATTCTTTGACGTACCTCTCATAACTCTAGGCCCTAGTCTCTCTTCTTCAACATATTAACCATAAATCCTATACCAGAGAAGACCATTGCCAGAAGTTCATCCCAGTTCCCTCAAACCCCTCCGAAACAGCATACCAGCATACTAAATAGGCGAGAATAGCATGTAGTATGTCTGAAATCATATTTACACATACTATTCAAAAAATATTATACGCCAACACTTAAGATCAGTGTCTTACATGTCCTACATTGCTTATTACACATGTAATAAGCAATGTAACACCCTGTAACAGAATGAAGTTAATATGTAACGTTATGGAACAACCCGCAAATACAGTGTGGTTAAGGTTAGTGTTAGCCATTGCCAGGCTCCCTGGTCACATGACGGAGGTATTCTGAGGAACATGTTTCACACATAAATGCCATGTTGCTTTTAGCTCAACGACTGGAGGTTTGTGGGCATATAGCTAGGTTCTCAAGCAGAAAGTGTTAACAACTTTGCATGTTTGATTTAGGTCTCACATGTCAAGTGGGAGTGTCCACACAGACATATGATGGACCAACCTACTCAGTGGATTGTACCAACTGGGTTGGCTGATCTACCCAAACTTTTTAAAACAATTTTACACAGGTTGTCACCGTCTCCCAAATCACTCGATGTCATCAGTTTCTATAGAGAAAGTGTGACTACCTCTCTTTTGTATGTGTGTAAGACAAAGATGTTTGTTTCACTCTGGAAGAGAGAAGCACCATCGCAGTATCTGCCTCTCTAATCTAGAGCAGAAAGATCACCCTCCACTACCCTGCAGACCTACTATCACCTACAACTCCCCCTCATGACCCCTCCCCCCCCCCACCCCACTTCCATCACTGGAAACTCCCCCTGATGACCCCTCTCCCACCCTACCCAGTTCTACTCAGTTGAAACTGGGAAGAGTTTTGATTGGTTTCCTAAAGGTGTCATCTACAGTGGAGGAAATTACACAATGACTTAAAAATTCTTCACGATGCGTTTTGCTAAAAGAGAACTCAAGTGTGCTTTGTGGCACACTCGGGTCTCAGAACATGGGACTGAGGAAGAGCTGAGGAGGAACAGGATGAGAGGAAGTTCTTCATATCACAAATAGGAAGAGCTCTCAGAGGAACCGATAGGCAGAACCAGGAGCAACAACATGAATTCACAAAATGGTTCTTCTCCTCAAAGTGACCTCTTCCTGCTTCTGCTAAACAGCTAGCATCCAGAAGCTGCCAGGGTGGTGAGAATGCCACTTGTTTCCAAATCCGTTATCATCTGCGTTTTTTTCCAGAAGGCCGATGGTGTCCTGACCAAGGTACTTAGTTAAGAGAAGCTATCCGAAGCAGAAGGGAGAACTCGTAGAGCGAGGATTATCTCGCCCAACTTAAAACATAAAAAAAGGATTTCAAGGGCTAATGTTCAGACCCCCCACACCAACAGAGGAGTGTTGCTGTTGTGGTGGTTGGCAGTTTCAAGGGTTTTTCTAGACCTGGTGGTTTCCGTACATCAGAGGTATAATGAAGACAGAGATGTCGTCCCCAGAACCCAGACGCTCATTGGTGATCCGCCAGCCACAGTCGCGCAGCACGCCACGCGCTCGCATTACCAGATCCTGCGCCGCCATCGTATGCCTGCAACAACACAAGATGGAGGACATCTGTCACCACAGGTCTCTGGGGTGATATTTCTAATTAGAACTGCACAGTGTTCCATTATAATCGTTTTACCTCGCAATTTTCCACAGGATCAGTATATTTCAGTCTTCAGTTGTATCTTTTGTCATATGATTTTAGAATGTCATATAATTTAATACTCATGCATGCACACACACACACACACTCACTCACTCACTCACTCACTCACTCACTCACTCACTCACACACACCTGTGAAGGTCATCAGGGTCACTGTTGGCAAGGAAGGTGATGATGGCCTCGGCTACTTCCTGGTTGGAGAGCACATCCCATAATCCATCTGTTCCCATCACCAGAACGTCATTGGTGCCATGCTCATACTGTGCCAGGTTGTAGACCTTCACCTGCATACCAGAGAACCACAACTTCAATACAGGTACACCCAGGGGCGGACTGGGAACAAAAATCGGCCTGGGCAATTTTGTCCTGGACTGGCCCTGGGGTTGCGCGATTGTTGACCGGGGGGGGGGTGCTGCGCGATTGTTGACGGGGGGGGGGGGGGGGGGGGGGTGCTGCGCGATTGTTGACGGGGGGGGGGGGGGTGCTACGCGATTGTTGACGGGGGGGTGCTGCGCGATTGTTGACGAGGGGGGGGGGGGGGCTGCGCGATTGTTGACGGGGGGGGGGGGGGGGGGGGTCTGCGCAAATGCGCATCGGCCCACCGGGAATTTGCCCGGTATGTCCAATGGCCAGTGCGTCCCTGGGTACACCCACACAGGACTATAACCCAGGTACACCCGCAAATGACTACAATAAGGTACACCCACACAGGACTACAATACAGGTACACCCACACAGGACTACAATACAAGTATGCCCATACATTCAATACAGGTACACCCCCAAGGGACTACAATACAGGTATTCCCATACCTTCAATACAGGTATGGTCACACAGGACAATACAGGTACACCCCCACAAGACTACAATACAGGTATGCCCATACCTTCAATACAGGTACACCCCAGACGAGAACCATCAGGGCCCTCTAGGCCCTCAGAGAGAGCCTAAGATATTCTAGATATTCTAATTTTATTTTATTAATTCATAATTTGACAATTAACATCTAAACAAAAATCGCTAATCGCTAACTTTATGACAACTTCCGCCCGCTGTGATGGACATGAATCACAAGCTAATAAACTAGCTAGCTAGCTTATGGGGCGTAATTTGGTTTACTTTACGACGGCAGCCGCCACGAGTAGCGTAACCGCTAGTGAGGAGGACATTGTTTCTGATTTAATATCTATGCCGTTTTCTAGGTTAACTTTAATAAAAAGTTGGAGTTAATTGTAACAGGAAGACTGTGGGGGGGCGTGGTGCATCAGCCGCAAGGGGGAGCTGGACGGGGCTCGGGAGAGCCGCGCCAGGTGTGAGTGATTGGCGCACCTGTGGGTCATTAGCTAATCACTCTCTCCCTTTTTAACACAGTAGCGTGCTGGACCCGGGAGGACCGGGACCTGTACGCACGGGTTTCCAGCGGAGCCGGAGCTGGGCCCGCGGCGACATTGTACGCGATTGTGTGTTGTCACGCCCAGCTTTGCCGTGCTGTGGTGCTGCCTGCCCTTTTGTCTGTCTGTTTAATGGCTGCTGTCTGGCTGTCTCCCCCAGACCAACAGGTGGAGCTGTTACCTGGCTGGGCAGGTTAATTGATGACTACGAGGCCTATAAATAGGCCTTCCTGTTTCTTGTTCGCCCTCTCTCCTGTTCCGGTTGTCGGTCGGCTCGGCTGCCTACAGCCTCGCTCCACACACACCTTTTTGCTTACACTACACTCCATGCTACACTGATGAACACTACACATTTGGTTAAGCACTACACTTACTGATTATTCTTTATTTTATTAATAAACATTCATTTTTTGAAGTATAGAATCGGTGTGGTCTCCCTTCCATGTCACTACCGCTGTTCGAGCCCAGTGGTCTTGACAGTGTGCATATGTGTGTATAGATATTGTGTGTGTACTCACAGTAAATAAAGACGTGAGTAAAACCCAGCTTAGTGAGTCCTCCTTCCATACGAACCCCGGTGGCATAAGACAACGCCACATTGGCGCCTGAACAGGGACTGGAAAAAGGATGGACCCGCAACAGCCATTAAATACGCTGGCCCAGATACTGGCGGAGGTGGCGGCGATGAGCCGGGACCAGGCGGTCCTCGGCCGACAGCAGCTGGCGGCACTCCAGGGGCAGGCGGAGAGACAGACCCAGCTGCTGGAGGAGATGGTGAGTCGGGCAGGGGCGGCGTCGCCGGCCCCCCCTTTCACCGGCCTGACTCTCCACAAAATGTCAGGCCAGGACGACCCACAGACGTTCTTGGAAATGTTCGAGGCCACGGCGGCGGCATGCGGATGGCCGGTGGCGGAGTGGGCCGTGCGACTGCTGCCTCTGCTGTCGGGGGACGCGCAGACGGCGGCGCTCGGCCTGCCCGCTCCCTCCCGAGGACAGTACGAGGACATCAAGCGGGCGGTCCTCGACCGGCTGGGGCTCTCGGAAGAGGACCATCGCCGCCGGTTCCGGGGGAGCAAGTTGGGGCCCACGGATCGGCCGTTCGTCTTCGCCCAACAACTAAAGGATGCGGCGACCCGGTGGCTGCAACCCGGGGGGTCCGCCGGCGAGGGGAGAATGCTGGAGAAGATCGTCTTGGAGCAGTTTGTGGAGGGGCTCCCAGCTGCCACATCAGACTGGGTGATCTGTCACCGGCCGGCGGACCTAGCGGGGGCCATCACCCTGGCTGAGGACCACCTGGCCGTCCTCTCCCGGGGCCGGGCACATGAGGGCCGGCCGGCCTCTCCAGGGGGTCCCACGCCGGCACCCCGCCGAGGACCCGCGTCGGGTCCCCCGCAAAACACACCCGCTCGACCATTTCCCAGACCCCGCACTACATTTGTTAATAATAGGCCCTTCCCCCCCCCCCGCACTAATCCTCCTTCTCTTTCTTTCCCTCCCCAGGGTCCAGCCGCTACGGGCGCGGCTCTCGACCCACAGAGGGCTCCTCAGGCGGCAGGGCAGGAGTGCTGGAGGTGTGGACAGCTCGGTCACTTCCGAGGGGAGTGCCCCCTCATGGAGGTGGGCCAAGTGATCCGGGTTGTCGGCCCTCCCGCACCCTCCCCCGGTTCAGGGGGTACGTACAGCGTTCCGGTAAGGATTCAGGGGGGTACACATCAGGCGATGGTGGACTCAGGCTGCATGCAGTCTATCGTTCATCAGAACTTGATTCGGCCCGGGGCTTTGATAGAGGCGGGAGGTGTGGATATTAGGTGTGTGCATGGGGATATTCACACATACCCTGTAGTACTGGTGGAAATTCAGTTTAAGGGAAAAAAGCATAGTGTAAAGGCAGCGGTTAGCTCCCGCCTGACGCACCCCCTGATTCTGGGTACGGATTGGCCAGGGTTTGATAGGTTAGTGGGACAGTGTGCGGGGGTGCGTTCACGACCGACAGGGACAGGGGATACGTGCGCTGTGCTCAGCGGTGACGCGAGGTCGTCCGACACTGCAGACGGGGAGGGGGAGCCGGCGGGGCCTTCACAGGAGGCTCCGCAGGTTCCCGTGTTCGACTCCATGGAGGATTTTCCACTCGAGCAGTCTCGTGACGATACTCTATGCTTTGCCTTTGACCAAGTGATACGAATTGATGGTCACATGGTGCGCCCTGACGCAGCGTTAACGTATCCACATTTTTCATTGCGTAGGGACAGACTATACAGAGTGAGTCGTGACACTCAGACAGAGGAAATAACGACACAGTTGGTGGTACCGAAGAGCCGCCGGGAAATAGTTTTCCAGGCGGCTCATTATAACCCAATGGCTGGACATATGGGGTGTGAGAAGACACTGAACCGGGTAATGGCCCGATTCTATTGGCCAGGCATTTGGGCAGACGTGCGCCGCTGGTGCGCGTCTTGTCCCGAATGCCAATTGGTTAACCAGCCGGCCATCCCGAGAGCGCCGCTGCGGCCATTACCTCTAATGGAGGTGCCGTTCGAGTGCATCGGGATGGACCTCATCGGGCCATTTTACCGGAGCGCACGCGGATATCGCTTTGTGTTAGTTCTCGTGGATTACGCAACGCGATATCCGGAGGCAGTGCCGCTGCGCACCATCTCTGCAAAGAGTGTGGCGCAGGCACTGTTTCAAGTTACCTCCCGAGTCGGGATCCCGAAAGAGATCCTGACTGACCAAGGCACACAATTTATGTCACGGACACTGGGAGAACTATACGGATTATTGGGCATCAAGTCAATTCGAACCAGTGTATACCACCCCCAAACGGACGGCCTCGTGGAGCACCTGAATAAGACTTTGAAGTCCATGATCCGTAAGTTTGTGCACGAGGATAGTCGTAATTGGGATAGGTGGCTAGACCCTCTGTTGTTTGCAGTGCGCGAGGTACCCCAGGCCTCCACGGGATTTTCTCCCTTTGAACTACTGTTTGGCAGGACACCACGTGGGGTTTTGGACCTGGTTAAGGAAAGCTGGGAGGAGGGTCCGAGCCCGAGTAAGAACGAGGTGCAATATGTCCTGGACCTGAGAGCAAAACTCCACACACTAGGGCAGTTATCACGTGAGAACTTGCTACAGGCCCAGGAACGGCAGCAGCGACTGTACAATAGAGGAGCTAGGCTAAGACAATTTTCACCGGGAGATAAAGTGCTTGTATTGCTCCCTTCGTCTAACTCTAAATTACTCGCCAAGTGGCAAGGACCCTTTGTGGTCACACGGCGAGTGGGGGACGTTGACTATGAGATTGTGCGTTCGGACAGGGGAGGGGCGGCACAAATGTATCACCTCAACCTCCTTAAAGCGTGGAGAGAGGCGGAGCCTGTTGCTCTGGTGACGTCAATTACAGAAAGAGATGAGTTGGGGCCGGAGGTACCAAAATCGACCAATCCTGCCTCGCTCCTTTGTGGGGACCAGCTCTCACCGTCCCAGAGGGCAGACATAGCCAGGTTGCAAGAAGGATGGGTCTATTCGGTTCTGTGTGGACTATCGCAAGGTGAATGAGGTTTCACGGTTTGATGCCTATCCTATGCCCCGGGTGGACGAACTCCTGGATCGCCTGGGCACGGCTCGTTTTTTTACGACACTGGATTTAACCAAAGGCTACTGGCAGATTCCCTTATCTCCGCGTCTAAGGAGAAAACGGCCTTCTCCACTCCGTACGGTTTGTACCAATTTGTCACACTTCCGTTCGGATTGTATATGACAGATATCGTACAAAATCGGACTGGCTGAATGTAATAAAACAAATTATATTTTAATTTTTTCATATTTATGTGAGACTGCATGTTGTTGCTGCTTCATTGCGTGACTTGATTGGTTGGTTCATATTCAATGATAACAGTGTCACGTTCAGAATGTTATTATACCCATGCATGGTAGAATGCAGTTGAAATATGGAACGCTTCAATTTTGTTATTCTAAAAAAGCGTGGGACGGTGGATGTCAGAGGCGAGCCGACTCCTGGAGTAGATGTTTTTTGCTAACGTAAATGCAGTGATTGACTGCTTTTCTACAAACTATAACAAGAGCTGGGTCGTTCTTCTGTGAGTGGTGAGTACACCGGCCTTTGTTGATCTGCTAGTTTAAATTAAGCTACTTTTCAATGTTTACGTAGGTTGATTTAATAGGGAGTCATCATCACCAGATAGACTACTGGTAGCCTATGTATGTGTGCTCAGTGTTTTGGGAGGCAGCTGGCAGGCAGCTAGAGGGAGCTGGAGAGTGGAAATAATTTCAAATCTGAGGACCGCCGTGAGGTCGGGCACATGGCCCCTCCCCTCATAGGAAAACAACAGAGTGGATCGTGCACGGTGTCCGACCGCATCTCAAGTGAACAATCCTTTACCATATTCATCTCCAAGCCAGCACTTCTCCAGTTGTTTCTGCTCACTGCTATAATGTTATGTAAATCCACTGATATAGTCTGTGGTGACTATGATGGAGTTTGTGGATGTTCGTTAACTGTTTGTTGTTTTATAGCCTAATGTTAAACATTTTGTAATGTTATGCATTTCAATTATGTAGCCTATTAGCCCGGGTCGATTAAATCATGTTTATCAGCAGTGTTTTTTTTCCTTCTTTTTATTTTATTTTTATAATTTGTTGATATAATACGTCAAAATTCATTAGCACCTACTATAAATAATCCAGCTCCCCCATAGCTCTCCTAGTCAGAATGTTCTGCCCCGCAGGACTACAATACAGGTACACCCACACAGGACTAGAACACAGGAACACCCACACAGGACTACAATACAGGAACACCCACACAGGACTACAACATAGGTACACCCACACATGTTCAGTTAGAGATGCTATGCTCCACTAAATAATGTATGATAGATGTTGAGGGGTCTCTGGGTGTTTCTTTGAAGTGCATTAAAGAGTGCAGAATGTCTTGTTGAGTGTGACTTTAGCTATGCCTTTGATGTTTACGCTCTCTGCATTTTCAGCCGACCTGTGTGTGACCTGGATGTTAATGAATTAAAGATCAAGAACTCAGAGAGAAGTGGAGAGAGGATTAGGGTACAGGTAGGAGAGGAGGAGGAAAGAACGCATGAAGGGGAGGAGAAGAGTGCAGAGAGGAGAACTCGGGCAAGCGAGGAGAGCATAGGGAGCAGAGAAGAAAAGGAGAAATATAGAGGTGCCCCAAAAGGAGATGAAAAGGCTTAGAAACTTCAGGGGCTGACAGGAGTTCAAGATGAACAGAAACTCACTAGAAGAACGAAAGCCTGTCGTTTCTCTTTAGCAACAGTAACCAAGATCGGACCAAGTGGCAGCCATGATCGTCTCTTTGTGAGGCTCATGCAGAAGAGACTATCGTGTAGTTCCTCTAATGGCCTTTAGATTGTGTGCGGTAGGCGAATGCAGAAAGACCATTTCAGTCAACGGGAAGAGATGTGATTTAATTCTCAATACAAAGCCAATAACATTTTTCCTTCTTTCAGTTAGGATCTCAGTGGCTAGTTCATCTTCATATTATGTATTTTGCGAGGTCCTGGTTGACAGATACATTTCATTAAGAAGTTATTAGGATGGAGTAGTAAAGATGCTGTAGGTAAGATTTAAGAGCAATAATTTGAGGAACGGCATAGCCATCAGTCTTTTAGTGAGTGAAATGCTCTGAGAATATCTGTTTCAAGTGAGAATTCTCTCTCTCTCTCTCTCTCTCTCTCTCTCTCTAACTTTCAAGTCTTACCTACAACAGCTTTAATCAGTTTTGGCCATAAACTGGTGCGAGGTAGCCATTCAAGTCCCACCCTTAATTTGTGAAATCTGGATCGTTTCTGCGGGTTGCAAAAAAACAAAACAAAAATGGCGATGCTCCATAGAAGGCAAATCTACACAATTTCTATGTCTATGGATCTGATGACCTGATAAGACCAGGTGGCCAACCCCCCCCCCCCCCCCCCCCAACACATACCCATCAGATAGTAGGACAGGTGAGAAAGAGGGTTGAGGAAGGTCATAGTTCTGGGCAGCAGCATTAGGGTTAATACCTCTGGGTTAGGGTTAAAGATCGTACCTCTGGGCTAGGGTTAAAGGTTGTAGCTCTGGACAGCAGAGTTAGGGTTAAAGGTCGTAGCTCTGGACAGCAGAGTAAGGGTTAAACGTCATACCTCTGGGCTAGGGTTAAAGGTCATAGCTCTGGACAGCAGGGTTAGGGTTAAAGGGCATACCTCTGGGCTAGGGTTAAAGGTCGTAGCTCTGGACATCAGGATTAGGGTTAAAGGTCGTAGCTCTGGACAACAGAGTAAGGGTTAAAGGTCGTAGCTCTGGACAGCAGAGTAAGGGTTAAACGTCATACCTCTGGGCTAGGGTTAAAGGTCATACCTCTGGGCTAGGGTTAAAGGTTGTAGCTCTGGACATCAGGATTAGGGTTAAAGGTCATAGGTCTGGACAGCAGGGTTAGGGTTAAAGGTCATACCTCTGAGCTAGGGTTAAAGGTTGTAGCTCTGGACAGCAGAGTTAGGCTTAAAGATGATACCTTTGGGCTAGGGTTAAATGTGGTAGCGCTGGACAGCAGAGTTAAGAGTTAAAGATGATACCTCTGGGCTAGGGTTAAAGGTGGTAGCGCTCGACAGCAGAGATAGGGGTAAAGGGCGTACCTCTGGGCAGCAGGACAGGAAGGGTTTGATGTAGATGTTGGAGTCGTGTACTTTGAGGTCATGGTCACCAAGCCCCCGCGTGACCCCGATAGTGGCGAGCACACGTGCTTTCTTCCCCTCATCGTATATCAGAGGGAACCTCAGGTCCTCATCTTCGATAGTTTTATAAGCCCTGGGACAGACAGAAGAGAATGAAAACATTGCATAGACACACATTGCTTCCACCTGGGCTTACAGCTTAAAGCCACATCCCCTTGTGTGTGTGTGTGTGTGTGTGTGTGTGTGTGTGTGTGTGTGTGTGTGTGTGTGTGTGTGTGTGTGTGTGTGTGTGTGTGTGTGTGCGTGTGTGTTGACCAGGTTGAACAGGAAGTTTTAACATATACGTGAACACACTTCACGTGCACTCTGGAACTCCTTGTAATGGTGTGCACATGTGATGATGTAACACAGAACAAACAGCAGAGGAGACTCTTTGAAGTCTGCAGGAAGGAGAGTAGGGGGAGGGGCTGGTGGGATTTCACCTCGTTAGACAAGAACCACGCCGATCGGCGCAGAAACACATGAGACCAAGATCAAACACCAGCACACGGCATGTCTGCCTCACATGTCTACATGTCTGTCTGTCAGCCTGTCTAGTGCTCTCCTTGTCTATCACGTTCACAGCAGCAGAGAGAGAGGGAGTGTGGAGGGAGGGAGAGATGCAAAGAGAGAGCGGGAGACGGCACAGTAGGAAGAAAAGATTAAATAGAAGAGAGAGTAAAATTAAGGTTTGATGTCCCTTTTTCTAACATGTCAATCAACCAACTAATCCATTCATCAAATAAACAATATTATCAGGCACATCCATCCCTGTTGCAATCATAGACAAAAAATACATTTCATTTAATCTTTTCAACTCTCTGTACAGAGAGTGGGTATTCTTGTAGTACTCAAAAGATAATTTAGATGACAACCAATCACGTCGCATAATGTGGGCCGCTGTGTTGTCCGTGGCAACGAGGTCAGCGCCTCCCCCCTCTCTTTGTGTCTCCCGAGGAAGATACGTCACCATGGTGACCAGAAAGGACATTTAAGAACCCTTTAGGAGAAGTTAAGATGATGCATTTGATGCATACTAAATTATTTGATGCATACTAAAGTGTTTGATGCATGCTAAAATATTTGCTAGGCCTGGGCCTGAGGGAGGATGTCTGTGATGAAACATACAGTACAGAGAGTACAGTATGCAGCTGTGTGTACTTTATTTTACTGCATGGATGATGTGTGTGTTGCCAGGGCAACAGACATGAAGAGAGATGTGGAAGCATGGAGGGAGGGGTGAGAGATGTAGAAAGGGAGGTGTGTGTGCGTGCATGCATGTGTGCTACGTTCGTGCGTATGTGTGCAAGAGAGAGGATTTCTGGTTGGTTGTCAATAAAGTAAGATGCATGTAAAAAATATAGAAAGGTAAATAAATAAAAACGGACACGAGGAGAGTAAGAAAGAGTTTGTCTTTCAGTTCAAATTGAAAATTGCTTTGGCAATGTAAATGTTTACTTTCCATGCCAATAAAGCTTGTTTGAATTGAATTGAGACTGAGCGAGAGACTAACAGAGAGGCGGAGACAGAGTGAGACAGAGAGTGAGACAGACATGTGTACTGACCATCCCATCATGGTGAAGTCCCGGTAGAGCATCTTCTTGCCCACCTCCTTCCTCTGCACCATGCGGGGAAACTCCAGGTGGGTGAAGTCTCGCCCCAGCAAGTGAGGCTGCATGAAGCCCTGACACCACACAACAACAACAAAGGTTACCATGGCTACCACCAGAAAGTATATACACCACCTTCTACCACAGAAGAAGTTACCATGGTTACAACCAGTGAGTATATACACCCCCTTCTACCACAGAAGAACAGTTACTATGGTTACAACCAGGAAGAAAGTGTATTTCTGTGTCTGTCTGTCTTCAGTTCACATTATCTCTACTAACCTATTCACCAGCCACCATGCTAGCGGATTAATTAGACCTCATTCACACTTTTAACTGCTGTGATTTCAGTTTGAGGTTCTCAAACTATGCTCTCTTTTCAACAAGGTTGGCCTATTGAGTTTAGGAAGCACATAAATTGGCGATCTAACATCAAACTGAAATTGCATTGGATACAAACTATATTTATAGCCTATCTATTGAAAACACAACAGCAAATAGGGGTTTATAGAGGTGTACTTCATAGTTCAAGCCAGGAGTTCACAATGACACATTTTATTTTCCTGTTTACATTATCCTTTAAATATTTATATGTATTGTGATGTCATGAGAGGTAGTGTCATAGAGGGGAGATACTAGTGATGGCTCGTTCGCGAACGAATCAGTTCGAACGAACGACTCTTTAAAGTGAACAAACTTGACCTCGTTCGCCACTCTCGTTCGCCTCGTTCGCCGTCGTTCGCTGAGTCTCTGACGCGCTGCTGATTCGCGGCGCTGATTCGCGAGTCGCGAGTCGTTCGCTGACTGTGATTGACTCGAGGACTGAGACGTCACGACTCACGAGAGCCAGCCAATCGTATTTAAATATCAGTGAAATGGTAAATGCATGCTGTCTTTGTATTTTCTGTGTCATGCCAGATTAATAATATATTTGAATGTCTCGTCAATCTGTCTCGTTCTTTCATGCTTCCTTCTCACGCACGCAACCCGGCCGGGACCCCCACCTTGGTGGATCTTGGTCTTGAGTGGGGGTGGCCAATGGCCATCTTCACAATAGTAAATAAAATATGCCCAGAATAAACACAACTGTACATCATTAACTTTAAAACTCATCATTGCTAAATCAAGTCTATTATCTTGCTGATATATTAAACATCCAATAATGTACTACGCCCCCCCCCACACACACACACACACACATCCCGCTGCGTTTGGTTTGTCTAACTTTACCTTGAATTGGGGGAATGGGGCATTTTGATCCTGACATGTCATTATGCATACATTAAATAAATCTGTTGAACTCAAATTAAATACATATGTTAACATATTCAACCAGACACAATGTTGTATTTGCTATTATTCACACATTTATTAACACCATCAACCACCCTCCCCCAGTTGGTTTGTCGGAGTTGAACTGTAACTTGATCTCTGAATGGTAACTTAACTGCATTCGTGATTCGTTTGAATGTTGTGAACGAGGGAGGCGCCGAGTCGGTCAGACTCGGCTGGCATTCGCGAACGGCGAATGCATTCGCGATTCGCGAATGCATTCGCCGTTCGCGAATGAGAACGAGGGGCGGAGCTGAGTCTGAACGACTGAACGACTGAACGAGTGAATGATTCACCGCTACCGGAAACACGACTGAACGAACGAACGAACGACTCTTTATGGCGAACTGAACGACGCGAACTGATTCGCGCAAACGAATCATGAAATCCACCACTAGGAGATACATTCCCTCCCGGTGGTTGCAACAAGGACTACAAACCATCATGGCACCCATTAAAAGACAAAACCCATAGTCTAGCAGGGCAGGACAATGGTTGCTGCCCAGCTGAACCAGATAAACTGATTGCTCTAGTGAGGGAGCGGAAAGTGAAGGGAAACAGATTTTTTGGAGGAAGAACAATGACTGAGGGGGACAGAGAGGAGCAGGGCTTTAGTTTTGTTACCAATAACACAGCGAACTAGAACTTTGTTTTAAATACTTGTTTTGGTTTTGTTTGCCATCTGTCTGCAATAATTAAGTTGACCTGTTATGAGAAGACTGAATACACTGAATTTAAGTTAGAAAACAACGCTTTACTGTCTTCATTTCCTGCACCCACCCCTCAAAAGTTACAAAAGAAAAGCTCCCGGCCTCTCAAGACATCATATATATGTGTATACAGTATATATATATATATATATATATATATATATATATATATATATATATATACACACACACACACACACATATATATAAGGGCTGCCAATCGATTAAAATATTTTATCGTGATTAATCGCATGATTGTCTGTAGTTAATCTCACATTTTTTATCTGTTCAAAATGTACCGTAAAGGGCATTTTTCAAGTTTTGAAAGTTTTGACTAAACAATCCAGGGACCCACCAGGGGTCCGTTTCACAAAGCAGGTTTAGTGAAAACCCTGGGTTTATTAACCCTGAAATGAGGGAAACGCTGAGTTTTCCGTTTCACAAAGAGAGGTCACTTAAACCCTGGGTCTGTTACTGCGGTAACTTACGCTGTGAACCAAACCTGCTCGCTGGCAGGTTTTGTATAACAAACACAGGGTTTCTACCCGTCTCCTCCCACACGAGGAAGCGGTGAAACATGGATTGTCCATTTCTTCGCAATCCGATCAACGTAGAAGCAGTCATTATTCGTAATGCTTTACGGCGCGAGCGCGTCTTCCGTCCCAGATTAGACATTTTATCATTTCCTGAGGCTTTTCTTTTCGAACGTTACCGCTTTTCATCCGCCACTATAATTTATCTCAATCACATGCTCCGGCCATATATCACCAACCTCACACACCGCGGACGAGCACTCACCTCAGAACAAACATTATCCATAGCACTACGTTGTTTTGCAAATGGTAGTTTTCTTTATAACATCGGCGATGCAGAGCACATAGGGACAGTTACAGTAGGGCTGTAAGAAAGGTGAGCCTCGCCCTTAAACGCCTGTTACCAGTGATGGTGGTGTTCCCCGGGCACAAACCTGTTAGAAACATCAAGGAGGAATTCAACAGGATTGCAGGTGGCGACTAATGTAGAAATCATATATTCTGTTATTTTAAATTATGAGAGTGGGGTCAGTAGCTTAATTAGCTGTCATTTTGCAGGCCTTCTAAATGTGCTGGGGTGCGTTGATGGGACACAAATCCCCATTACTGCGCCTGCAGAAAATGAAGCGGACTATGTGAATAGGAAATCCTTTCACAGCATCAATGTCCAGGTATGTGACCTACCATCTTAAAAAATATGTACATGAAAAAGTATACATTACAACTAACTCATGTCATTCTCTGCACTGTAAAGATATGTGATGCAGCTTACATTGTGACAAATGTTGAAGCCAAGTGGCCTGGCTCGGTGCATGACTCCCGGATCTACCGGGAGTGTCGTCTGAGCAACAGATTTGCACGTGGTAAGGAAGCTAAAGCCTTGTACAAAGTTTGTCGTCTCCCTTTTTAGATGCACTCAAATGTGTCCTCTGTAATTACAGGAGAGTTTGATGGCTACCTGCTGGGGGATCGTGGCTATCCATGCCAGCCCTCTCTGTTGACCCCTTACCCTGACCCCTGAGCCGGGGCCTCAACAACGTTTGAATGTGGCCCACTGCAGGACTAGAGCCCAGGTTGAGATGACCATAGGGATACTCAAATCCCGGTTCCAGTGCCTGCAGAAGCTCAGGGTCACCCCAGAGAGGGCATGTGACATCATTGTGGCATGTGTTGTTCTCCATAATATTGCAATTATTAGAGGAGAGCAACACCCTGCCGTACAAATCAATGACCCTGCGGATGACCATCCCATCCCTGCCGACGTCCAGGATGGAAGGGCTGCAAGGGACCTCATCGCAAGAAATTACTTTTGATTAAAAATAAAATACAAGACAAATTCACATGTGATTTGGTTCTTCTTTATTCCCTACAAGTACAAAAGCAACAGTCAGGATTTGTAATATAGTTCCAACCATTAACATATTCACCTGTTTCACCATGACAATGCACCCACCTCAACTGGCGTTCCAGTAATAGAATTTCGAGGTCGTTTTTTTAAATCTTCCGACCATTTATTTTTCTGTTTTTTGTATTGTTTTCAGGAGGTGCACCTGGTACAACTCCTTTACTGGTAACTGGGAAACATATGGACGACATTTAATTCCTACAGTTCTACATACAGATTTAACATGGTATTGACCAACAATCTCACTGTGTCAAGCTGTGCTGTGGAAGTTGATGGACCCTCCTGGTGATGCCCAGCCATGTTCTGTTGAAGGACAAGAATGTGCTAGTTTGTCCATATGCTCATCACTTCAGTGTACATGTCAAACTCCAAATTCCACACTCAAGAATGTAAATGAATATGAATGGGTAGACACTACCAGTAGCTATACATAATATTAGGACACACTTCAGTAGGCCCATCCGGATCTCTCAATGTGGCAGCAGACTCCTCCTGTGATGCAGGAAAATAATCTGTTTCAGAATACTTTGAACTGCCATCTGAAGCAAGATCTGAGTATGGAATACTTACAGCTGCAGGGTTTACAGTTGTTTCAGTCGGAGGCTGAACCAGGCAGATGACTCCATCCACAACTGTTGGGTGGGTGGATATATATTTGTTAAAAAGTAGGCTACATATTTAGTTATATTAGTTTTATTTTTTTTAAAGACATAAGTGTATACTTGCATCTGATGTAGGCACTTGTGTCCTGGGGGGCGACAGGCTCAGATGAGCTTCCCCCGGGGATGCCTTCAGCCACAGGGCGACCCCTGTTTTGGCTGAGGGCCAGCTCCTCAGACTCTCCTCAGGTGGCCCTCCACCCGTTTTTCGGGCCTCTGCCTTCTTTCTGTTGGCTGAGCAGAACTCAATGTTTTAATTAGTATTTTAATGAGTGTTGGTGTAGGCTACAGCATCACATTTTAAATGACTTCAATAGGTATAAAATATAAATGTGTTTGTATCAATCTACTAAGTGGAGTATTAAGTGAGAGGACGCTGAAAAACAACATTTTGTTATGGGTTTAAATTACTATTTGAAGTAGCCACTGAATTAATATTTACTTTGTTTAATAGTCCATTTAAAAAAATACAATTAAAATCAAAGTGAGGTGCAATCATAGGCTAGCAAAATATGCCTTATCATTTTGAATGATGTTTTTATGTTTCATTTTTAGCTGCTTCCACGTCCGTTTTTCTCCTGTAGAATTGCACCTAAAAGAAAATCAGATTTCATTAGGCTACTACTTAGGCCTATAGGCCTATTCATAACTATAGGCTATGATACGATCTTACGGTTAAATGTTACGTCAATGGAATAGTACATTCAAAACTTACGCGTTCACTCGGGCAGCAATGTTCTCCCTTGCGTCTCTCTCTCCTTCGCTGCTGCGGCGGTGTTGCATCTACGGCGAAATATATGTTAAAGAAGCACTATGCAACTCGTTTATCAAAAATAACCTTAACCATGCAGGTTGAGAGTAGTGGTGGATTTCATGATTCGTTTGCGCGAATCAGTTCGCGTCGTTCAGTTCGCCATAAAGAGTCGTTCGTTCGTTCGTTCAGTCGTGTTTCCGGTAGCGGTGAATCATTCACTCGTTCAGTCGTTCAGTCGTTCAGACTCAGCTCCGCCCCTCGTTCTCATTCGCGAACGGCGAATGCATTCGCGAATCGCGAATGCATTCGCCGTTCGCGAATGCCAGCCGAGTCTGACCGACTCGGCGCCTCCCTCGTTCACAACATTCAAACGAATCACGAATGCAGTTAAGTTACCATTCAGAGATCAAGTTACAGTTCAACTCCGACAAACCAACTGGGGGAGGGTGGTTGATGGTGTTAATAAATGTGTGAATAATAGCAAATACAACATTGTGTCTGGGTGAATATGTTAACATATGTATTTAATTTGAGTTCAACAGATTTATTTAATGTATGCATAATGACATGTCAGGATCAAAATGCCCCATTCCCCCAATTCAAGGTAAAGTTAGACAAACCAAACGCAGCGGGATGTGTGTGTGTGGGGGGGGGCGTAGTAGATTATTGGATGTTTAATATATCAGCAAGATAATAGACTTGATTTAGCAATGATGAGTTTTAAAGTTAATGATGTACAGTTGTGTTTATTCTGGGCATATTTTATTTACTATTGTGAAGATGGCCATTGGCCACCCCCACTCAAGACCAAGATCCACCAAGGTGGGGGTCCCGGCCGGGTTGCGTGCGTGAGAAGGAAGCATGAAAGAACGAGACAGATTGACGAGACATTCAAATATATTATTAATCTGGCATGACACAGAAAATACAAAGACAGCATGCATTTACCATTTCACTGATATTTAAATACGATTGGCTGGCTCTCATGAGTCGTGACGTCTCAGTCCTTGAGTCAATCACAGTCAGCGAACGACTCGCGACTCGCGAATCAGCGCCGCGAATCAGCAGCGCGTCAGAGACTCAGCGAACGACGGCGAACGAGACGAACGAGGTCAGTTCGTTCACTTTAAAGAGTCGTTCGTTCGAACTGATTCGTTCGCGAACGAGCCATCACTAGTTGAGAGTCGTTCTGATCGTTCTACACTTTCTGGGTTGTTTGGTGGGTGTTTCATCTCCCCCTGTTGGTTCCCCGCGGAAAAACAGAACATGCAACTTCACTCTCTATCCCTCTCTAACAGAGGCGGTCCTGGCTACATTTGCGCCCTGGGCGAACCATCCCTTGGGCACCCCCCCCGCCCCCGCCCCGGCCGACAAACAGGACAAAACAATATATTATATTATTTGCATTATTTTATTACATATAATCTTAGATACAAAAACAAGAACCATCCCTATTTTTCAACCTGTTTAGAACATTAACATAACAACAGGTATGAAGTGCAATCTAAAACTTGACTTTTCTAGCCTTCTTTGATGCAAAATCATCAATTACATCATCATACGAAACCTGTTGTGCAACTGTATGATTGATGCTGATGATAGCAAGTCCAGAGAGACGCTCCTGTGACATAGTGGACCTCAAGTATGTTTTAGTAAGCTTCAGCTTGGAAAAACTCCTTTCTGCTTCAGCTACTGTCACTGGAAGGGTCAAACCAATTCTGAGCGCAGTCCAACAGAACTTCATTTCCGCCGGCAACACATGAGACTGAATGTGATTGGATAAATGCTCTAACATATAAAACAGCCCTCCAAATCTCAACCTGAGGCTGAAAGCAGTGCACCCAAGAGGAAAGAGTATAATTCTGGGAAATAATTTAATACATATTTGTGGAAAAATGTATCAAAATTCAATTTATATTCTGATGATGTTTACGCCAGCAGAGAAGGCCTTGCTGTCCCTGACGGCCCACCACTGTCGACATCATAACATTACCTATCGCATTACCTTTTGCCAACGTCCGTTCACCCGTCAATCAACCTGATATTGTCTGATATTTATTTATTTATTAACATTTCTTTCTTTTTTTTTTTACACATAAACCAATCAATTACGTGTCGTGTAGGCATATGGGTCTATGTTAATTATGAAATACAATTTATTTGGAGGCAGTTTGTGTTGTGTGGCCTGATTTGGGTGTTGATATCTCATCACGACATTATATCGGGCTGGATGTTCCGTAAAAAGATACAATCTGCGTCTCTCAACCGACCGTTTTTTCTACCGCTTCAAATGTGGCTCCGATAGTTTTTCTGAAGTAGTACGATGTCCACTTCAGAATCGCGGAGATTTTAGTAAATTTCCGCATGTAGGCTAGTGTGCAGCTCGCTTATCAGTCGCCCCCCTCCCCTTGCCTCTCGGACACACAACCTGTATGACTCTCAGCAGCAAGTTGACGTGACAACGAGGGCGCCCCAGCGCCCACTCCACTTGCCTGACATGGAAATGAGCGGTAGTCTAGAAAACTGGCGAGTTTTGTTTTTCTTTTATTTCTTTTTTTTTGAGGGCGCGCTGGTTTTTTTTTTAGGGCGCACTCGTTTTTGTTTTGTTTTTTTAGGGCGCACTCGTGCGCCCCCACATAGATTGCGCCCTGGGCGGTCGCCCACATTGCCCATCGGTAAAACCGGCCCTGCTCTCTAATCTATCTATCCATCCATCTAACCCTCTCTATCTATCTATCCGTATAGCATTGCAAATATGATCTACTGCAGCAAACAGAATGGGGAAAAGTCATTTTAGTGATTTTTAGTGACTAAATTCATACTGAAACGTGTAATTTGCAGACGGTCCCTAACGTGGACCACGGCAAATGATGGTAGGTTGACAATGTGGAGACGCTGTTTTCTGGTAAAACTTGAAATCGTGAGGATAGTTGACAGTAATCTTATAGTATATAAAAGTATGATGATGATGCTATAAGCTACACTCTTTAATTACGCGGACACTGCCGTGGTCTCCGATTAAAAGCACAGATAAAACCGAATGTCAAGCCAATATCCAATAACGAACCAACTTCACCGCGGTAAATGACCCGTATTGCTAACATGGCGCATCACAACTGTTTTAGGCTAGGACCAACTGTTTAAAGCTAGGAAGAACTATTTTAAGCTAGAAACAACTGTTTTAAGCTAGGACCACATGATATTCAAGGCCGATTTAGGAACAGTTTGAACAGCTCCAGTTGGCAGATGCGCGGTAGACGCAGACCCCGTAGTCGATGTGTGTGTGAGTGAAAGACCCAAATCTCTATACAATCCCAGTCGGCATGGTCCAGATTCCATCAAACATGTTTTGATTTTATCAGGGCTAGTCTTTCTATGATCGGGAGGTGTGTGCGAGTCTAACACACATATAGGCAGGCGATTTTTTAACAGCCAAGGAGGAGCCGGAGAAAACATTTGTGGTTTTGTGGGAGAATACTCAAAAGGGGTAGCACAAAACTGCTTTTGTCTTTAGATTTGCCAAAGACTAACCTAACCCTTCCCCAAAGACTACAGTGTGTGTGTGTGCACAGTCAAGACTGGAATATTGTTAAATGTGTGCTGCTCAATCATAATCATTTCAAATTGAAGAAATCGCGTGTGTGTGTGTGTATTCTATGGCGTAAAGAGGGAAATGGAGAGAAAGGGACGGCAAGACTTGTTGACCACAGCACAAGTAAAGTACCCTGCAGTACCTGTACCACGGTATCAATTCCTCTCTCACACGCGTGCTTGTGTATGGCACACACACACACCAATACAGAGTATTATTAGTCGATGAATGGTGGAGAGTGGGTGAGTG
This sequence comes from Merluccius polli, assembly GCA_030340625.1. Taxonomy (NCBI): domain Eukaryota; kingdom Metazoa; phylum Chordata; class Actinopteri; order Gadiformes; family Merlucciidae; genus Merluccius; species Merluccius polli. The sequence continues at coordinate 132,829 of JAOPHQ010000580.1, forward strand.
TAAAGATATAGTTCTGTTTTTATGTAAAAGGCTGCTGCAGTATCAGTATGACCTACTTATCTTCCATGAGCAGGCTGTCTTATATAAGCATGGTCGGACTGACTGAGTTACGCTGCCATCTCGTGGTTGAGTTGCAGATGAAACAAACACAAACCGAAACACATTAGGGCAGCGTGCAGCTTCATTTTTTATATTAATTCACATTGTGTGCTCATAGAAAGAAGATATCCGGGATTTTTTTTAAATTTACTTCCAGCAAGTGCTAAAAATAGTGAGCTAATGTAGTTATGGGGCGCATGCTTTAAAATTTGCATTGCGTGATTAGATCATAAGGGGAAAACCTATGTAGCCGCCCTGACAAAAAGCATCATGGGGTTGTCAAGCAGCTGTCAAGATGTCAATTCTGCACGAGGTTGTCAATCAGGATGAGGTTGGTGGTCAGTCAGCAAGTCAGTCAGTTGCAAGTTAGTAAAGGTATGGTTATATTTTATATCTACCATATGACCAATAATTAGGGTCACACTAACCTCCGTGCCTTTCTGCTGAAGTAAGACAGAGGCATGAGGTATTAGCAGAGGCATGTAAGCATGGGGGCAGCACCTCAGGATCAGAATGAGTGCGTTGTTGGTGACATGTGTAGAGTAGATAATGTGAGGTCAGATGATGGCGAAGAACAGGCAGGCTTGTCGCCGTACGTGTAAAGAATCTTTTAGATAATACCCGGAGGCGACAATCTGGCGCTGGAGCCAGACACCACAAGGACGAGGGGGGAAGATGTCAACAGCCAGCCCTTTATGACGTTTTCACTGTTTGGTGGGCGGATCGATCCAAATATCGATAGTATCGATACCAAGTCGGTATCGGTATCAGATCGATACTAGCCTGTTCGGATTGATTCTTTACTTTAAGTTCCACTCTTGTTTGCAATGCTGCGGTTTCGGCAAAGAGGAAACAGTCAGGTCACCGGACTCGCCGCTCCTGTGTCAGCACTAGGGTGACCAGATGAGATTGGCTGAAATTTGGGACGTTTTTTTTTTGTTCGGGGGTGCGCGATTGTCGACGCAACCTCTCTACGGACTGAGTATGGACAGTTTTTGATGTTTATCAGAAAATAACTACTCAGTATTCTGCTTGAGTATCATTTTCGGGACAATTAGGGCTGGATTCGGGATTCGGGACAAACGCTTAGATTTCGGGACTGTCCCGAATTTCTCAGGACGTCTGGTCACCCTAGTCAGCACAGAGCAGGCACACTTTGCTCCCCCTCCCCCTCTTGTGTGTAGATGTTGCGCCGTCACGCGAGTCACGTGACGCAAAGCAAAAAACTTGATAATGAAGCATTTTCTATTTAACTATAAACTTTGTTCTCATTCTGTCCTAGGTTTTAACTATTTAATAATAAAAAAGGAAACATCACAAAAAACACTTAAGGTCATGAAAATTAATTGAGATTTAGCAATTCAATGACGCATCCACCTTATTTATTGAAAAGTATCGGTATCGGTATCGATATCGGCGATACTGGCCCGTATTTACTTGGTATCGGATCGATACCAAAATATGCAGTATCGCACACCACTATTTCAGGGTACAGAGTTCATGCTTTCCCCCCACGCAATTTCACACGAGGGTGCAATTTGTGCATGCGAAGAGATGTGGCTTCACCGCTGCATCAAGGACAACCAATACGGTCGTGTGGTGCTCATTTAAGGCAGGAGGATTATGTTCCCGGTGGGGATTTGATGGAGTTCAACATGGGATTGTGAACCCTGAACCGCGTGGGACTGTTACCCTGTGCGTTCCCTAACATTGTCCCTGCTGCTCCGGTGGTGGCTGCAGTGTCTGCTGTGGCTGACATGGTAACAGATTCAGGTGGAGGGAGTTGTGACAGGCGTATGGTAAGTAACTGCTAGATAACTTCCATACCACGCAACATAAATGATTGAAATGAGCGATGTCCAATTTGTAGCTTACCAATTTAGTTGTGCATCATGTCTAAGAGAACATTACAGAACTAAACCATTGTGCAGCTATGCTATATGATAGAAATGTAAAATTTGCCCTCTGACTGCAACTACATTGTGGATAGAATGTAGTGACAAATATCAGTGTTTTTTGGTCGTTACAGCGTGGAGGCATGGACTAAATGCTTATGCCATATGTATCCCTGCACTCCGTATGACCATACTACGTGAAAGGGTCACATTATGATTCCAAAGCAGATCGCTGGGGACGAAATTACATTGGTCTTTTTCACTATTTTCCAATGTTGTATCAGGTATAGGGATGCCACGGTGAGAACATTTTCACACCGGTTAATATACTTGTGACAACACTGGTGTTACCGATTACACTGGACATGTTACAGAAATCGCCACTCAATATCTGTGGAGTGCTTACTGTGATATTTAACATTAGATTGTTTGGCCTAGATCTTTCCCCTACTTTGAACAAAACCAAAGCTTAGAAAGTTGGTTCATTATTATTTAAGAGAAACAACAATAACATTGATGACGGCTTGGCACATGGTGCTTTTTAGGGTTTTAAAACGGGGAGTGCAATGGGTGTCAAAATTCACAACAGAAATCAACAGAGAAAAAAAAACACGAATGGACCAGGTGAAGAACAAGTGCAAGATTCCTTACAGAGAGAAACTCAAAACAACAAAATAAAGGAAATGAACGGGCTTGATCCGTACGAACACAAAGAGTGGTCAGGGGATCTCAAGAAGCTACCACAAGTAATGTTTACAGACTTTTTTTCCTACCTTGTTTGTGGCGTGAAAAAACAAGGAAGACGGTTATAGCCTACCTGGTGACACGGTGGTTTATTATGACGATCGATTGCAATCAAAATGACGTGACCGAAACACACCTAGTGCTGATACATGAAGGGAAAAAAATGGTGTGGGCGGTGGGCAAGTGATGTAATCGGTGTATACCTGAACACCGTGTGAAACCCTGTGTTGCACCAGGGCTGTCAGTGCAACCTGAAGCCTTCACTTAGCTTATACGGCAGCCTAACACATTACAGTAGAATATTTTGCACAATAAACAGAGTGTGCTCAATCATATTATCAGATTTCTCTTTTCATCTTCGCTCTCCAGGTATGGGCCAAAATAGTCAGTGTGAGGACTGAAATGTTTGAGAACCTGAGCTCCACTCCCTGGCCAGTAAGGAGCAGAGTGATGGAGAATCCATTTATTCACCCTGTAAGCAACCAAGGGACAGCATATGGAGCCCAAGGGAAGACACACTGAGGAGCCATCTGAGGAGTCGCACACTTCAAGTAAGACATTTTACTAAACCCCCCTCTTGTCTTTTAGTCAAAAATATTAATCACTGAGCCTTTTGTCCTGTGCTGCTAACAAGTTTATTGTGTGCCAAAAACAGCCGATGTCCTTGTGCACCATTTGCCCCATCTGCTCCTGGAAAACCAGAGGCAGCATTGATCAGCAAGTGGGTACCTTCATTAAAATAAAGCAGGTAAGATTAATTTATTATTATTAATGAATTTATTATAGTAAATATGTTTTGTGGTTATTTTCTCCTTTTTTTATATACTCTTGTAGGTCTGTTCATCATGTGGCCATGTACTGTTGTGGCAGAACCAGCCAATGCTGCATAGAAACATGCCTGCCTGCAACTTGCAGCTGAGTGGGGCCATCCACTTTTCATCACAGCTTCAGTGCATCAGTGGCAGCAACTATTCCCGCCATCTACACCGCTGAAGGAGATGGGAGGAGGACTCATCCTTTCTGGGGACTGCAGGTCAGACATTGCATTCTGATGGCTACAAATTATATTGACAATGCAATTCATATGTCTACATTCCCTGCCATAAAGCGTCATTAAAAATTATACTTTTGACCTCAATGATGTACTTTAGAGTTTAGAGGTCCCAAGCAGCACCTGGTGTGAAATATAGGGTCTGAAGCGCAGCATCACATTTCTCACAGAGCAAGATTGCAAGTGTTGGTTCTTGTCACAGACAGAAATTGCCAGGCATGTACACACCACCACACCACCAGCTGCACATAATATAATTTACATGTTGCTCCGTCTTTAGCCAAATGGAAAGGGGAAGGTGTCCAGAAGGAACTGACCATTTCTTTGATGTCTGGCACACTGGCAAAAGTGTGCCAGACAAAAGTGTGTCGTAGTTGGTAGTTTAGTTAGCAGAAGACCAAAATAAACTTTTCTGTTTTTATAATGTTTTGTTTGAAACAGGCCTGGGAAATAATTTGGATGCTGCTGGGAAGGAGAGGGACTGTGAGGACCTGAATGCTATAGTGAATCACCTGTACTGGATTGAAGCTTCCACCCCATCACCCAGATGTTATGGAGGCCAAGTGACAGAGTAAGGTGAACCATGTGCAGGACATCCATGACCACGATACTCCTGCGTTCCCCTCCTGCTCACACCCACTCTTGGAGGGAGAAGCCTGAGACAGAGTGGAACCATGTACAGTTTAATAGTACAGACAGAAATAATGTGGCTTGTATTGGCAGCACATATGTAGCATATGCCATGTCAGAAGGTCTACATGTGGGGTAGAGAAGATTCTGGGGAAGCCTGCTGTGGAGGAATAGTAGTAATGATGTTGACAGACTTTATGTTCTCCACCAACATCTGCCCTGATGGAGTCTCTGCAGGTAACTACTCCAGGTCACCAGCAGCTCTATGCAACAGCAGCACTGGCATGTCCTCTACTGCACATGACCCTCTGTCCAGAACAGTCAGTAGATCACCAAGGATCATGCTGTGCTAAACTGTGACTGTATTTAACACAGGGCATGAGGAGGGCCAATAACTCCATCCATTTTATTTGAGAGGACAACGGCAGCCTGCAGGCAAAACATATGGGCAGGATTTAGAATGCCTGGTAAATGAGCCACTCTACACTCTCACTCTATAGGCTACCTTTCGCTGCCTGCATCAAGTTAACCCTTGTTGCTGCCATTCAGGGTGGTCTCTTGATCTGCACCGACCTACCGATCACATCTGTCATCCGTCCCTAGCCGCCCTCTGAGGTCCATGAATGAATGGCATCTCTGTCACTGCCTCAAGTGTGTGGAAGTCGTTCCCTCTTATTTTTTTGCCTTTATTTTACTTTACTCTTGTTCTGTGTCTCCCACATGTAAAGCGCCTTAGGTCCTGACAGTATTTGGTTTGTGGTATTGTTTTGGCATTTAGAAAGCACATTGAAATGTGATATCTATTGTAACTGTAAGCAATACTATTTGTTTTTACTTGGGCACGCAGCCCAAGTAAAAGTGTCTTCTAAATGTACTATTGTATAATGTACATTCCAGCCATGATCAATTCCCTCACTGTTGAGCCAGCAATGGCATGTCCCCTTGTCTTTTTTATTCTTGATAGCACATCAACACCCTTGGATGTTTTCTGAGAGAAATCATGTACAGTCAGGGATGTCCCTAGGAATTCTGGGCCCCCTGACAGAATTCTGTTATGGAGAAGAAAAAAAAAAAAATATATATATACATTTTAAATGTTATATATTCAATAGCATTTTATAATCATTAAATATTGGGTAACACTGGGTCAAAATTGGGTAGTCATTATCATCCGAAGAAAATCCTGCCTCTGAATAACAACATGATAAACCTACCTACTTACCTAGGCTACTTTGTACACTAGATGTCCGGATTTAGTTACACATTTACCTGGGTTGTAGTAACTATAGACAGAAATAAGCTAATAGACTGGCTGCTGCAAACTTCTCAGTAAACAGGCTTCCGCATTCAACCTCTTGGGTGCTAACATTATATTCAGTCAAACTTTAATACACAGCAATCCAGTAAGAAAACAACCAGGATTTATCAAGTTCTTAAATCAAAATAATACAAACAAAACAATAGCAATATTGTACAGATATTTCTACACTATATGAATATATGAACGTCATGAAAAAAGACATAAAAACGTCATAGCTTTTTCCCCGCATGTTGCACTAATCATTTAGATGCCAAAATCCAACTTCCGAGACTTCCGGGTAGCAAAATCATTGATCAAGTCAAGTGTCAGAGCTAGCTCATGTTTGATTGAGAGTATTGCAAGGCTGTTCAACCTCTCCTGAGACATAGTTGATCTCATATAATTCAGATAAGATTCAGTTTACTAAATGCCCGTTCTCCATCAGCAACAGTAACTGGGAGAGTGCAAAAAATCCTAAGAGCAATGCAGACCTCTCCAAAAATGCTCTGGAGTTGCATTTTATAAATTGCATTCAAGAGACCAAGGCAGCTGCAGTAGCGCTAGCTGCTAGGCTAGGCTTCTTATCAGGTTGTTGGGAAAGTGTAGAGGGAATATACCTTTCTTGGTAAAAAACTGGGTGACCAACTGTCGACCCCTTTTAGCTATTTCCTCTCTTTCTTTCCTCTCTTTCCTCCCCTGACAACCTGACTTCTTCATTTTACCAACCGGCATACAAACTGACTGACTGACTGACTACTAGTGTCTTACACTGTGCTTCACCACGGTCTGCCTGGCTACTTTGCTCTGCAGTAGCGTAAGACTTGGGCTGTACCAAATAATGACAAATGAGAGGGTTGATAATAGGGTGAAGACTTTCTAATGATTTTGTAAAAATGGGGAAACAAACCACATGTTCATTTAATTTGATGATTTAATCCTAAAAATAAAAAAAATTAAAAAATGAATCAATATTTCGCCAAAATGTACTTGCATATAGTTTTGATAATAACAGTGTCCTCTGGGGTGCCCCCGTCAGTGCTGCGCCCCTAGAATCATCCTAACTTACCCCCCCTTAAGGACGTCCCTGTCACCCATTGTGTACTGTACAAGATGTACAGTACATGCTGCCTGTGTGTAAGGACACCAACAGTCTTCCCCTGATTATGCCAAATCAAATAATTAGCTGTCAAGTATAGGAAGAAATTGTTTGTATCCATAAACATGCATTCCAACCATAGAGCTATAAGAGCTTCAAGCTGCCTTCTTAGCATTTCCCACTGTTGTGCTGCTGTATTGGTCAGAATGTTTGGTGTTGGATCACTGCTATTCGGCAACTCAATCTATATTTGCGCTTTTTTTTACTGACATTAAAATAAATAACACTGATAATCGCAATTCATTCGCATTCATATAAGCAATTTGTATGTTAGTCCTGTTAGTTAGGCTCTTATTTTAGCTGCACCTATTTGACTCTTTTTACCCTGCCCTGTGTTGCTTGTTATGAAAGGTATGGATAAATATATGTAGGAGGACACCATTTGTTTTGATTATTTCAATTTATTGAGCAACACCCAACTGAGGCCATAGAAAGCCTCTGTATGTGCCACATTCCTCTGGAAACTGTCTCCTTATTGCAGTGACGATACACAACGGTTTCTTATGTGCGGGACGCCATAGGCCCAACCGACAACCTGCCTGTAGGCTGTGTGCTAGTTATTGAAGAACCAAAATTGAAGTCACTTTGTGAAGTTACTCATCTGGTCAGTGTCATCTTACTTATGTGTAGGGGTACTGAGTTGACCATGGTCCTGCTGGAAGTTCATGTAAGATACCTGGAGCACAAATGGATTAAGACAGCAAGCTTCAAATCCTGGGTGTTGTGTTACAGGCAGGGTTCGAAATGGCGACACGCCCGCACGCCCGGGTCTAGTAACTTTCCTATCGGGCTAGTAACTCTGTGCACTTGCCAGCCCGTGTGTCTGGCAACTTTACAACCCCTTTGCACGGAGCGTCTTTTACAAGCATTGCGGCTGTCATCGCGAACCTATTTTTGCTATTGTAAACCTCTCTTGCACAGCCTCTGCTCATTTCCACCGGGGACGTGAGCGTCGCGTTACGGCTGCGTCGCGGTCGCCGCTGCTGATCGCTGCCACTCTAGTCAATGAAAGCATTTCCACCGGGCCGCTGCGGAACGTCTCAGCAGCGTCCCAGGAGCGGCGCGCCGCAGCCGCAGCGCTATCTTTACGTAGCGTTCTGTTTTTGACGCGAGCCACTGCTGAACCGCGTCAATTTAAACCTGTGATATCGTCACTATATCAACAATAAGGAAGCTGGTTTCTTCTCTGAACCGCTTTTATTATCACCACAGGCACATACAACTAGTCATGGCGGAGGGCAGCTTCACACAAAGGCAGTCAGGTACAACAACACCGGGACACACCCTACCACCGCCCTCTACTGGCTGTGGGGGGTAGTGATATCTGAAAGCTCCCTTTACAACATCCCTCCCTTCTTAAATTTAAACTATTCCTTAGTTCACATTCACAACAATAATCACAAAAATCTGGTTCAAACAAAACCCAAAACAACAGTTGTGAAATTTTCAATTACTCTGATACAACCTTGAACATTCATGTATAAACATACCTGTCATTTCCACAAAATACACCACTGTTAATCTTTTCCTCCCCCCCTTTTTTTTAAATTTTTTTTTTTACATCCACTCACTGAACAAAGTCCTTCATGTACGCAGGTGGTTTCGCGCGATTGTAACACTCCGGCCGACGGGGGGGGGGGGGGTGCGCGCAATAGTAACACACACTGCGGACCTACGGCCGACGGGGGGCGGGGGGTGCGCGCAATAGTAACACACCCAGGAGGACAAATATGCGTCCGGCTCTTTAAAGATTTTCCGCTCGCACTGTCGGCTGGCCGCTTCACGTTGCGCTCCCCGTGTGAAGTGACGGGCGGAGGAGCGTGATTCAGATTTTACAACTGCCGCGTCAGTTCTCAACTCTTCCAATGGCTCCCACGAGCGCGCGCATGCGTTTGACGAGCACGGAAGCGTCAGTTCCACGGGAGTGCGCCCGCTTGTCGTGCCGCCTGACAGAATGCTGCGTCTTCTCTCTGCCTGCTCGCCCCCCCAATTTTCGTCTCGTCTTTGTTCATGAACTAAAATGTCCATAGATTTTAGTCCAGTCTTTATTTAGTGAAGTACATTTTCGTCTCGTCTTTATTAGTCCACGAAAATGCATACTGATTTAGTCCCAGTTATTGTTTATTGATGGGGGTTTCAGTCTCGTCTAGTCTAGTTTTCGTCCGGTGAAAAATGTGCGTTGACGAACATATTTTCGTTTAGTTTTCGTTAACAAAATTAACACTACTCGTTCAGCTAACCCGTTAGATGATGGGTGATACGGTGCTGATGTGACATGTTACTCCATTTCGTGTCATGAACTCTCTGGTTTGTTCACTTGTGGGGTTTGTGTCCCGGGGAAGAAGGCTGCCGACAACAGGAACGCTTATAACTCACTTTATTTGTTTAGGTTTAAGTTATTTAACTATGAACCAGAAGGAGAAGTATTATATGTATATCACGCCGCGTGGAGAACCCCAAGCGTTGCATCCTCAGTCGCTTTGCTTCCTTCCTATGCGCTGCCTGGGGTGGTCTGACTTGAGCCGGCGACTTCCACCGGTAGTCACTGGGCAGGAGGCGTGGCCTCCATGACGCACAATGGCTGGCGTTAAGCGCCGCCCCCAGTATATTGTTTGCCGCCATCATGTGTTGAGGTGCAGTTACTACAACTTGTATATTTATTACTACTCTTTTGAGCTGCTGATACATATGCTTATTATTTATCCGCAACACACTGACAAAACACTGTGCATTATCTGAGACAATCATCTCTGGAATACCATGTGTGCTAAAACTGTTCCTAAGACAGTTTATTGTGGTTGCTGACGTAGATGAAGTTACTGGGTAGACATCCAACCATTTTGAATGAGCATCCACAATTACTAAGAACATTTTCCCCATGAAAGGCCCCGCATAGTCTATGTGTAGCCTTTTCCATGGCTTTTCAGGCCACTCCCAGGGGTGGAGAGGTGCACAGGCAGGTGCCTTTCTGTGTTCCTGACATGTGTGGCATGTCTTTACCTTTTTCTCAATGTCCATGTCCATATTGGGCCACCACATGTAGCCTCTGGCCAGTCCTTTCATGCGGCTCATGCCTGGGTGTGACTGATGTAATTGCTCCATCAGAGGAGATTGTCCTTTCTCCGGGATCACAATGCGAGCTCCCCACAACACACAGCCATCCTGTACACTGAGCTCATGTTGTCTCTGTCTATAAGGCATATAGTTACTGTCCACATTATCAGGCCATCCTCTGAGAACATACTCACGGACTCTTGAGAGGATAGGATCCTTAGTTGTCCAGTGCCGTAGCTGTTCTGATGTTGTCAGAGGGCTCTGTTCTCGGTCCAGCATCAGTACATGTTCCTCTGGTTCTGTCTCCTTGGGTTTCTCTGGCAGAGGGAGTCGACTGAGAGCATCAGCATTACCATGGTCTTTACCTGCCCTGTAAAATATGACATACTCATATGCTCTCAACAGCACAGCCCATCGCATTATTCTTTGCGACGCCATCTGTGGGACAGCTTTCATCTCGTTAAATAAACTTATCAATGGCTTATGATCTGTACAAATCACAAACTTTCTACCATACAGATACTTATGAAAATACTGCACTCCAAAAATGACAGCTAATCCCGCTTTATCAATTTGGGAATAGTTCTTCTCAGCAGCGGTGAGTGTGCGTGAGGCAAACCCTATAGGTTTCTCATCACCATCTGTCATACGGTGAGCTAGTACCGCTCCAACTCCATATGGAGAGGCATCACAGGAAAGTATCAGTTCTTTCTTCTCATCATAATGCACTAACACACTGCTTGATTGTAAGAGCTCTTTTGACTCTTTGAAAGCTTTTTCTTGTTCTTGCCCCCATACCCATGTTTCATCTTTTCTGAGTAACTTATGCATAGGTGCTAGTACAGTAGACAAGTTAGGCAGAAACTTATTATAAAAGTTCAACAGTCCCAAATAAGCTTTAAGCTCAGTCACTGATGTAGGTGCGGGAGCCTCCTGCACTGCTTTCACCTTGGCTGGCAGTGGGTGCAACCCTGTCTTGTCCACTTTGTGTCCCAAAAATGTCACTTCAGTCTCACTGAACTGACACGTACTCCTTTTTAAGCGTAGTCCAGCATTTTGGAGTCGTTGCAGCACTTGATCCAATGTCTGCAGATGATCTTTGTCATTCTTTCCGGTCAGAATGATGTCGTCAAGGTATACAGCCACATTCTCGATTCCTTGTAGCACACCCTCCATTGTGCGCTGGAATATAGCTGGGCTGGAGCTCACACCAAAGGGTAGTCTTGTGTATGTGAAAAGTCCCTTGTGTGTATTCACTGTGACGTATCTTCTTGAATCTTCATCTAATACTATCTGTTGATACGCATGGCTCATGTCTAACTTGGCGTATTTCTCCCCCCCAGTAAGACAAGCTATCATATCCTCCATTCTAGGAATGGGGTACTGCTCAATTGGTGACACTTTGTTCACTGCTAGCTTATAGTCCCCACAAATCCTGACTCTGGAGTCTGGTTTTAGAACTGGTACTATGGGTGCTGCCCAGTCTGAGAATTTAACTGGTTCAATGATTTTCTCCTCTAAGAGCCTCTCTAGTTCTTGCTCTACTTTCTTTTTCATTGCAAAAGGAACAGACCTTGGCTTGTAGAAGCAGGGCTTCGCATCACTAGCTACATGTATCTTTGCTGCAAAGCCTTTCAACGTCCCTAGCTCATCTTTAAATACTGTGTCATGTCTCAAAAGCAGGGCTCCGAACCGGTTCAAGGAACGAAAACAAAAACCGAAAACGAACGGAATTTTACGAGGAACGGAAACGGAAACGAAAACCAAATAGTCTTCAACTGTTCCGGAACAGAAACGTTATTCTGAAATCCCCAAAACCGGTTAATAACGTTTTTTTTCCGTTCTCTATATAGCCTATAAAATTTCACAAAAGCATAGCCTATTTCATGAAAAAAAAAAAAATTCCGGTTGCCGCGTTCACTTCGCCGCCGCTAAGCTCAGCTGTCACAAATTCCCACCACCACCCTGGTTATATACCAATAACTAGGTCTATTGTAAGGTATCGACCACAAAAATAAACTAGGCCCAATAACACTGCCGGAACGTTAAGAACAAACGTTATTTTACATTCCGAACCGGTTCAGGAACGATATGTTGGTGGCGGAACTCAAGAACGAAAACGTTAAATATACCGGTTCCGTTCGGAGCGGAACGATTGAAAAATAATTTCGTTTTCAAGCCCTGCTCAAAAGTACTTCTTGTAATGGTTCTTCTCGGTCTTCTACTTTATGTACAGTTTTCCAATCCATCTTGAGAGCTTTCATCCACCCTCGCCCCAGTAAACTGGTCCCTGAACCTTTGACGACCACTACTGCTAACATCTTAGCACTGCCTTCATGTTCCACTTTGACCTTTGCTGCTCCTAACACTGGTACTACATGACCACCATATGTTTTCAGTTTTATCTTGCACTGGAGCAACCTTGGTTTTTTAACACTACGGAATAACCTGTAAAATGCCTTCTCTGACATTATTGTATAGCCACAGCCTGTGTCTACTTCATAGGTTACATCCTGTCCATTTACTGTCAACACTTGTCTTATTGGTTCTTCTCTGGGAATGACTATTTCTTCCTGCATGTTGTATATAGTAATACTGTTATCTTTTATGTGGTACATAGTGAAAACCTCCTCCTTATCACTATCCTCCCCTTCCTCCTGCATGAAATTAGCTCTTTTGTTAAATTTTCCTGTCACTCCTTGTGCCTGCGTAGTCTTCCCTTTCCCCATGTCCTTCATTCTGCAAGCCCTTTTTATGTGTCCCACTTTCCCGCAGTTATGACACTTTTCTTTGGCAAACCTGCAGTCCATTGCCAAGTGGTTGTCTCCCTTGCATCTGTAGCATGTCCTCACGTCCTGCTGCGTCCTGGCGCGGACATCGTTCACCTTGTGCACCGACCCCGATGCTCGGTTCCATTTTGCATGCTCTCTGGCTCCCTGCAAATCCACAATGTCTCTGTTCGCCTGCGCAAACTTCAATGCCTTGTCAAAGGTTAACTTGTCCTCCGACAGCAGCTTCCGCTGTATGCCGTCATCATTTATGCCGCAAACGAGCCGGTCCCTCAACATCACCGTCAGCGTATCTCCGAAATTACAGTCCTGCGCGAGCTTTCTCAGCTCCGCCACATAGTCACTAACACTTTCCTCTGGCTTCCTGTTCCTTGTATTAAATTTCCACCTCTGCATTATCTCGCTGGTCTTCGGGTGAAAATGATTTTTTAACAACTTTACCAGATCCTCGTAGGAGCGGTCTCCTGGCTTATCCTCATCAGGGCATAGGTCTGTGGTCCCACGCCGCTCAGTAGCACAGCTCTTTTCCGTTCCGCCTCCGTTATATCATTTGCGACAAAAAAGTGGTCCAAAACCTCACAGTACTCATCCCGTCTGCGAATTGCTGTCAAATGGCGCCACCGCGCCCACCATTGCCGCCATTGTTCCTCACTAGCTCTTCTTAGCTAGCAAAACACGACAGGACCATCAACGACTTTGCTTACTTGCTAAGCAGCAGACCGGCGCTTGACTTCTCGGTGCTTTTATCCTCATCGCCATATGTGATATCGTCACTATATCAACAATAAGGAAGCTGGTTTCTTCTCTGAACCGCTTTTATTATCAGCACAGGCACATACAACTAGTCATGGCGGAGGGCAGCTTCACACAAAGGCAGTCAGGTACAACAACACCGGGACACACCCTACCACCGCCCTCTACTGGCTGTGGGGGGTAGTGATATCTGAAAGCTCCCTTTACAACAAAACCCATTTACCCTCCCGATCGAACATGGCCACAAATCGTTGTCGTTTTTAACTAACTTTGTCTATAGACTACAGCACAACACATTAGGACATAACGACAATAAACACAATTAAACCAGACAAAAAAAGTAAACATTTACTATATAGCCTACCAACTCATGGTAGAAGCACACAAATCTCGAAAAAATGATCAAATCAACATCAAATCAAGTTCTGACAGACAAAGCAACTGCAAGTCAACTTCGGAAAGGCAAAGTAACCTTTTATTTGTTTGTTCTATATTGACATCCACAAATGATCGCGTGGTCTCCTGATTCTCGCGTGGTCTTGTAGTTCTCGCGTGATCTCGTGAATCCAGCCGCCTCGCAGCGCTATGCGCCCGGTGGGGATGGACGCCGGGCGCCGTGCGTGCGTGTGTGAGTGAGTGAGTGAGTGAGTGTGTGTGAGAGAGAGTGTGTTTGTGAGTGAGTGAGTGAAAGTTAGCCTATACTGAAAACAATCATGCCTAAAATATCTGAAAACACACATAAAAAATAACAATAATAATGTCCATGATGAAATTCTTTTCTGAGCTGAAAGTCCACCAAATGGCTTCTTTTTTTATCTTTATTCTGAAAATTGTGATGTGTGATGTGAAAACGTGATGCACGTGCCTACAACACACATTGATTTGCTTGGTCTAGTAACTTTACACCAGGGCTAGTAACTTTTGAAAGTTACTAGCCCTGTGGTCTAGCTCCTATTTTGGCCGAATTTCAGACACTGGTTACAGGTAATGTTTGGCCTGGGATTGAGGTTCTCCACCATCCACCTTTTCGCAGGACATACTCTCCACAGCTGCAGTGCACAGTGCCTGCACAAGCACCTGAGAAACAAAGGATAATTAATAACGGCTAATCAATACAATCTATGTACATCCATTACTAAACTTTAGAATTGATTTCTGTCAGGCACCAACTACATTTTATTGGGGGTGTTCATTGAAACCATTCAGACAGCTATATGATTGTAACTGTGCGTTCACACCAAAAGCGCACAAAGAGGAAAATTATCCCGGAAGTCATTCATTGTGTATTGGGCGCCAGGCGGACAAAGAGGGAAAAGAGGAATAGGCGGACTTGGGTGGACTAGGCGACTTAGGAGGATAAAAAAAGTTAAAAATCCTCCAACTTTATGTAAATGAGCTATGACGCGACTAGGAGGGAAAGGTGGAAAATCCATCGATAGCCAATGGGGATATCTCGTTCTGCCGTCGTCCCTCGGTCAGATCTGTCCCAGAAAACAACCCGCGTAACTTAGTTCCTACCAAACATTCGTTCCAAGGTGTCGCTGGAAATGCTGATTGCTGCCGTAGCAGAACACCTCTATGATGTCCTCTATGATTTGACAACATTACATTTGGCAAAATCGGTGTTTATTTGGGATGATCATTTCCGTAAATATGATTGGGGAGTAACCCGACGAGGTGTCCATTAACAGAAATGAATGGACGACGCGGAGGCGTGAACCGTCCGACGCAAAGCGGAGGGTTGCTTCCGCGAAGTACCATGGTCACTTACGAAAGAATGAAATATGTAATCAATTAATAATACTTTAATGTGTTTTAGAGTTGAAATCGTGAGGGTTTTTTTTATTTTTACAAGTCGAGCAGACTATTTAATATCTCCCGTATGCAGGCGTTGCCAAGCAACGTGGCTATAGCGTCTTCATAGCGTCAACGTCTTTCCTAGGTGTAAATCAAAGATGGTGTAAATAAACACTTTTTAACCTACACTCTCCAGCCAATCGGAGTAATTCTGTTTTTAATGACTTTATCAAGTAACTTTCCGTGATCAACGATGTCGGTAAATGGGCTGTGCTACAGCAGTAGTTGCGTGGTGGTGTTTAGCGCGTGTGGCGCCTTTAAATTTAAAAAAAAGCAAGAACGAACATTCTGAAGGGGGGCAAAAGCGACAAAAGCGACTTAGGTGGAGTGGACAAGGTGGATTCCTCTTTGTGCGCTTTCGGTGTGAACGCACAGTAAGACACCGTACAATAGGGTGACCAGACGTCCTCTTTTGCCCGGACATGTCCTCTTTTTGAGACCTAAAAAAATGTCCGGGCGGATTTTCGAAATCGTCCGGGATTTTTTTGTCAAACATCGGAATTTCCATTGCGTTCGCTGACCAAGTAGTCCCGCCCCCCCCCTACTCAGTTCTGTTGGCTTTGCTTTGAGTGGCAGTGAGTAGG
Organism: Merluccius polli; assembly: GCA_030340625.1. NCBI lineage: Eukaryota > Metazoa > Chordata > Actinopteri > Gadiformes > Merlucciidae > Merluccius > Merluccius polli. Next base: position 148,741 of record JAOPHQ010000580.1, read on the forward strand.
GGGAGTTACCTGCGTAGGCTCTGACTGGAGAGCTGCCATCATTGGTCGATAGCCTTTTCTGTGACCTTTTAATTGGTCAGTCTGCACCTCAGTGGCGCGAGCAGCTTCCTGGTTTATCAAAGAGAGCGCATGTACCGGCGGCATCTCTGCAGCTATGCCGAAACGTAAATGCAAGTTCACGGATTAACTAAAAAAGAAATATCCATGCTTTTGTCTTGGTCGCAATCCACACAAAGCTTTTTATTATTATAGGCACTTTTTATTATTTTTTTAGGTTATTGTTTTATAGGGACAAACATTGAAAACGTTTACTTTAGTCCTGTATTTTCTGTGCGTTTGCACTTTGAGGCATTGTTCTATTCTATTCTATTTTGTTAGTGTTGTTAAGGGCCAATAAAGCTCATTTTCATATCTAGTCCCCATGACTGTGGACACATTTGTATGTGAACATCTATATGATACACTACAACTACCAACTACCCCCCCCCCCCCCCCCCCCCCGCTGAGGTGTCCTCCTTTTCACAGACTCATAAATGGTCACCCTACCGTACAATGATGAGCTGTTTATTCTGAACATTTGTCAACATAGATTATTTCAAAGTAATTTGCTTGTAGGTATTTGGCTAAGATGCACATTGCAATAGTAAGTTGATTGACCTACTTTCTATCACGGGGCAGTATCATCAAGGGTTTGCATAGCTTTAGCATGCTAACTTATAACTTTGAGATAGCCTATAACTTTTATTAGCCCCATTTGTGACCGAACACTATGGCAAATTATCAGCACAGCCATCCCATTCAAAAACCTTTTGGTCGAAAGTATACATGTTTTTTATCTACTTTCAGGGGTCACAACGGACATTTGGGGGATATTGTACGGAATTAAAAGTTTGTTTCAACTCGGATTAACCAGCTACCCACCGGGCAACAAAAGGGCATACATGTGGATCCGTAACATACATTCAAAAGCCTGTTGCCACCCTGGAAAGTAGGCAAAAAACATGTTTAAGTTATACTGAATGTTTTTTTAATGAAATGACTGATAATACACCAGAGTGTTCGGTCACAAATGGGGCTAAACCTTTATATTTTGTTTGTCCTTCATGTAGCTTTTACAATTATAAACCTACAAATGTGGGTAAAATGATGTGAGCCAGTATCACTCACCAACACACCTGTCCGAGCCACCACTGGTTCTTGTCAGACCACAACTCAATATCTCGCTGAGCCCCGTTGTTTATCCTTCTCGCCTGTTCCCGGTTCCTTGGACTTCTAGCAGGGTCGAACAGCCCACACTTCCAGTAGCTCTGGCATGTCACGTGGTGTATTCCCCTTGTGATGTGTTTGCATCAAATTAAATATTTAAGTGTGCATGCATGTTGCATTACTAAAATGAGTCTGTGATTCTAAGCTGCACTACATTAATATAGTCTTTACATCGATTTGCTCCAACTTTCCCCACACTTTAATTAATTGGGGGTGCCAACCTGTCAGCTGCTCTTTAAGGAGTATTAGTGAAAGACAGAGGGGGAGAGAGAGTGTCTGTATGTGAAAGAGAGAGAGAGAGATAGTGTGCATGTGAAAGAGTGAGAACGAGTGTAAGTGAAAGAGACAGAGTAAGTGAAAGTGAGAAAAAGAGTGTTCGAGTAATGAGAGTAATGCCAGGATCACACTACACAAATTCAAACACTAATGTCAGAACATCGGATCCAGTTGTCATGCTGTGTAGTGTGACATGGATGGTCAACAGCTTGCAATGTGTCATCCAGCATATACACTGATGATCAATTCAATTTCGACCTTCCTCCCCGATCCCAGGTGGACTTCATGCCAAGTAATGAAAACGGAATGCGTCGTGGTCAAACGGGTAGTGTGCTCCGTCTCTGGGCTCCAGCACCCAACGTGGGGCTACTCTAACCGGGAAGGGACATGGAAGGGCTGCCCGGACACGCTCTGGAGTCACTAGCCGCACTCACAGACAGCCACCTCAGCACCAGCATCCGAGTCTAATCAGTCTGACTCAGGCCAGGTGAGGCTGTAAACCAGCTATCAACAACACACACTTCATATACACTCCACATTAATAAAAAAAACATCATGACACAATAATTATCATTTTAATAGATAATAGGTCATTTTAAACACCATTCCCTCTGCTCCCTCTCCCTCCCTCACTTTGTTTCTCCGCCATTGATACTGTTGCTGTAATTGACAGGCAAGATGGATTCCCTGCACCAATCAAAAAAAAGATGAGCAGGGAGCAGTGTTAAAATCTAAATTGGCTCATACAGAGACATGCACAGTCATATTCTCACAAACTCAGTGATCAGGAAATACCGCAGAACAAACTTTTTTCAAATTCTCAATCATGCAAACATTTTCTGGGATCCATGTTCCAAACCAAAGGGATTATTAGGCGGACATTTAAATATTCGCAGCATTTTCTGACTGACTCATCTCATCTCAGAAACATGGCTAAACACATTTTCTCCCATGGCTGCTTTTACCAGACCAGTTCAATCTTACTCAACTAGTGCAGAGACCAACAAGAGTAACCTCCCAGGCGCAAATTGACCTCCCAGACAGCAATGGGGCGTCGAATACGAGTTGATTGTTGGTTAGAATGGTCGGTTTCCGTCAGACGACTAAAATTCACCGTTGAATCAACGTAGTATTTTCGACGTTCTCCTACCGTCGAGAGAACGACTATCCACACCGTTGATAGTGGTGTGGATCAACGGTGTGGATAGTCGTTCTCTCGACGGTAGGAGAACGTCGAAAATACTACGTTGATTCAACGTTGATTTGCTTACCAATTTTCAACGTCATTTACCGTACGTCGAAATGGTGTTGAATTGAGGTTGTAACCTAAATGCAGCTAAATTACAGCCTGTTGATACATGTGCTGTTATTTATTCGTAACAAACACACAAGCTGCAATTTTGAGATCCTAGTAAAACGATGTGTACCAGTGAGAAATGTGCTCACAATTCATAGTTCAGATCATGCCTCATTTATGTCCACACCCCTCTTCTTTGAAATAACTAAGAGTTTGGCTTGACAAAGATCAAGGTTTTAATACCCATTAAAATGTGTTATTTGAAAACTGTTAAGGATTTACATTAATGGAAAGGTAGCACAAGCTTGTAATAAGTATATTGGAAATAAACCAACATACATGTACAGCTAATAGAGAGGGAGAGGGAATACAGTAACCAGGGTCAGCAACCTTTTCAACATGCAGTGCCAGTTTGAAATTTTCTCGTTAATGTATGCCATAAGAAACAATAAATTAATTAAGCAGAATTATGACACAGCAACCAAAAACATTTCCAGAAGACCTGGAATTGTATTATTTCCATATAGTCCTTAATCATGCATCAACAATTTAAATGTTTTTTTTGTTATATTTGCAACATGGGCTTACAAATTATTACATATATCCCATCTTAAAACACCTTCTAGGTAGTCATACACATTGTTGAAAAAGTAATGATACATACAATGATCATCAACAATTCATAATCAAACAATGAAAATCAATTTTTTTTATTGAATTTTGGTTTTAACAGAATAATTAGGCAACATCACACGAGAGGGAGTGCTGTTGTAGTGAATATCAGCACGGCTGTGATTCGGTCATAGGTACGAGGCTGTTGGACGAGTGCCGAATAAAATCACAGCTGTGCTGATATTCAGTACAACAGCACGACCTCAAGTGTGATATTGCTTTTATACAACAGTTCTACAAGCATCATTCATTAGTTAATAATAAGCAACTACATATTATGATCAGATTTGTTTGTTCATTAATGATTTATTCAGCTCCGCCTCCTGAACTATGCTATTGCTTTTATATATAAATAAACAGTTCATGTTAGACGTGGAGTGATACTGAACTCTGTAAACTGAACGGGCGTCATAGCTGTGTGTATACGCTCAATATACAACAGTTGGGAACCAATCAGATTGCTTGATTTAAGCCACCCGTTTTATAATTTGTAATAATCTTCATCTTCTGCCTCAACTTCTTGTAGAGCATCATGGCCTCTTGTGGCACGAAGAACTGCAGCATTTCTAGGAGAGTGCGTTCAGATTACATATAGAAATAGTTTTCACTCGGTGCAAACATCAGCTACCCAGGACCAGGACCACCTGACAGTGCTTCATTTCATAATGCATTTGATGGTGTTGCCATTTCCGAAATCTCCATTCAGCCCACTGCATGCATTCTCCTTCATCTTCTGCAAGACACAAATGCAAACATAAGAAATGAATGAAAGAATTCATAACCCTTACGTTTATCTGTCAGTTAACGTCTACCTGCCGGTCCAAACAAAAGTGGCCGTTGTCATATTACATCTAGGCACTAAAGGCGCATTCACATACGTCGCTACTCGCCCATCTCTGAGCGAGAACTGTCAATGGAATGTGAATGTGTTCCAGCCGAATGTGGCCAGGACAGGCGATGCGAGTACTAGCGATGCGATGTGGGCGGGTACGGAGTTAAAATAATTTTAACTTTCAGCGACGCGAGTGAAGCGAGTAGCAAATCAGAATGTAGAATAGAGATGATTGACAGTTGACGTCAACAGAGCATGTCCGAACATGTTCTCCAGAGGGCGGCCGCCCTCTGGAGAACATGTTCGGACATGTTTGCAGTGGGAAGTAAACTAGCGGGGAGCCATGGCAACCGACGCCGGCAGCAAATATTTTTTTCTGCCAGCGAGTAGAATTTCGGCGAGAAGCGAGGAGCGATGGGCGAGTAGCGACGTATGTGAATGCGCCTTAAGGCCACATACAGCTGACGCCCATGAAGTAAGGCAGATAGGAAACTGATAATTACTAACTTCTCCTTGTCTGGCAGTCCTTAACATATGTAATGAGGCTAATAACATTACATAACTGATGACCTGTCTGATGACCATGACATTTATAGGCAGTATCATATGATGTATGCTTATCAGAAAATTTGGTATGTGTTCATCTTCTGTGAAAATAACACTTTTCAAAGCCTGTTGGACCCGAATGTACAGTGAGATACAAAAGAAGTAGCATTCACAAACGATGTGGCATTCAATGATGGTATGAAGCAACTCCTTAAAGTGCCTAGATGGAGTAGCGCAAGCCTTCCGTTTGTGAATTGAAACATCTAAAACTATTTACACAGACATTTACTCTGATTCTGATGCATTTCCCATGCAAAAACACTCCAATCTGAATACATACGTTGCAAAACCGCCAACCTCCATCCAGCTCTCCAAGAAGCAGTTGACAACAACGGAGACCCTACAGATAAGGCAAGCCTGTGATTTGTTCACTCGCTACAAATGAAACGGTAAGGAAACTCGTTTCAGACAAAGCATCTTTGCACATTTGTTTTATCAAATGTATCTGAAGTGTTTGCACAAATAGGAAGTAGGCTAATTCAATTTGATCATACAATTGCACAACATTGTATTGGTTATTGTTGGTGGCGTCATTGCATCTGTAACAAGCTACAAGCAGTCGCAGTTGAAAGAACTTTTAAAAGATTACTGACTGGGTATGCAAACTGCAGCTTACTGATGTTTCATGAATGCTCTTTGTGAGTTAATGGTCCTTTTTAAGGAGTTTCTACTGAATTTGCCTGTCGAGTTACCTTTGCCCTTAAGAATTCAATACACGTTAACACAAAATTACCTTGTTGTCCTGGAGATGTTTTGGACAGGCATGCCAGTTTCAAGGCCCTCTTTGGTCAGGATGTGAGACATTGCTTCAGGGACTAAAAGGGAAAGTTGCGAGTAAAAAAAACATCAACATCAGTTACCACCAAATATGTCAAACCACTTGGGTGTCTTGACCACAGTACACATGAGCATGTCTTTTCTCTCTTACAACATGCCTTTTACAAGTTTCAGCTTTTGTGGGAGACAACCTTGAAATGACTGGTACACGAATTGTTCCTGGCATCAAAATGACACCCAAGCAAAATAAACAAATAAGGTAAAACAACATGAACCTTGACGTTCTAGTTTCTGGGGTCTCGTGCGCCAGGTTCAGTTGACTGCTCGAGCAGTCAACTGAACCTGGCGCACGAGCCTCCCCAGGGAAGATGATCTTCAGTCAACGGTCGTCCTGATATTGACAGCAATAAACAGATTATTATTTCTTATTATATAGAACTCTTGGTAAGTAGACTAACATGAATAGTGATCACGTTTGACTGTCTATATCAAAGTATGTTAGCAACATTAGTTAGACCATAATCGTTCATAGCTGACTGTAACTAGTTATACTAACTAAAGTTAGCATCCATCACATTTAGCCAAAAGCCTGTGCTAAATTGCTAATGGCTACCGCTATGCCAGAATTAGTTTTTGCGGTCATCACAGCACTGTATATTTACGTTCACATTAACGTAGTCTATGTTTATATTACTTAAGTTCATATATGGGTCAAATTAAGAAACAACATTGCTCATATGGCCAACTTAAAATGTCAACTTACTAAAGAATAGCAGTTAAATGTCAGTTAAATCCTTTTGCGCTCGAGACATTTGATTATCAAAGTTCATGACAGGCTTTAGAAGGACATTATAAAATATGAACGATTTCATGTTTATAAAATTGTTCATTTGTTGTACTATAATAAGTAATGGTATTTATATACCAATAATACTATGAATATCATCCATTATATTAGTTTTAGTCCCATTTCCCAAGAAATAACGTTATCGCAGTTGTCATGGCGACGCGCTGCGTCCCTGACTAGCTGCTAGCGCTGCAGTTGTCATGGCGACGCGCTCAGGGACTAGCTGCTAGCGCTGCTAGTTAGGGACGCAGCGCGTCGCCATGACATCTGCGATAACGTTATTTCTTGGGAAATGGGACTAAAACTAATATAATGGATGATATTCATAGTCGCGGGGACATCCACGTCATTAAAAGGATCAATTTGCTACGGGAAATGTGGGCTACATATTGTACCATAAAACTACTAATATATCAAGTAACGCGCTGACACTAACTAGACTTCTTTATATAACTTAACTGTGTTCTGAATCCCACGTGTCGTAATATTATTTCATGACAGAAAGGACAGCACTCGGTTGCATTCAAAACTTTTAATCGCCAACAACGGACGTTTCCCTTCTTCAGTGTATAATGGCGCTGAAGGGCGCACAGCCCGAAACGTCCGTTGTTGGAGATTAAAAGTTTTGAATGCAACTGAGAGTGCTATCCTTGCTTTCATGATAATAATTCATAATTTTACAACTCTATTTCTAAATGACGCTTAATTGGGAAACAATGCTGCTGCTTACCTTGCTATGCCACATGTAAATCCATTGTCGGGTGCATCCAGCCTACTGGCACAACTGCACCGCAACGACGAGTCGACAACTTTGATGCACGAAGTGCGTCGCGTCTAGCCTAGAACTCTAGACACCCCCTAGCGGCAGCAAATTTATTTGGCAGCTAGTGTAGGTCTAGCACAGCTCCGTCCGCTTTTTGGTGCTGGAAACACCAAGTGTGTCTTGTATGTCTGACCAATCACAGCGTGAGGGGCGGAGTCGAAAGCCGGGCTACCATGACGACAGAGTTGCAACGGTTCCGTGTTAGAGGTAAACAATGGCTGCTGCTGCTGGCGAACGGTTGTCTTTCGAGTCGGCTTTGGCCGCGACTCTTCAAGACTTGAAGTTAACATTTTATTTGAGAAAAGAGCAAAGAACGGCACTGAAGTCTTTCCTCGAAAATAAATATGCATTCGGAGTTTTGATTAGTAGTCAGAGCGACGGCTCTGACTACGTCACCTTCTTCGTTGCTCTGATTGGTTGTAGCGCTATCCTATTGCGTGCAGAGGGAACTTGAAAGACAACCGTTTATCCCGCCCACACTGCCAATGGAGCTGCGCCAGACCTTACATCTTTCTGATGTAGGTCTGGCTTGCCAGGCCATAGACATATATACATAGACGCCTCATAGACTGACGCTGCCCGTTAGAGCTGACGTAGCAGCGCGGCCGCCATCTTGGCAGGGGACCCAGTGCGCCCCCAGTGCATTCATTTCTATGGAGGAAGGCGTATCCCCAACTACAATAATAAGCATAACTCCCCGAATTTTTACCGGATTTTCACACGGTTTGGTTTGTTACAAATGGCAGAGATTTATTTATGATACAGGACGAATTTTTTTTTTTTTTTTAAATAATAAGAATTATTGTTCAATCTTACTTGTTAAAGGTAATCCCACGCGATCTGGTGTCAATACTGCGTCGTAAGCTGCACAACATACTAGCATAGCTTGCTCTCCCGTTGACTCCTATGCTAGACTAGAGTGAGGACTCCCTACCAATATGGCGGCGACGCTGGGTTACGTTCCATCACGTCATGAGGCGTCTATGTATATATGTCTATGTGCCAGGCTACGTCGCGTCCCCTCAGTTCGAAACCATTGAACCGGAAGCGGAAACAGAGGCAGCCTCTGGCTTTTAACCAATCTGATCGCAGTTGATTTAGTACGCCAGGTGTGGCCATAATAAGAATGCATGTGCTTTTTCGACTTGGAAGGGACAAAAATATTACAGAATTTAAAATGACATGTTATTCAATGTTAACATTCAAATACACATTCACACAGAACGCACGGTTTTCATCAGATTTAATCAGTCAGATAAGCCCACTGCAAGCCATCTCAGAAATAGTATATCTTAGTTTATTACAGCTGTAGGGCCTTCTACACTTCAAAGTTAATCTATTTGTATAATTTATCCTGTTCAGAAATAGGTCCTTATAAGTTATACATCGTATTAGAAGGGGTATTCTTCACTTGCATGTGAGAGGGTTAAATGCAACTGTTTATTGTTGTCACACTATGCCATCGAAACTAACTTTTTTTTCTTCATTTGCATATTTATGGGACACTGAAGACCATTCAAAGCTCACTGCAGAGAAGGTACTGTGAACGCACACAGTACCAGAAAAGGTACAAAAGTGCTTTTTATAATTGTATCCAATACACACAGAGATGGCCTCTTATTGGACTAAAAGGAGGCGAGTCTTGTCAAAAGCAAGGGAGACAGAGAACGAAATTTTGCAGCACTTTAATTTGACCGTTAATCAGGCTGAAAATGCCCCCCCTGATGAAAGTTTATCAGATCAGATTGAGACATCAGAATCAGAATTCGAGAACAGTCCTTGCCAAAACACTACAGGCAGTGATGTCAGTGAAAGAGAGGATTTTAGTGGGTTATCCTGCTCTGATCAAAGTGAAAGTGAGCCTGAGGAAATTAGTCTTCAAGAGAAATTAAAGCAATGGGCATCAACTTTTGGCATTACTCTTGTTGCAGTTACCGCTCTGCTCCCAATATTGCGAGTACACCACCCTGAGCTTCCTAAAGATGCCAGGACTTCTTGGCACTCAAAAGAAAATAGCTGTGCATGCATTAGGTGGTGGTGAATATCACCATTTTGGATTGGCTAAGGGGATTTTATCCAAATTAAATTCGATCCATTTGCCTAGCTCCCTTCAGACAATTAAATTACAATTCAACATTGATGGCTTACCCATTTTCAAGAGTTCAAAAGTTCAGTTTTGGCCAATTCTTTCAATGCTTGATTGTGATTACACAAAAACACCTTTTATTATTGGTCTGTTTTGTGGAACTGGAAAACCATCTGTCTATGACTACCTGAAAGAATTTGTTGATGACCTCACCCAGCTATTGAGCAATGGAGTGACCTTCAGAGGTAAACCTCTCAAGGTGATGGTGTGCTCCTTCATATGCGATGCTCCAGCACGTGCTTTTGTCAAACAGATGAAGTCCCACAATGGCTATTCTGGGTGTGACAAGTGCACTCAAGTTGGCGTGTGGCGAAATAAAATGACATATCCCGAGATGAATGCCACGCTTAGGTCAGACGAAGACTTTGCTCTAATGTCAGACACAGATCACCACCTGCAACCTAGTCCCCTTACTGGCATTGTTCAGATGGTAACCCAGTTTCCCATCGATTACATGCACCTCTGCTGTTTGGGTGTAACAAGAAAACTCATTCTTTTCTGGATGAAGGGCAAAAACCTGGCCATAAGACAGCCATCTCATATCATCTCAGCTATATCAACTAAACTGATTGCTCTCCGTCCCCATATTCCATCTGAATTTGCCCGAAAACCACGAGAGCTGACAGAGATAGACAGATGGAAGGCCACAGAACTAAGGCAGTTCATGATTTACAGTGGACCTGTGGTCCTAAAGCACAGTCTACCAGAAGAGGTTTTTGAGAACTTCCTGTTGTTTTCCGTGGGTGTGTTCTTATTACTCAGCCCCAACCTCTCTGCACCCATGATTGATTTTGCCAATAGTGTCCTAACAGCATTTGTTAAAAACTTTGGAGATTTATATGGTCAAGGGGAAATTGTATTTACAGTTCATCAGGTGATACATCTAGCTGATGTGTACAGACAGTTTGGTGCCCTTGACCGTGTCTCTGCATTTCCCTATGAAAATTTCCTTGGAAAAATTTAAAAAAAGTTGCGAAAGCCTCAACTACCATTACAACAGGTAGTCAAGAGACTGTCAGAGGTGCATCATACGGTTACTCCACCTCCAAGTAAGCAGCCCCTTTTATTTCACATACACCAGGATGGCCCATTGCCTCTACAATTCACTAATGCCAAACAGTACCGAAAGGCAGTAACCACAGATTTTTGCCTGTCAACAAAGACTGGGAACAACTGCATAGCAGTAGGACAGGATATTGGATTGGTCCAAAACATTGTGCTATCCTCTGGTTCAGTGTTCATCATCTACCGACGATTTGGGTACAAAGAATCCCATTTCACATATCCCTGCCCCTCCTCTCGAATAGGCTGTTTTCAGGTCCATACGTTGGTCGATGATCTTGAGGTTGGGCTCCTTGGGGACATCATGAGAAAATGTGTGCTTTTTCCAGACCAAGACCATTATGTTGCCATCCCTCTTCTTCACCAATCCTAATTCCGTATCCTCTGCAATCCAAAAAAAGAAGAAAGAAAAAAAAAAAAGATTGTTTGTGATTGAACCTTTTCTTTATATAAAATACACCAGTCCTCAAATCAAATTAATGAAAGAAATTCTTTAAAAAGAAAAAACAACAACTATATAAACAAAAAGCCAAAAAAATATCTGAGTGGTGACTGTTGTGAGAGGCGGTTTCAAAGAAAAAAATGAAACCCCTACTCACGCGTGTTCGTTAATGAAGCGATAGAAGAAGTTGTTTAGCTTTAAGAAATAATCAGTTTTATTGTTAACAACAGTATAATGTGCAGAGTTTTACAGATATATCTGGGCCCAACTATGTTTCCCTGACCGAACAACAAAGTGTGTGTGTCAGTTTGCGAAGTCTGAGCACACATATCTCTGGCTCAAGATGTTATATACACAAACAATGCAACCGTCATCACAAAAGGCTGGCTGTCTACGTTTCCCCATGTCATCCTCGTCTTATCTGACTCCCATTGTTCTTTACATGTTCAAAGACAAGCCTGCCTGTTCTTTACTATCATATGATTATCACCATGTATTCTGCACGTCACCAACAATGTACTCATTCTGATCATGTGGAGTTTCGCTCCTATGATTACACGCTTCTGCTTATCTCATGCTTCTGTCTTACTTCAGCAGAAAGGTTAGTGTGACCCAATTCATTGGTCATCTAACATATAACCATACCTTCAATCCCTCTATTGGTCTCATCAAAACATGAGACCACAAAAATTACCGTAATAATGGGACCATAATGCGTAAACCGCGGGTGTTGGGATAAGAAGATATATGCTAAGCTCTGTCCCTCAGTTGCCTCTTGCGGGGCATAACTCCATGGGTTATGCATCATCCCTTTTTATTCAGCGGCAGAAAATGTTAAATTCAAAAAAAATGTTAAATTCAGAACCTTCCCCACACTTATTAGATTCATATAGCATCCTGGCAAGACTGTAGTTACGTTTTATCATTACATTTTTTAAGGGTCACAGGGTACTTTTATACATGTCTCTCATTCTTCCCCCCTTTTTTGGGACCTCCAAAGTCCCAAAAAACTACCAATTTAGTACCTTGTATCCCCTCGTGTTTATTCAAATTCGACTATATGCTGGACCGCTAGATGAACCTACAGCATCACATTTGGTTATCAGAAAAACCATTTCTTAATCAGGGCTTTCAACCTGTTAAGTTTGTCAGGGCTCTCAACCTGTAGGTCGTCAGGATTCTCAACCTGAACTTTTGACAGGGCTTTCAACCTGTAGAGATGTTAGGATAAAAAGATTACCAAATGTGAAATACTTTCTAAGTTTTGAACCCTCCCATTCATGCATATCACATTAAAATTCATGCAGTAATAAAGCAAAACAAACATTACACAATATTAATCAACAAATATGAACTTAAAAAAACTCAGTCCGGGCATGGATGTATGTCGAATGATTGGAATGACGAATGACAATGATGTCGTTGTTGTTTCTGTTCGCCCGCCATTGTCGGGCCCTGCTTCCAACCCGCAGATTCGGTGTCAGGTTCACATGGAGTGTGCCCATCACATGTGAGCCTTCTCAAGACCGGGTTCGACCCAGCACTCCTCCAAAGACGTGTGTTCGGGGTCCGGTTCACATGGAGAGGTTTCTAGCACTTCACATGCGAACCGCCTCAGGACCGGGTCAGACCCAGGTGGGTCCAACCTTCCATCTGGACGGTTGTCGTTGCAGCCTCTGCTTGTCATGAGGCTGCTGCCCCAAGGCTGGGCTGGGCCCGTGCTGGGGATGGTTGTTCTCTGCTGGGTACACCTGCTCCCAGCACTTTCTCTCCCGGGCTCGTTCCAGTTTCTGGAACTCTGTCTTTCCCTCGCCATCGTTGGTCCCCAATACATTCCCATTCTATCCGTGCTGTCTCAATTGCCCCACGGTGATACTCCTCTGGCTATCATCATTGTTATTCTTAACATTATTGTTATTCTTATCCTTATTGTTATTCTTATCATTATTGTTAGTCTTATCATTATTGTTAGTCTTATCATTATTGTTAGTAGGTTAGCTCCAGCACCCTTCGCCATCGCCCCTCTTTTTTTTTTTTTTTTTTTTTTTTGGGACTCTTTAGGGGGTCATTCACACGTTACCCAGTAATGTCATCAACCACATCTATTGCCAGTGTGTAACACTGGGCCCGTGTAAATTCTGTTGACTCACCAGCTAGGGCTGTCATTTGATATGGGGGAGGATGTTCCGGCTTCCCCATGGCAGTGATAATAATGCGGCTACACAGAGATCTGACACAGGGAACAAAACAACAACCCACCAGAACCAACACACAACACACCCCCACCAGTGACACAAGCCCAGAGACCAGAGCACCTTTCCAATCACCAAACCAGCCGCTCAGCCCATCCAACAATTGATTAGAGACTCCTGAGTGGTCTGCCATCTCTGAGGTGTGAGGTGGCGGGCGAGTGCCCCATAGAGTCTGCATGTGCGTGTGTGTGGTCTACTGGACCTGTTCCCAACATGTCAGCATCCCCGGAAGCTCTGGTCGTGGCGGATGCTCTGTTATGGTGTTGTTTCCACACCACTGCAGGAGCTATGGCAATCAAAGCAAAACATACAACTACACCAAGCCACCCCATCTTGGTTTCTGGGGTGCACATAATTATTTATGATTATAATACTTATCAAGAAAAAATGATTATATATGAAAAAATGTAAATGTACTAATGCTAAATAGCAACTTTCTTTAGTGGGGACTTTTTTCTTTCCCTGTAGCAAAGCTAATAAAGTAAAAATGTATCACTCTTCTCCCTCCTACTCTTTTCGTCCCCTTCTAGCACCTCCCCGGGTTCTTGCCGGTGGGTCAGATGCACTGCACAGTGACCAATGATACCAGGTTTCACCTTTGCCGTCCAGCCGGACAGCGTGTGAGGCTTTGACCACTTTCTCTTGATGACTTTTAGCAACACCCACTCGGTGTCTTTCGGGGCTGGTGCCTGCTCTGCACCCCCCTGGATTTCTGTCACCTGTTTGGAAAATGCTGCAACTAGTGCCGTTAGTTGATCATAGTATGGCTTGTAGGTCAGAAATGGAGTGGGTGGGTCTGTTACCCCCCTTTCGATGTTTCTGGCTGTACCAATCCCCAGTAGATATCCGCCCACTGGTCACCAGCACCTGGTGTGTTGTCTTGGGCTAAGAGCATCTGTGAATGGGACCCCCACTGGCTCACCGAGCAGTTAAAGGTCTGTCCATTTGGAAAAGTCACAATCAGACCGTCCGGTCCGCACAAAATGGATGCTCCACTTTTCACCAGTAAATCCCTTCCCATAAGATTCACTGGTCACTGAGGAGATACAATATATCGATGTTCAAAAGTCTGTCCTGCCACTGATGTGCGCAAGGGCGTAGTCAAAGGCAGATAATTAGGCTGTCCCGAGAAACCCGTCAATTCAACCGTGTCTGTAGTCAATTTGGGGCTCGGTACTCGGCAATTCAGAGTAGAGTACCGTGTCCCAGAGTCCACAAGAAAAGGCAAATTCTTCTCCAACACCCCCAGTGACAAATAGGGATCCACCAACCCTATGTCAGAGGTTTCCGGGCCCCTTCATGAGTCTTGCTGATACAGGAAACCCTCTTCCCTCTCAGGCCCTGGATGGTTGTTGCGGGTGTGTAGGGGATACTGCCCTCTAGGGACTGTGGCAGAGTTTGGCGCTTGGTGACGTCCGTCACCCCTTGGTGGCCTATACCCCTGTTGCCGTGAATGCCCCTGTTGCTGTGAATGCCCCTGTTGCTGTGAATGCCCCTGTTGCTGTGGGTAATCATCTTGTTGTGATGTTTGGCATTCTCGCCTATTAATTCCCTAAGCTCTCCCTCGGTCAACCAATCACACGCCTCCTCTTCTCTCCTTATTTCATCTGAGCTGTCATTGTCCTCGGTCTGTACTGTATCCTGGGCTGCCTGACTTTGCCTCAATCTAATTCCCTGTAGTCTAAATGGTGACATATCATTCCCCTCCCTGCTCCTTGTTAGGTCAGGGCCGGGGAAGACGTGGCCATCTGAGAGTTGGCCCTTAGTATGCTTATTATCATTGTTCTCGCGGGTTGTTATGGCTACGGGAGCGCCGACGCCTGTCTGAGTTGTTCTTATTGCCATCGGCCACCGGCTGCCACGACGTCCCCTAGCGTTTGGTGCTGTTTGACCCCATCTAGTTCCGGTTGTGCTTCCCCCTATGTCTTGCCCTTGTTCGTAACCCATATTCTGACCCTTGTGTCTGGCTGCTGCATTTTGCTGTGTGTCCTGTATTAATGCCTCTAAATCCCTCTGTCTATCCTTCAATTCCCTCGTGGCTGTTGCCATGGTAATCCTATGTTCATGTACAAATGATTCCCATTCCTGTCGTGTGACTGCGTCTGCCTCTAGTAAATCTGTGTCAAGGTCTAACGTCCCGCCTCTTACATTGATAACGGGGGCTTGGAGTCCCCCTGGTATGATAACAGTGTATGGGAAAGGTACTTTCGCGTCGGCTGTGTCATCAGAGTCTGTGTCTGAGTCTAGTTGGGGGGCTGTTGGGCCTCTCGGCGAAACAGGCTCCGTCTTAGTCACTGTCCTGTGTATGTTTCTGTCCTTCGGAGCTTCTAGTGCTCGACATGTTAACGCTATTTTATGCACTAACGCTCTCCTCTCCTCTTTCTCCTCTAGAGCAGCTCTCCACTTCTTCTTTGTTCCCCAATTTTAAAGGTGCGCTATGCAACTCGGTTATTCCTCCGCTGTTTCTGGGTTTTCGCCGGAATTGGGCTCGCATTTCTCACTATAGAGCTCCCCCTGCAGCTTCGGAATAGGCCTACAACACTGTCGTAAAAACTCATTGACAACGCCCCCCACCCCCCACTTCGATAAATAAATAGTAATACACAACGAGAACCTGGATTCGGACCGCAAACAAACATGTGTGGTAGCAAGTCACTGCTAGGATAAACCCTCACTAGCTAGCAAGCTAGCCATGAAGCAACCAAGCGAAACACATACAGGGCTCACAATAAAACGGTCGAGCAAAACACATTGTTCAACAGACTCTCAAACCACATTACAAAAACGAAGTTCACCCAAGGGTAGGCTACTTACAATTTCAGCAGCAAGACAGCCAAGTCGGCGTCCGTTTTGCATTCTTCCGAGTCTCTCAGTTGACGCCATTCCGCATAAGCTCGCCCTATGTTCACTCGTGTCTGGTTTCTTTGTTTATCATAATCCTTTCTCTTATTCTTCGATTCCTCCGACCTTCCCCTCTTGGGTCTTGATGGATCCATAGTGGATTTGTCGATTGCCTTGCAACTGACTCTTTATATTCAGCCGGACCCATGTTTGGCACCCCCGCCCAGGTCTACCGTAAAGCAGTGAAACTACAATCTGACTACATTTTCGAGGCGCGATTGGATACTTCCGCTGCGTCACATCCGTAAGTGGCCGGGACGGCCACATGAAGTTGCATGTTCTGTTTTTCCGCGGGGAACCAACAGGTGGAGATGAAACACCCACCAAACAACCCAGAAAGTGTTGTAGAACGATCAGAACGACTCTCAACCTGCATGGTTAAGGTTATTTTTGATAAACGAGTTGCATAGTGCTTCTTTAATAATAATAATAATAATAACTTGGATTTATATAGCGCCTTTCATGATACCCAAGGTCGCTTTACAAGAGTGGGAGTAGGGATGTGGGGGGGGGGGGGGGGGGGGTGTTAGGGAGGGTAGGCAAGAGAGAAGAGGTGTGTTTTGAGGTGCTTTTGGAACTGTGCCAGAGAAGTGGCAGAACGGGTAGGAAGGGGCAGGGTGTTCCAGAGGGTAGGGGCCATTGCACAGAAAGCCCTATCGCCAAAGGTCTTCAGTCTGGTGCGAGGAGTGGAGAGTAGGTCCTTGCTGGTGGAGCGCAGGGACCGTGACTGGGAGTACGGGTGGAGGAGGTCAGTGATGTACTTGGGTGCCAGTGAGTGAAGTGATTTGTAGGTGAGGAGGAGGATTTTGTAGCTGATGCGTTGTTTGATTGGCAGCCAGTGGAGTTTCTTGAGGATGGGGGTGATGTGCTGCCAGGGCTTGGTGTGAGTTAACACCCTGGCAGCTGAGTTCTGGACATACTGCAATCTGCCTAGGGCTTTGTTAGGCAGCCCAGACAGGAGACCATTGCAGTAGTCCAGGCGGGAGGTGATGAAGGCGTGAATGAGAGTTTCGGTGACGGGCTCGGTGAGAGACGGCCGGAGTCTTGAGATGTTACGGAGGTGAAAGAAGGCAGATTTAGTGATGCTCTGGATGTGGGAACTGAATGAGAGTGTGGAGTCCAGAATGACACCCAGGTTCCTCACTTTGTGTGATGGGGAGGTGGGGCAGCCATCGATGACCAGGGTGAGGTCTCCAACCTTCTTGAGCAGTGGTGCTGGGGCCACCACCATGAGCTCTGTTTTGTTGGTGTTGAGTTTCAGTAGGTTGGTAGTCATCCAGGTTTTGATAGCATGCAGACAGTTGTTGAGTTGTATTGGTGGGAGTTGTGAGGAGGGCTTGGTGCTGACATAGAGTTGGGTGTCATCTGCATAACAGTGGAAGCTGAGTCCATGATTGCGGATGATCTGACCGAGGGGGAGCAAGTAGATGGTAAAGAGGAGGGGGCCAAGGACAGATCCCTGGGGGACGCCATGGTTAACTGTTGCTGTGGTGGAGTGGGAGCCTTGCAAGGTGATGTATTGTTTTCGGTTGGAGAGGTAGGACTGAAACCAGGAGAGTGCAGTATCAGTAAGGCCGATGAGCTCAGAGAGACGGGAGAGGAGGATGGAGTGGGAAATGGTATCGAAGGCAGCGGAGAGGTCAAGGAGGATGAGGATGGAGACAAGGCCATTATCTGCAGCAATCAGGAGGTCGTTTGTTATTTTGATGAGGGCGGTTTCAGTGCTATGATGGGGTCTGAAACCGGATTGGAGAGGTTCAAAGAGCTCATGGTGGGACATGTGGTGTTGTAGCTGGGCAGCCACTGCTCTTTCCAAGATCTTGCTCAGGAACGGAAGGTTGGAGATCGGGCGGTAGTTGTTGGGGTCATCTGGGTCCAGGCCTGTCTTTTTGAGTGCTGGTGTCACAGCCGCCAACTTAAAGCTGGAGGGTACCACACCAGAACCAAGTGAGGAGTTGATGATGGCAACCACCAGGGGGCAGATGGTGGGGAGACAGGCCTTCACTAGGGTCGTGGGTAGTGGATCCAGACTGCAGGATGAAGTCCCGGCTTTGGTCAGGAGGTCAAGGACTTGATCAGCATCCAGCAGGGAGAAGGTGGAGAGGCGGCGCTCCGGTGGGCAGACAAAAGGATGGTGCATGTCCTGCCGAGGTAGTGTGGCCGGCGGGGAGGGTGTAGATGCCTGGAGCTGCTGGTGGATGGTGGCCACTTTCTGGTGGAAGAAGTCCAGGAACCTGGAGCAGAGGTCAGCGGCATCAGAGGGTTGCAGGGGATCGGGAGGGTCAAGAAGGCGGTTGATGGTAGAGAAAAGCTTTTTTTGGATGCTTTTGTTGGCTGTTTATCAGTGTGGAGTAGTGGAGTGTTTTTGCCTGGGTGAGAGCCTCTTTGTAGCACTTGATGAGGTCTCTGTAGGCTTCGAGGTGGACAGTGAGGCCAGATCTTTTGTGAAGCCTCTCGAGCCGACGCCCCCTGGACTTGAGCCTCCTCAGCTCTGGGGTAAACCAGGGAGTGGGGCGGGTGTAGGAGACCAGTTTGGTGATGAGTGGGGCAACAGAGTCCAGGCTGAGGGCGAGGGCGCTGTTATAGTGATCCACCAGGCCGTCAGCAGTGCAGTTAGAGGGGTGGATAGCGAGGTTGGTTGCTAGGGTGTTAGCCAGCGTAGGTATACACACACGCTTTATATTCCTGTATGTGATTGACCTTTTTGTGGGCTGCTTAGGGAGGGACACAGGGACAGAGAACAGGATGGCTTGGTGGTCGGAGACAGCCAGGTCCGTGCAGCGGAGATTGGAGGGGCTTATGCCGGCACAGCACACCAGGTCCAGGGTGTGCCCCTTGGCATGTGTAGGGCCCTGTACATGTTGTTCCATGTTAAAGCAGTCCAACAGTGAGAGGAAATCCACAGCGAAGGAACAACTGCTGGAGTCTACATGGATGTTGAAGTCACCCAGTATGAGAGTAGCTGGGGACATGGGGCAGACAGAGGCCAGCAGGTCGGAGAGCTCCTGTAGAAAGCAGGAGGAGGCTTTCGGGGGGCGGTAGACAAGACCCACCTGGAGCTGTGTGGCACCAGGCAGCATGAAGTGGAGGCACTCGAATGATGATGTTGTGACTGGGATTTCTTTTAACAGGATGTTACTGCGGTGTATAACAGCCAGGCCGCCACCACGGCTGCAGCTGCGAGGCTTTTGGATATAGGAATACCCTGAGGGAGTGGCTTGGTTGAGAGAAATGAATTCATGAGGATTCTGCCATGTTTCAGTCAGGCAGAGAAAGTCCAAAGTTCTGTCCAGAATTATTTCGTGGAGGAGTAAGGCCTTGTTGTTCAGTGATCGAACATTCAGCAGCATGAAAGAGGCAAATGGAGGCACTGTGATAGCAGACACTGTATTGGCAGCCACACTAACCAGGGGGCTCAGGAGAACAGGTGGTGGGCGTGGCCCAGGTCGATGACGTCGCCGTAGTGAGTTTACCCTGACGGCCGGCACAGCCATAGTTGTAGCCAGGTAAACAAACTTATGCCTGGTAGCCCTATGCACATAGGGTGGACGGCGCAGGAGCCGGAGAGATTTTATCACCTCAAGGCAGTTCGGGAACTCATGCGGGATGATGTTCCAGAGTTCCATTGCGGAGTATTTGAGGCGAGACATGATGAGATGTACAGTTGTTAGCAGCCTAGCTTGGTATGCTACTAGCTCCAGGCGAGTTGACAAGCCGGGAACGAGCCGCAGTTGTAGCCCTCGGACAAGATGTTCGTACTTTGTCCAGGCGGTACAGCAAGCCAGCCGAGGTGGGCCCAGGCCAGAACGTTGGAGTATCCACGGTAGGAGAATTCCACTATCGTAGTTTTTTTTTTTTTTTACGCAGCCAGAGGAGATGGAAAGGTCGGGGGCGAGAAGCGGCGACAAACACGCCAGCGTCCTCTCGGCAGTCCGACCCCTCTGTGGGCCGAGTGCACCACCAATTTTGCTCTCCCTCTTCTGCCTTGTGCCTTTCTAACTCTTTTAACACAGCCCTCTCGGCCTTCGCCAGATAGGGTGACAATCTGTCCTGTTCCTCGTCTCCTGGTATCTGTCCCTTCTCCTGGAGAAGGGACAGATACCTGGAGTGTATTCGGTGTACACCCACTACTCAATTGGATCCTGATTTGTTTCCATTGCTCTCCTATGGTGTCCCCGTCCATTTTTACCCACTGTCTTTAACCAGTACACACTAAATCAACAAAACAATTTTTATACACATACAGGGTCGGTGTGAATGACTCACGGTCTGCTCTCTGCACGAAATATTGCCCAGTGAGACAAGCTTCTAGGCTGAAAAATGTTTTTCAGTCCGGTCTCACCGTGCTTCATGCGAGACTTTTAGACACACTTTCCCCGTATCCAACCACCCGTTTTTCCCCACAGAAAAATATTTTCAAATTGTTTTTGTTTTTTTTATATACCCCACAGAACAGGCGTTAGACGAGACTTATGAGAATCTCACGAAAAGTCTAACCCCTGGAACCACCCACACAATACAATATTCCTAAATCATGATTTTCGGGCCGTCTCCAACGGTCTCCGGGAAATGATACCCTTGGGCTACTCTGGCTACCCTCTCAGAGTTCCCTCTTCTGGTCTTGAAAGGAACCAGCTACCTTGGGGTCGTATACCCTCTTTTCTCCTCCGCCAATTGATATACTTATGGCGAGGACGGGGCGGAATTTAAACCGCTGGCTCTTTGTGGGGCTCTTCCTCCCCACTAGGGTTTCCAACCCTCGGGCGGTCTCTGCGCGTACGTTTTCACGGGCAGGCCCCCTGTTTGGCTACGTCCTAAAAAGGAGCGTCCCTGGCTCTTTGTGGGGCTCTTCCTCCCCAACAGGATTCCAACCCTCGGGCGGTCTCTGCGTTCGTTACACGGCAGGTCCCCTATGTTGCACACTATACTGGTTTTACACTATATCTAGGACGGGTATCACAAGTGACTTCAAAACAGTTTTGGTAATGCCCAATTGCAGAATTTTGTTATAACAGGCTTCTGCTTACCTTTTTTATGTGGCCACATAGTTCTGCTGTCACTCGGTCCTCTCGCCCACTGGGTCACTTCTTCGTCTTCATCGCGTCACGGGGTCACCAATTGTTGTGAGAGGCGGTTTCAAAGTGATGATGATGGAAAAAAATGAAACCCCTACTCACGCGTGTTCGTTAATGAAGCGATAGAAGTTGTTAACACCAGTATAATGTGCTGAGTTTTACAGATATATCTGGGCCCAACTATGTTTCCCTGACCGAACAACAAAGTGTGTGTGTCAGTTCGCGAAGTCTGAGCACACATATCTCTGGCTCAAGATGTTATATACACAAACAATGCAACCGTCATCACAAAAGGCTGGCTGTCTACGTTTCCCCATGTCATCCTCGTCTTATCTGACTCCCATTGTTCTTTACATGTTCAAAGACAAGCCTGCCTGTTCTTTACTATCATATGATTATCACCATGTATTCTGCACGTCACCAACAATGTACTCATTCTGATCATGTGGAGTTTCGCTCCTATGATTACACGCTTCTGCTTATCTCATGCTTCTGTCTTACTTCAGCAGAAAGGCCCCGAGGTTAGTGTGACCCAATTCATTGGTCATCTAACATATAACCATACCTTCATGACAAACTTCTGTAAATCAGTTGTGAATGATCTGAGTAGCTAGAGTGCTTCAGCTGAGTAGCATTGTATACTCTTCCTGCAAAGTGCTTTTTCTTTCTTTCAATTTTTTTTCATTTATGAAGGTAATTCTGGGGAGGGGGCATTTGCCTCGAGCCCGGCAAGCCTTTGAAGATAGTTAGGCTTAGATAGAAACAGGTTTCAGAGTATGTCTTCACTCAAGTTAAGCCATAGGCGCGGGAAGTGGGGGTCCTTTTTTATGAAAATAAAAGGAAGGCTTATCTTTTGTTGTTTTCCGTTCTTTAAATTGTGTATGTCATGTTTGCGATGTGGGATGAAGAGAGTTATAATTTTTGTCATTTTTATATTATCTGGTTGATGTCGGCATTGCATTGCAATAGGCAGCCTATCTAGTGCTTTCAGGTCATTTTGTTGTTGTCTTAACATCGGCTTGTGGTTATTTTAAAATAAACATATTGTCATATAAACCGATCCTGGTGAGTCGCGCTCTATTTTGTCATAGACAAATTAAAATGTAGGCTACATTTGCCTATATTTGCGCTCTGTACAACATTTTAATTTGTAGGCTATCATACATTCACACATGTAGATAGGCCATCATCTTTCATCATCTTTGAGTTCGCTGTTCTGTATGTTGCGCACCGTCGTCAGGTCAGCTGTTCTTCATGCAGGGGAGAGGGGCGAGTGATTTTTTGTTGTTGTTTTTAAACGGGGACAGAGCGATCAGTGTAACATATCGTATCTTCACAATTCTATAAAGTTTACTTGTACTAGCCTACGTGGACCGCAACCCCCTACCCACAGCACCCCCTGCCGAAAACATCTTCCCGCGCCTCTGAGTTAAGCTGGTGTATGCAGTTCTCTCACCACTCATGATAGTGATCACTGTTGATCTTGCAATATACTGTATATGTAAAAATATGTAAATATGTAAAATATACAACAACAATGACTTTGATATATAGGCCAAATATATTTCTAAGGCTTCTTTTACACACTCAAAACGCAGCTATTTTTTATTTTCATTCATTCACCTGATTGATAGATGGCACAGGTGTGGAAGGTCGTCGAGTTCAGAGACAAGAGCACCGCCATAGTGCCAAGCAGCTGGTTGGAGGAGGCAGGGGAGTCATGGAATTGTTTCTGGCCTCCTAGCTCCTATGACTACTTCCGGCTCCAGAAGGCCGTTGCACACCACCTTCCTCCAGGTGCAGCATGGGATGTGCACAGTGACGTTAGGGTCTTGGTTAGCTGTGGTAAGGAAAAATGCTGCATATGAAAACATTTCTATAAGATTCAACTTGCTAAATTTCACAAATGCATGCGATTCGCTTTCAGCAACATATGTAAAGGCAAAGGACTACCTGAAAAAGTCCTTACAGTGCTTAACATCAGATATACAGTCAGAGGCTGAAGACCCCACCAGAAGGAAAAAAAGGTAAAAAAAACCTGTTTCTCTCCTCTCCAGAGGTGAATGAGGCCACACAATCACGCTATCCACCAGACCCACCCAACCCTATCCCCTCCCTTCAATTGATGCGCTCTAACCTCATGGGCTGCTGAGAGAGAATGGCATAAAACTAACAACCCATCAGACTTAACACAATACCAGTAACTATTATCATATTGTGCATACAATGTCACAGCAGCGAAAAAGTCTTGTTACAATGACAAGATTCACATACAACTGACACCTGGAAACTGTTCTCTTTCAAATATCTACTAAACCCTCCACCTCTTGCTACAAACCTAACAGCAGACAGTTCTCTGAACCATCCACATACAACTTATCATCCCTCACTACCTTCGAAAAGCTCCTGAAAACCGAGCTCTTCCTAGAACACCTCTTGTCCTAACATTTTTTAACTAGCAAGCATGGGCGTAGGTTTGGTTTGAAATGTGCTGGGGACAAAGACGCGTTTGGAAGTGCATTTTCAGAAGTGCTGGGTACAATGACGCGCATGCGCATCCACCCCCCCCCCCCCCCCCCCCCCCTTTCGCGCAGGTCATGTTAATTCATAAACATGTATACAAAAATGTGATGACATCCGACACGTTTTATGAATAAGAAAGCCAAGCCTAAATTTTCAAAAAGCATTACACATTTGACACACTGTCTTCTGAAAATAGCCCTACCTAGGTTACGTGTTGAAGTTCAGAGTAAATCAAATGTGTGGCTATGCCTTTTGCTAATACTTTGATGTTATAGTTTCAATTCCCAGTACAATTGACCATACACAGACACACACACACACACACACACACACACAGAACAAAACTTCTATACAACACATTTCGCCAAGATTGAAAAAGCAAAAATATGTGAGGCAAGACTCGCGCAGACGAACAAATCACACCACGAGCTGACTGCTCTCAATTCACAATATGCATCCATCCAATCTTCATCAGGCATTCCTGACCAAAACTTCAAAGCATAGCCTATGCCGATATGCAATCCTCATCATCATCACAACTATTCCAGAATTCAGCAATAGATTCAAACAATAATTAAACAACATACCGACTATCCATGAGTGACCATCTCCAACACCAATGCTTGCTGTACGATTGCAAACCATAACTAAGTTGGTGGCTAAGGCTAACATTAATTGCAACAAGAGATGAGAAGAGTTAAAATAGCCCGCCATCACTTCTGTGCAAAATGCACAAGACAAAACCTAGCCACACCAACACCAGCAAATAAGTAATAAACATATCGCGTCTTACCTTTGTGTCAGTGGTGGTCTGCATATCCATGCTGTGTACAACATACATTTGTTCTTCTACAGGTTATCACTTTGATATAGTCCATGGGCCATGGCACTATAGCAACCTGCTGTATAGGCTAAAATCGATGTCTTGCTCACCTGACACCTCGGCTCATTGCATCAGAAGTAAAGACTTGGTAGCATATAGATATGATCATAAGATGCCTTGTTTCCTGTCAATGCTGAGCGGTCAGCTCAGCTTTACACGACAACGATCTCAACACAATCCGCAAAAGTGGCGTTGCGTTCCCACTTTTTATTTTGCGTTTAGACGAGCGTCTTTGGGTGGAAATTTGCATGCACACGGTGACGCAAAAGTGTGTGAAATTTGATGTAGTATGCATGCCATTGGCTGTACTGCACGTGTATATGACGCCAACGCGTAAGCGAGGATAGCCAGCGTGAGCAGCTCAGAGCACACTTTTGCGTTTTCAACCCTATAGACGGGAACGCGACGGTGGAGCGTCTTTAAGATTTCCACTCTGGAGGGTGGGTTAATTTTTTTGCGTTTTTAAGCCCCAAAAACGCTGTCGCCGTCTAAACGAAAGGCACATCTGATCAAATATTTTGTCGGTTTCACCCGGGAGCGTTGTCGTGTAAAGCCAGCCTTAATAAATAAATAAAAACAAACTACGGTGCCGCAGAGGGGACATATACACTCACGTCACGACATTCTTTTAAAAAAAGGAGCGCGATTAACGACTGAGAGAAAGACCTCATCATCATGTCCAAAAGAGCTAGCGGACTGGACATCAGAGCTTTTTTTAAAGCCAAGCAAAAAAGTGGTGGGTACAAAATGACTCATGACGAAAACTGGTGGGTACGTGTACCCACCGTACCCCCCGTATTCTACGCGCCTGCTAGCAAGGTTTTAAATAGTGTTGTAGCTTAAATGTTAGTCCTCTTGTTGTAAATCGCTTCAGATCAAAGCATCTGCTAAATGCATAAATGTATGTTTATATATCTCATATATATTAATATTTCTGGTGTTGCTGACCCACCCACTGACTGCCATGACTGTCCTTGCTTTGTTCCTAAGGCCAAACTCACGCTACCGGCAGGAGCCAGCTGGAAGAGTCCAGACCACTAGGGGCCCGCCGCAACACTTTTTTGAAGGTGCGGACCTTTAGAGTTAAACAGAACAGCAATGAAACATTTTAGAAACATATTTTAGAAACAGCTGTTTGACTGCCCATTTAGTCTGAAATTAAACTGGCACTTCTTATGCTTCAAGGTGTTGACACTGATGATGAGGCACCACCCCCCCCAAGGAAAACGGCACGACCATCTGTAGCTGTAGGGCCAGGTAGGAGGAGCTAAAAAAATGTGTTGTATGTGTTTACTGATTAATGCCTGTCAAACTGAAATTTGATGGTACTTTGAAGGCCATTTGAAACAACACTATGTTTAACACAAATGTTAGAAATGCCATTTGGCTCTCTTATTCAGTTTTGAAGTTTGTTTTTTTCCCCAGAGAGTGAAAGTGAGTGGCTATTTGGGCCATTGACCACCCAAAGAGGTACTTATCAATAATTGTTTCTCATTCATAGTTTTCCCCATCTGCCCCATTGATCATTGCTACCAACTACACGTTTGTTGACACATTTCCTGTGCATCGCCCGGATTGTTGGTCTGAATGGTTGAAGGACTATCCAATTGCATATAAAGCCATTCCTCTTGTGCAGTAGAGAATACACTCCCCAGTCTAATGCTCAATCGCAGATTTACCTTTCCACTACCGAAACAATAAAACCCTAAGCCTGTGCCTGTCAGTCTTTGCACTCGAACTCTACTTTTTATTTTCCCACAAACACACATACATGAAGCATGATCTCTGTTGTTGGCTTCCCAGGACCAAGCCAAACTTCCTCAATATCAGGCTAACTGATGGGTGAACAAGTAAAACTTAAAATATCGTAACTTACATATACACAATTACATGAAATTCATTGTTTTTTCTTTTTTCTAGCTCTATCAACTGGCAGCCAGACACCTGAGCTACTAAATATAGGTAAGTGTTGGTGTCATTAGACATCAACATGTATTGATTGAACATGTATTTATATTAATTTGCTTTTCCCAGATTCACCTCAAGCAGGACATGTCTTACAAGGTAAATCTTCCAAATGCTTCCTTAAATACACTACTTTGAAAAAATATATATAATCATTGACACTTGAGACTAATCAATGACTTTTGAATATAGATACAGTCCAACCAAGCCACCAGCTATTGCATGGTAAGTCGAGGAGACAAACTTTCTAACCATTGTTTTCATCATTATCATACACATTATAATTGAACGCTGTGAAAGTACACCAAACCCCAGTAAGAAAACATTTCTTATAAGTAACTTACATTGACAGATATGGGAATATCCAAAGTCCTGGAGCTACTATCCAAAGTGTTGGAAGAAAACAAATCAATTAAAGCGGAAATCACCAACCTGAGGAGTGAAGTGAGGGCGCTTAGGAGAGAGATGGTGAGACCGGTAGCACCAGAAGCTTCCCCTTCATCCATCAAGCTGCCTCTGAGCACAATGGAGGAGTTTAAACTGGCAGAGGCTGCTATGCGAGAAACCCCCTGCGAAAAACAAAAAATGGTAGGTACAAATCTGCACTACCCAAAAACTAGTCAAAGTATGTGTAAATGAATACAACCATACCTCTTCTTTCCAGCCATCCACTACATCACTCAGTATTTGTAGGAATAATCTTTAAAAACAAAAATAACACATTACTCTTTATGTGACACTGATGAGTTCACCTAACCTAACCTAAATTGGTACATACAGTATCTCACAAAACCCTATACCATTTTTCTAAATGTGTTATTGTGTCTTCTCATGGGATAACTCCATAGACATGAAACTTTGATATAAGTTAAAGAAGTCAGTGTAGAGTTTGTAGATTACGATAAATTTATTGTCATCTGAATATGACTCAAAACACAGCCATTAACATCTAAACAGCTGGCAACATAGGTGAATACACGCAACAATGAACATGTCCTTCTCCCCCCATTGCTCTGTGATGACGTCAATGCGCAGATGGATGCTAGACACCTTGTGTTCCTCAACCATCTGCTTGAGAATGCTCCACAGGTGCTCTTTTGAGTACGGCTGGAGCCATACTTGGCCAGTCCATCACTTTCTTACCTACAGCTTCCTCAGCAAGGCAGTTGTCATGTTGGAGCACCTGTGGGGCATCATCAAGCAGAAGGTTGAGTAGCACATGGTATCTAACATCCATCTGCTCGGTGATGTCATCATGGAGAAATGGGAGAGGATTCCTGAAGCAACGTGAGCTCTGGTGAATTCCGTGAATAAAAGGGTTAAGACAGTGCCGGATAATAATGGTTGGCATACAAAATATTGACACTATGGGCACAATGGTCATGTTCATTATTAAGTGTACTCAGTTATGTTGCCAGCTGTTTAGTTGTTAATGGATGTGTTTGAGTCATATTCTGAGGACAATAAATCTATAGTTATTAACAATACGTAAAATGACTAGTGTTAGTTATAATGAAGTTTCATGCCAAGTGTTATCCTATGAAAAGATACAATAAAATATTTGCAAAAATGGGAGGCGTGTAGGCCTACTCACTTTTGTGAGATATTGTAATTATACATGTTATAATTATCAATGTTATGTTTGTTTGTTTGTTGGTTTATTATGTCTTGTCAGATCGTCACATTCAGTCTAATTGGTGGGCACACTGCAGAAGAGGCCGTAAGAAGGATGCTGCAGAGTGGCCTAACAAACAACCTGGCGCGTCGCTTCAACTGGGCAGGGAAAGGCTTCAAGGAAGCCTTTAAAAACACTGTCCTCAGTGATGTAATGTTCGGTATGTTTGTCAAAACTCAGTCACACCACACAAGCATCAGACACAGATACCACCGAGTATTTTTTTTTTTTTAAACAGGAAATAGATTGTTTAATATGCACTATGGGGTAGGCTTCTGAGCCATGCTCATTTCATGTAAAATCATGCATGTTTTAGCATGCATGATGCTACCACACACACACGCACACGCACAACCAATCAAGTCTCACTATGTTTATTGGCATGGTATGCCTCTTTAAAACTATTGGTCATGCATTGCATTCACCCTAATCTCATGCGCGTCCATTTTTGTGTCCATTTTAGTAGCCTAAGTATTTATTTTAAAATTAAATGATTGACATGTAAATGCATTGGTTAAGTAGGCCTATGTTACAACAGCTTACCTTCGCCATGTTGGTAATTCTTGACCGGTTTTTTTTGTTTGTTCCTTTCTTTCTTTCTTTCTTTCTTTCTTTCAGCTGCACTCCAAAAACAGCTGCCAGGGACCACTCATATGGTGTATTCGGGGACACTGAAGAAGTGGCTTAAATATGCACCGGAGAGAGAGGGAGGTGGAGGGAGGCGAACAAATGAACGCGATCAGGTAGGCCTAATGTGCGCTTGTTCCTCCCGCCTACCTCCGTCAATGGATGGATCTCGTCGACTTTGCACGGGGCGCCCTCGATGCATGCATTCTGGGTCCGTCCGTTCTTTCGGCTCCGTGGCTGGCGTCAAAAGTTGAGAAATGTTTTTCGGGAAGCGACGGATCCGTCGGCCAATCAGATCGCGGTTATGCTTTATACGCTAGCGTGCCGCTACTTGGACTCTGTCTAATGAAATGGTCTTTGTGATACAACCCGCCGTGGAAATGTCAAAGCCGGCCGGCAGCGGGGAAGAATGGATTTAATAATTAACTCCGTCAGACGATTTCATTGGACAGAGCGTCCCAGTAGTGTATTTGCATATCCGCGATCTGATGGCTAATCAGATCGTGGTTATGCAAATACACTAGTGGTGGTCTCTGTCCAATGAAATCTTCTTTGTGTTACAACCCGCCGTGGATATGTCAAAAAGCCGGCCGGCAGCGGGGGATTTAAGAATGGAGGAGAAAGTTATCATTGGTGTGGGCGCTGGGCAATCGCCGAATGGGGCGGGGGGACAACACTATCCTTGCTACTACGGGATCCATTTTGCAATAACAACACCAAGCAGGAAGACGCATTAAAAAGCCGGGTTTCTAACGCCTGGTGCATTGACGCCTCGTGCACACAAGTTTGTCGACGGATGACCGAGGGCGTGTCTGAAAGACGGACCCGCCATGCAAGTCGGACGCTCAATAGTGTGAAACAAACATCATTCAGTCGTATTGCTGGACACATTTTGTAGCATATTTTGTTTTTATGTTAATATTTCTGTATTTCTTTTCAGGCGCCGCAGGATCCTCGACCATGTGACTTGTGTAAATAATAATTCTATTATGTGTGTCTATGCGTGTAGTTTTGTTGTGTTCATTATTGTCGCCACCGTTGTTGTGTGATGTTTGTTTGTTAGTATTTGAGAGGTGCCAATAAAGGTAGTCTGCGTCGAGGGGTGTACGGGGCGCAGAACTACAGTGAAATAAAGCCTGACTCTGTGCACTTTTTGGCCGCTGCTAGGCCTACAATGTTTGACAATATCCTATTGTCTATTCTGTATTCATGTATTCATTACATTAGAGCCCTGAAGGAGATTCGGTAGCCTAAAAAGGGCCTTTATTGTCCTAATTTAATTGTAGAGTAAT
Organism: Merluccius polli; assembly: GCA_030340625.1. Lineage (NCBI taxonomy): Eukaryota > Metazoa > Chordata > Actinopteri > Gadiformes > Merlucciidae > Merluccius > Merluccius polli. The sequence continues at coordinate 178,980 of JAOPHQ010000580.1, forward strand.
GTCATGATGTTCTGTAAATAAATCGGGGAGTGAAGAACCAACATCGACCAACATTCGACCATAATCATGAATAAAGGTTGAAACGGGATCGACGCGCCGTCGTCAGTCGCCTTCCTTTCAACGTTGAATCGACGGTGAACAGTATGAGCAAACTGACGTCGAATCGACGTCCAGTCTCAACGCTGATTCAACATGTTTTGGTTGAAAAGTCGGCGTTGATTCACCGTTGATTCAACGCTCTTTTGCTGAGCAAACTGCCGTTGATTAAAGGTTGAAACGGGGTCGACGCGCCGTCGTCAGTCGCCTTCCTTTCAACGTTGAATCGACGGTGAACAGTATGAGCAAACTGACGTCGAATCGACGTCCAGTCTCAACGCTGATTCAACATGTTTTGGTTGAAAAGTCGGCGTTGATTCACCGTTGATTCAACGCTCTTTTGCTGTCTGGGGTAACCGCCACGTACCGGCAACGTAACCAAAAGCCAGTATGTCTTTTGGTTGCCACGACGTCGCCATGACGTCATTACAACGTTATGGCAACCTTTTTCAAGAAGGTTGCTACAATGTCGCCAGTATGTCTTTTGGTTGCCACGACGTCGCCAGGACGTGGCGGTTAGTGATGGGTCGTTCGCGAACGAACTAGTTCGAACGAACGACTCTTTAAAGTGAACGAACTGACCTAGTTCGCCACCGTCGTTCGCGTCGTTCGTCTCGTTCGCTGAGTCTCTCTGACGCGCTGATTCGCGGCGCCGCTGATTCGCGAGTCGTGACTCGTTCGCTGACTGATTGACTCGAGGACTGAGACGTCACTCACGACTCGTCATCACGAGAGCCAGCCAATCTGTCTTTGTATTTTCTGTGTCATGCCAGATTAATAAAATATTTGAATGTCTCGTCAATCTGTCTCGTTCTTTCATGCTTCCTTCTCACGCACGCAACCCGGCCGGGACCCGCAATATAAAATATGCCCAGAATAAACACAACTGTACATCATTAACTTTAAAACTCATCATTGCTAAATCAAGTCTATTATCTTGCTGATATACATCCAATAATCTACTACGCCCCCCCCCCCCCCCACACACACACACACACACACACACACACACACATCGCGCTGCGTTTGGTGTGTCTAACTTTACCAAGTCTATTATCTTGCTGATATATTAAACATCCAATAATCTACTACGCCCCCCCCCCCCCCCCCCCACACACACACACATCGCGCTGCGTTTGGTTTGTCTAACGTTACGTTGAATTGGGGGAACGGGGCATTTTGATCCTGACATGTCATTATGCATACATTAAATAAATCTGTTGAACTCAAATGAAATACATATGTTAACATATTCAACCAGACACAATGTTGTATTTGCTATGAACACATTTATTAACGCCATCAAGCACCATTGCACGATTGTGAATCGTGATTTCATGATTAGTTAGTAAATGAGAAGAACGAGGGAGTCCGAGACCGACTCAGCTGCATTCGTGATTCGTTTGAATGTTGTGTGAACGAGGAGGAGCCGAGTCTGACCGACTCGGCTGGCATTCGCCGTTCGCGAATGACAGCCCTGAGCCGAGTCGTTCGTGATTCGCGAACGAGGGAGGAGCTAAGTGAACGACTGAACGACTGAACGAGTCAGTGAATGATTCAGCGCTACCGGAAACACGAACGAACGAACGAACGAACGAACGACTCTTCATGGCGAACTGAACGACGCGAACTAGTTCGCGCAAACGAACGTGGAAAGCCACCACTAGTGGCGGTTACGGACGAGCAACGTTGGCAAGATATGTTGCGGCAACGTGATCGCGTCTTTCATCCGCACGTATCGGCAACGTCAGAACTTACGTGGCGGCAACGTATGTTTGGTCATAGAGTTACGTAACCGCCACGTAGCGGCAACGTAACTGCGTTAGCTGGGTATACTGAAAACCGTAAATTGGGGCATATACTACAAGGTAACTGAAATGTAGCACTATTGTTTTTCTTAAATATGTGGGTATTTAGTGTATTGGCTTAAAAGTAAAAAAAAGTTGAAATAATGTCTATACAACGTTGAGACGACGTGGATTGATGTCGTCGATGAGCCGTCGAAATGACGTCGGTCTTTCGACCGACGTCAGAAAAACTTTCATATCAGCCCCTCAAATCGACGTGGTATCGACCTCCATGACCAACGTCGATTAGACCTCTGATCGACGTCGAAACGACGTGGATTGATGTCGTCTATTAGCCGTCGAAACGACGTCCGTCGAAAGACCGACGTCAGAAAAACTTTCATATCAGCCCATCAAATCGACGTCGTATCGACCTCCATGACCAACGTCGATTAGACCTCTGATCGACGTCGAAATGTTTGCTGGGCTCTGATCGACGTCGAAATGTTTGCTGGGTACGCCGTGAAGGTGAACCCTCCAGGACTCCGCTATTAACATGAACCGCTCCGCAGGAGGAGCCGCACGTCCACACGCACCGGACACCAAAATACAAACACACATGTTTTACATTTGATTGCTTTTAAATAAAGTTGTGTGCAGTTATACGGTTAAATACGATTATTAAAACCCTAATTATGACAGTCCTGGACCGGCCCAAAAATGTGCATCGGCTCACCCGGTACGCCCGATGGCCAGTCCACCCCTGCTTGTCCCGTTAGTTAAAAATAGTAATCCAATTGTGAAATCCGTGTTGTAATCGGCAGCATACAAGCTAGTTATATTGAAAAGTAAATAAAGATTCAGACGTGCTGCGTGATGATGTGTTCAGGTCGGCTCAGTAAAACGACTATTAGGTTATCATGATGCGTTCAAGTGTAATGTAAAGAAAAGGGAAATTGAGATTTTGGCGAGAAACATGAGTAATACAGTTGTATAGTATATTAAAAATCTGGAGGATCATGACTGACAAGGCAGACATGTTAATTTTTCTGCAAAAAAACCCCTGTTAAATTATGAGATTATGTTTTATTTCCTTTTGTGTGACCCATATACATTATGACTTATTTTTCATTTGGTGCTGCTGATATATTCTTTCTATTGTTAGTTGTATGTCATTTCGAAGTGGCCTATTACATTAGCCATGTTTATTGAAGGCCAGAAACGTTTTTGTTATGCTCACTTGTTAAGCAATACCAGTTCTGTTGAGAACAAATTGTCGCGTCGTCTTTCCACCAAATAATAGAAAAGTATCGATAGTGGTATCGATAAAGACTCGGATCGATAAGGAGTATCGATAAAGGTATCAATATCAATAAATAATAACGATCCCCATCCCTAGTTATAGTGCTTCTTTATAATATTACTTGTATTTCCAGGATGGAAATATTATTTATTTAATACAATATTTTTTCAGAACCTGTGCTTGGCTTATTATTACATCCACTCAACTCATTTGGCTACTGTGAAATTGGAAAAGGGAAACTTTGATTCTAAATCAAACATATTTTTTTCTGGCATGCTCTGTCTGCAATCGCAAATTGCATTTCAGGTTGATGGTATGTTTCAATAATGGTAGAAAACTCTTAGGTTAGTTTCTTTGCCCCCCCAAAAAATCTTGTCTGTCAATCATGATGGAAGAATGCATCAAGCCATGTTGGTGCCCTTACCACATTGTGCCTCATATATTTATTGTAAATGGTAGACTAAGTGACAGGCTGGCATGCATATTTATTATATTCACAGGCGCCCTACAGTGTCCGTCCGTCTAACCGCCCGTCCGCGCGCCCGTCCGCGCGCCCTTCTCACCTTTTTCACCCCTGACCCGTTTTCATGCCTACATTATTTAGCAGCGTGGAGTAGGTTGCATATTGACTGCATGTGTTGAGAATGATTTCTCGTTGATCAGTCCGGTTTGAGTAACAGCAACGCACAGACAGTAGGACTAACACGGCCACATAACATAAAGCAAACGCTCTTTGAGCAACGTCAAAAGTGGTCTGTCGCTGCAGTATATTGGTTTTGTGTAGTTTGTTGAAACAAAAACCGGGTTGTTGTAGAGAGGCAAACTTGTTACAAAGTTTGGCATTGTTTTTTGTGTGTGCTCCAGCAGCACCTGCATGACTGCCGATCGGCACCGCCATCTTGCCTCCTATAGTATGAGTAGGTCTGAGTAGTCGTACTTGTAATGTTATGCTGGCTGCTACATTTAAATTTCCCAGCTTGGGATCAATAAAGTACATATATCTACCTGCCTGTTGCTGACTACCGCCGGCCTAGCCTGGCCGTTTGCCATTGCCTTTTATTTAATAAATTCCCTGTCTTTCATCCCGTCTCCGCCTCCCTATGTTCAGCGTTTGGGTCCACACATCCTGTTCCCCAACAACAAACGAAAATAGAAAATCAAATATAATTTACAATACTGTGCCAAACATTGCAAGAATGCGATTTATGGGATGGCCAATCTTGATTGTTATTGCTTTACGTGGTTTTATGTAATGCATGTAAGCCAGCTCCTTTAGGTGCATGTTATGCCAATTGCAACGTTTTGGGTGCGCCCTGTTTGGTTTCATGTGATATAGGCCGTCTCACCCACTGTTTTCATTGCCTGATGAAGATCCGATGGGATTGAAACGTTGCCTTGTTTTTAAATAAATGTCATTCTGGAGCAGGAGCATAAACATTGTCTTGGGATGTGCGCACAACTCCTCTTTAAGATGCCATTACACAATTGTGTCAACATTTATTTGAGTAAGAGCATTCACAGTATGTTCACCTTATCCTGATGGTAATTGTGATTGCACCACAGATAAATTAAGACCCAGTCAGTCATGCTAGAAAAAAATCAGGAAGAGTTTAATTGTGGTTATTACCAAGAGATACAGCATAGTTTCTCTTAATCCACTCTAAATAAACAAGCAAATGAAGAGCTCTTTTCCAAAACGCATTAAAGCCATTGGGGCAATTGCTCTGCCGCTACGTTAGCCACTTTTTAGAGTTTAACACGGTTTTAAACTCGTCAGTGACGCAAGAAGTCACGTGACGTCTTAAGCTCCATTGCTGTGTCGTATGTACCTGTGGTTTAACCTGCAGCTGCGTTTTACCTTGATCTCAATTGCTGTCTTCAGAGAAATTCACATCAGACACTAGGGGCGTGTTAGTCTAGTCTCCAAACGGACATGGTTTTAGAGGAGACTAAACCAGTTTGCAGGATGAAACAAGGCTCCATTATAACCGACACACACAGAATTAGTTTTATTAATTATTAGTAGTAGTATTAATACTAATGTATGATACATTTACACTTATTACGCCAGATAGGCCTTCAGTACAATAACAATATTGGACATAGTAGATATGGAGTGAGCAGTGATATTTCACGGCTCACGGGGCTCAGGTCTCGGTCGTGCGTCCGCTCAGCAATAGCATTACGCGCTTCAACTTTCAAGCGCTTCCATACATTCTTTAAATGTGCCGCTGCTCGGTCTTCTGCTGGAAGATCTACTGTTACATGTGTTTGAGAGATCATCCCAAACAGACTTTCTTCGGAGCGTGGTGGTGGTGGTGTCTTTCCTCTTCCACCGTGTCCACAACACCTCGAATGCAGTATAACTTCTGCTCCTCGTTATAGTTCTCTATCCGAGACATGTTCATCCTAACTACCCTCTCCAGGGGTGCAACTACCCATGTCAGGGGGGTATGCAGCAACAATTTTGGCGCCCCCCATAAACATTACGTGGTGCGTGGTTGTTGACGGTGTGTGTGTGTGTGTGTGTGTGTGTGTGTGGGGGGGGGGGGTGCTGCGCGATCGGGGGCGCCCCCCTGGTACGGCGCGATTGTTGAGGGGGGGGGGGGGGGAGACGTAATCGATTGATTGACGTAGGTAAGGGCATATTCAGATTCCAGACTCAGATTTCCACAAAAAGTAGGCTAGACTATTTCATAATATATTTCAACATTATTTGCGTTTTATTATATTATAGTTCACTTTACATTCCCATTAAGTTTTTGTTGGTAATTATAGCACAAAACGCATCCAACATTAAGTTAAGACTGCGTCTGCTGGAGTATAACGGGAAATCAGAGTACTTCCGGTTTAACACGAGTTTTACTACGAATCAGCTGATCCTGTGTCGGTCAGTACACAGCAATCAGGTTTAACTTCGTGCGCAGCTGCGTGTTAAACTCCAAAACCTCCGGTTTCCGGAGTACGGTTTTAAACCGCAGCACAGCTAACGCAATGCTAACTGACAGAGCAATTGCCCCAGTGAGTTTTCAGGAAAACGCATTCTTTTACCTAGACCCACACATGTTTTGGATAGAAACGGCATCTTGCAGTACATTTTAAACAAGGAAAGTGATTTGGCATGAAATGTTGATGGAGCAGTGAATGGGTTCAGTGCACAGCAAAATGGCATACTCCTTTTAAATTTGGTGTTTAAAGGGGCACTTGGCAACTTTTTTAACTTAATAAACCCGTCTGGAAATCATTTGGATGGTTAAATGGTCTGTTCCGGTGTTAATGGTGACTCCGGTGAATCCGCTCCCCCCAGCGCCCCCAGGTGGAAAACCAGCCTTGCAACTTTGGGACTACCGTCCCGGTCAAATGGAAATCGTGAGAAGCGAGAACGAGCGAGAAACAAACTGCTTTACGGCAATTCAACAAACACACACGCCCCCCTCAATAACGGTTAATCACGCCGGCTATACATGTCAATGTTCTATGATAGTGTATAATGTAGGGCTGGACCCGAATATTCGACTATTCGGATATTCGTTCGTTGGGTAGGTATTCGGTTTTCAATTTTGGGATTCGGATATTCGTTTTTTTTTTTTTTTTTTTTTTTTTTCTAAATGTAGGCCATCACTAAAGGCGAACCGCAAAATACATTTTGTCAGCACATTCTTGTACTATATTTATACTTGACTGTTAAGATGTGGAAATATATACCATCTCAGCTTGGGCGCGTGACATCACTCACAGCAGTGAACGTCAGGCTTCAGTTTGTAGCGTTTGTAGCGCACCGCGGACCTACGACCGTATTATGACAGTCCTGGACTGGCCCAATAATCTGGACCGGCCCAAAAATAATAATACACAAAATAAAAAAATACAAAATAATCGGCCTGAAATCGTCCGGCCGAACCTCCCTATGGCAGCCCGTCCCTGGTTATAGGCCTATGCGGCGCTCGTAAAAGCCGAACAATGCGCTCTTAAAGGTTTGGAGATTCAACAAGACTAAGTCTGTATTCCAATTAAAATAAGTAGCCTACTTATCGGCCAACAATAATCAAACAAGGCAGTAAAAGTGGGCATTAAACTGTATAACTGTTTTGAAAAAAGGGGAAAAGGCCGACATGCCCATACAATATGCAGCCGGCGCTCGGAAAAGGCTCGCGACAAAAAGATGAGCCACACATTTAGAAACAATTGCATGAACTATCTAAAAGAAATACCTTAGTCAGAAAACATATATGAGGCTGAACGTTTTGTTAAAATGTCAGTTATGGAAGTATTTAAAATGTTGGAGCGGCTGGCTTGACCACGCGAAACCGAGAGACGGCTGTCTTGACCGCAGTACGCGATCGGTCATTAATCAGTAATCGTATTTAACCGTATAACTGCACACAACTTTATTTAACAGCAAGCAAATGGAAAACACGTGTTGGTATTTTGGTGTCCGGTGCGTGTGGACGTGCGGCTCCTCCTGCGGAGCGGGGAGGGTTCACCTTCACGGCGTAGTTACGAGGGATGTGCGACTATCGTCTTAAAAATACTAAAGTTATATACAGTTACTGTTGTTGCTGCTCGCTGTCCCCCATCATTGGTGCTAGTGCATTGATGTAGTTGCTTGCTCTCTCTCTCTCTCTCTCTCTCTCTCTCTCTCTCTCTCTCTCTCTCTCTCTCTCTCACCCCAACTGGTCAAGGCAGATGACCACCCACCTAGAGCCGAAGGGTCTGTCCAAGGTTTCTGCCTTTTAACAGGCAGTTTTTCCTTGCCCCCGTGCCAAGTGCTTGCTCATGGTGGTACTGTTGGGTCTCTGTAAATGTTATTAGGAGTTTGGTCTAGACCTGCTCCATTTGAAAAGTGCCCTGAGATAACTTCTGTTATGAATTGGCGCTATACAAATAAAATTGAATTGAATTGAATTGAATTGTAGCGGGACGTGGCGTAACACTCAGTGCTTAATTTGTAAAGTGGGAGGTCCCGGAACGCAGAGGGGGGGGTGGATCCGGCGGCTTATTACGGGGTTAGAGGTAATGGAACAAAAAAAAAGACAATGCCTACGTAGCTTCTTGGACTAAAAGAAACCTAAACAACGATGTTTGTACATCAGCCAATGTTGATTTTGGTTTCAGAACGAGGTAACACTGCACCGCATGAGTGCGGAATGTAAAATGTTTTTTTTTTAAATACACTGCAATATTTTCACAAGCAGCAATTATCTGACTGTCGGTTAAATTAACGGAAAGGAAACTTGCAAACAAAACAGCAACATGCTTGTGGGCGCAAGCGCATGTGTCACCCCTCTCCCCCCTCTATACCCTGAAAATTGAAAGAAGACTTCAAGTGACGATTTTGGTCGCTCGCGCGTTGTCAACAATCAACATTCGTTTTTTCGCACATGCGCAGATGTAAAAAACCGAAATAAACCTGTTTAAGGTGTATACATGTCTGGAAGAAATCAGAATATTGACAGAAAACTAGGTGTGCGAAACGGGTTTTTCAAAAACAGATAACGGCAGTAAACCGATAATGAATATCGGTTTATTCCGTTTACATGAACACTTGAATAACCAAGTAACTATAAAAACCCGATAATAATCGTTTTTTTAGTGTGCATGTAAACGCGCTCAATAATAATAAGCCCGGTGGATAGTATATAGTGTGCTTTCAGGCACACTCAATAATAATAAGCCCGGTGGATAGTATATAGTGTGCTTTTAGGCACACTCAATAAGAAATAGTGCTCGTGGCTTTGCCACGAGCACTATTGTGCGATGGCCCCGTGGCACTAATGAGTCAAGTTGTAATGATAGTGTTACAGTATATTTTCTACCACAGATAAGGAGAGCTTTGTTGTAGATAGATTTTTACCTTTTACCTTAGAGAGGAGCTGACCACCATACCAAATGTAATTGTGTTACTACTCAGCCAGGGTGTAGGCCTGCAGCTTTCATATGTTGATTATTTAGTAATACATAAGGTACAGCAGCTTGACTTCTTTCAGCATATCTGCAAGTTACTGAACCAACAGCCCATTTTTACAGTGGCATAATTAAACACAGGCGTAGCACATAACATGAATTAAGGCCGGGTCTGCTGTATAGTGTAGTACAGACAGACAGACAGACAGACAGACAGACAAACAGCCACACATTGTTGCAACCCAACCTGTGAACCCACAAATGAAACATAGGCTACTTAATGGTAATGTCAGGAGCTGCACCTGTGTTGACCCTCATAGGACACCTCTATTCAAGGAATCCATAAAGACAACATGTTGTGACATAGGCTCTAGAAACTGGACAGTGTCATAAAAAATTAAGTGATAGTTTCCTGAAGGCAGGGCCGGCCCGAGGCATAAGCTAACTAAGCGGCCGAGTGTGTTGACATTTAAAAAAAAAAAAACATTTTTACATTTTTTTAATAAATATCTATTTTTGTAGTTATTTTAAATAAGACATTTTATTTTTGATTACATTATTTACATTTATATTGTCTATTTTGGTTTTATTTTGTTGTTGAAGATTGCACATTGAATGCCCATTTGCAGATCTGTTCCAAGTTTAAACAAAAAAAACACGTCATTAAACGTTTACTTGTTTACAACAAATGCAATGCCTGCTGTTGTATTTTGTTATTTTTCAATTCAAGTTCAGTAAACCACACTTAGTGTTTCACTTCAAATATGAGAGTTAAAATTAAATGTGTGATTTCAGTACCCTCTAAGGTTAAAAAGACACTGGTTTGGGGTAAATAACTACTATATTAATACAAGGGTGGATTACTCTCTTAATGGGGCCCCAGATCAAATACAGAATGTGTTATGTCTTAATAGGGCTCCTTAATCATACAAAATGGGTTATGGGTTGATGTCTGAATGGGGCCCCTCAGGTAAATATCCCAGGATATGTGATGTGATATACAGTATCTAATAGCCCTCTAAATCATGAAATTCTGATTATGAGACAATGTCTGTGTGGAGCCCTAAATGTATGTAATCAATTATGGACTTAACTTTGAATCCAAAATATAGGCCAGGCCTTTAAAGTAGGCTTATGGTTTGGGGGCAGCTAAACCCAGTGCTGCATCTGTTCGCCTGTGCAGGCTCTGCAAGTCAGGTTATAGGCTATACATCTGAATAAATTAAGGTATTGCCCATCTCCAGCTGGCCATCCCTAAGATGAACCAGAATACAGGAAATCACATCTACTAAATTCACAATTTTCTGGTGACTCCACGGTGGTGGGAGGGGGCCCCAAAAGGTTTGAATCAAATTCTGTTTAGGGCCCCCAAAAGGCTTGGGCCGGCCCTGCCTGAAGGTATTGATCGTTCACTTCATCCAATCATCAAGTATCAATGATTGCTATGAGACCGTACTCTATATCACTATTCATTGATAACGTGCTATTGCCATTTCACTCATTGTCTTTAGGTTTTACTAAATGAATATCTTGCATGCTAGTGGGTGCCATGTGTAATTATTCTAAAGGAGCAAATAACTAGGGATGAGCGAGTACAGCATTATCTGTATCTGTATCTGTTAACCATATGAATTATCTGTATCTGTACTCGGAGTGGGCGGGATTTAACCCGGAAGTGGGTCGGGTTGTCTTGCCGTGTTAATAAAATACAACAAAAAAAAACAAGATAATTCACCTATACAAAACGAGTCCGTTTATCTCAATTTTGCTTATGAACAGTACCGTTTAGAGTGTAGTGTTTACATCCATAAGATCAGTGCTCCTACGGTTAAGGCTTGAGTGAACCATTAACACATTCTGATTCCCAACCCGTGTGGAGGTAGAAATACTGCATCAAAATGATAGAACAGCAGGGGCCAAAGCCTCTGGTGCTCCCCACGTGTGAAAAACATAAAGGCTGTGAGAAAAATGTTGCGGATGATTAACGAGTGAAAATGGCCAGGCACCTCTTTGGGCTCATTTGATTCTGTTAAGAAGGCGGTTCAATATTCCTGCCATACCCAAAACATATTTATTTTCTTTCTAAAAGAGGAATTTTCTGTCCGGATATCCTCAGAACAGACTAAGTCTGTTCACCACTGTTGCCATTAAAAAGGTTGCCAATTTACCCTGTTTAGATTCATTGCTTGTGTTCTCTTCGTATGACCAAAATAAAAGTTGCTAGTCCAACATTAATTCCCAAGTTCCATTCTTAATTGTGAAAAAAACCCATTTTAAATACATATTGTTGTCCATCGTTGAGAGCAAATTAAAATGTAGCCATTTACATCTAAAACTGCTAAAAACATGTTTGTGCCAATGAAGACTGAAGTTGATATGGCTGGGGGGTCTTTTGTAGTTGTTAATGGGACATGAGCACTGTGCGGGGGGGTGTGTGTGTGTGTGTGTGTGTGTGTGTGTGTGTGTGTGTGTGTAGAAGTACTGTTATCCTACAAGATGAGCGTCATTAGAGAGTCAAAGCTGGAGCGAGGGGTCTCTCGCGTAGACGGTAACGGGTGGGGTGGGGGGTGGTGGTGGTGGGTGGGAGTGGGTGGCAGTGGTGGGCTAGTCTTTGACTAGCTGGTAAACGCGGTACTGGGCTCCATGCTCACTGGTGGAAACCTCAAACACGAAGGCGATGCACAGCAACGTCTCTTCAGTCTCTCTGTTGGTAACCACCTGGTGGACACACACACACAGACGAGTTAGGCCCTTAGATACAGACACACACAAAAGGGTTAGGGTTAGGGTTTGTGACTTACATCTTAAGTTCACTCTGTCGCCCTTGGATAGAAGTGTCTGCTAAATGACTAAAATGTAAATGTATGGTGGGCGCGATTGGCTGCGTCGACGCCTTACCAAACATAGTAAATAAGAAGACGTGTTCAAAGCAATGGGGTGAAAATAGAACCGTTTTAGTCTCCTAAGTGGACGGGGCCTTTACACTGGTGCTATGGTTAACACCGTGACAAAGTGGACAAGTCTCAAACCTTTTTTTTTCGCAGGATCTACAAATCAGAAAAATGTCGATTTAGTGTCAAAATGTTCAGAACACCTACAACTTGTGGGAAGGTCTGATATTAACATCTAGAAAATACGACCAAAACCTCTACATCTCTCATTGGTGTGAATGGAGCTGGTGGAGCTCTAGTATCCTAAGGTGGGGGCCAGCCAATGCCGTGCCTCGTCTAGCTTACGTGACACATTTACAGGAAGTGAGAAGCACCTGGTTAGGTCCTCTTCTGAAATGTCTCCGGCCTTACCTTTAGCCAGGTTCAGCAGGACATAGGACGGGCTGTTGGTCCGCTGGAGGTCGTGCAGGATTGGTGGGGGGCTCTGGGAGCTGTGGGACTGGACCACCAGGGGGCTCTGCTGTGCCACAGCCCCGAAGTCAGACAGGGTGGGGGAGCGCACCGGCTCATGGCTGAGGCTGCCATCTGCGCAGTCAAGTCAAACATTATGGACACCGCAGTTTTCATTCACATTGTGTGTTGCATAGAGCAATTAAAAATATTTTGTAAGATTCAAATGTAATTAAAAAACAAAAACGTTTCAACTTTTAAATCACATCAAAGAAGCACATCAAAGTTAATGGTACAATAAGTCATTTTTTTAGGTTTGAAAAAGGTGCCCCGAGTGAAACACATTTCACTCGGGGATCTGGGGTAATTGCTCCGACTCGGCACAAGCATAGAGAAATCGTGTTACATTTTGTCAGCGAGCCTCGCTTTTTGAAGGTGGGCGGGGTTTGGAGAGAGTTGGGAGAGGAGCAGAGTGTTTCTTTCTCCCCTTTCAAAACGTTGACGGAAGCCAACTTGAAATAGCAAATATTGCATATTGTACCTTTAATGTTGCATGCATACCTCATCCCATTGGGTTTACTTTGTTATAGTTGTTGCTATGGTCATGGACGTCGCTAGCAATTGAAATGATCCGGGGCTGTAGCCCAGAACACGATCGCGCACCCCCCCCCCCCCCCCCCCCTTTTAAGAGAGTCCTTTAGAAAAAATTTGAGAAAATTTGGAAATCGGGCTGATGAACATGCAATTTTAACGTAGTTTGAGAAGGAAAAGAAAGAAAGACCAATCGTCATGTCACGTGACTAGACTCACGTCGGGGCAGGCCTACCGAGTCGGTTAATGTTTACGTAAAGGGTAGCCTGTATGGAAGTGAACGTGTGTGTCTTCTGCCAAAGTGCACCACATACACCCGCACCCAAAATGAGAAATTAGAATAGCCCATATGGGCGCCTAATAAACACTGTCATGCACCCGATGTCAAGTGGACCGGGTTGAATTCACTGCGAATTCACTTTTTCTTGAACAGAATGCATCAGACCATCAAAGAAAAACTGATACTATATTTCCCTTCAGTTGTCAAACCGAACGCCAGAAAGGGTCAATAGAATCAAGGTAATTAACTTTGTAACCGTCTGCGGTTCAAATCAAGGGCTCGAGAATAGGCTGAGAAACAGGCGCGTCATGCAACCACATCAAAGTCTACTCTGCGGGGCTATTTTCATCAATATTATGTTATTTTATTTTTTTATTTCACGGCACAGAGATCCGGGGCTATAGCCCCGAATTGCCCAGGTCTAACGACGTCCATGGCTATGGTTATAGTTGTTGCTGATGGTTTAGTAAGTGAGTAAGTAAGTAGGCCTACGTAAGTAAGTAAGTAAACTGATTTCAACTTGGTGTTAAGTTTAATTTGTTGTCGTCTCTATTCTTTAGTGGTATTGTTTTTAGAGTGTTACTCGTGCGCGCAGCCAGCAGGTTCGTGTGCGCGTGCCGTGTGAGTTGATCGCCGGTGTGGCGAAGTGTGTTATGTCTATGCTGTTGAGAGCGGATATAAATGGTTGTTACCAAAGTTGACTGCGGACTATTATTGTAGCTAGGAATTAACACTTGGCTCAAGTCCAGCACGGACCACAGTATGGAACATGGACTGGTGGCTGGCGCAAATTAAATGAAAGAATAAAGAAGACACACCAACCTTTGCATTTACACAATAATGTATTTGTAATTTTGTTCATAACTGCTGCTGGTGTCTACATACTATGTAAAAATCACACAGCTAGGATACACCAGGCAGTAGCTCAGTCCGTAGAGACTTGGGTTGGGAACCGGAGAGGCGCTGGTTCAAGTCCAGCAAGGACCACATTATGGAACGTGGACTGGTGGCTCGCGAAAATTAAATGAAAGAATAAAGAAGGCACACCCACCTTTGCATTTATACGATAATGTATTTGTAATTTTGTTCATAACTGCTGCTGGTGTCTACATACTATGTAAAAATCACACAGCTAGGATACACCAGGCAGTAGCTCAGTCTGTAGAGACTTGGCTTGGGAACCAGAGGGTCGCCGGTTCAAATCCAGCACGGACCACAGTATTGAACGTGTATTAATAAATTTGATCTTCTTCAATCACGCGGCTAGAATACAACGGCCAATCACGCGGCTCGGAAACACCGGCCAATCACGCGGCTCGGATACACCGGCCAATCACCCGGGTGGAATTCACCGGCCAATCACGCGGCTCGGATACACCGGCCAATCACGCGGCTGGAATACACCGACCAAAATGAAAATATACAAATAGAAATGAGACTCGTTTGATTTATGTCCTACTCTGAATATTAGACCTAAATATTTCGTAATGAGCTGAAAGTAGTAGGTAGTCACACACAGCGTCTTGACATCACAAAGCATGTACCATGTGTACAATAAAGATTAATAGAAATGTGCACTCTCAGGGCGATGTATCTGGCTCTTGTACAGTTGGTATTCTTTTAAAAATCAATATTAATACGAGGCTTTGAATTGTATGAAGACAGCAATTACAAATAATGTTCAGTTAGTTGGCTGTAATTGTACCTAGGTGGTACATGTACTGTACTACAACTAGATTAGATGTAGGAAGGGGTCGTCCTCTAATAAATTAAAAACATAAGAAATGTTTTAGTCAAGCCACAAGTTGTTATCTGGACAATTTATTTGAGTCACAAACACACTGCACTACTTCAGGCCAAGACAAATAAATAGAAAATAAAGCTACTACTTGTAGTCCGTACATAGCAATCATTATTACTGGAATAAAATCATATGCACTGCACATATCGCAACAACCTTCTTGATCCCAAAACACAAGACTATTTAATAAAGACAACCTTGAAACACATTTCACTCGGGGATCTGGGGTAATTGCTCCGACTCGGCACAAGCATAGAGAAATCGTGTTATGTTTTGTCAGAGAGCCTCGCTTTTTGAAGGTGGGCGGGGTTTGGAGAGAGTTGGGAGAGGAGCAGAGTGTTTCTTTCTCCCCTTTCAAAACGTTGACGGAAGCCAACTTGAAATAGCAAATATTGCATATTGTACCTTTAATGTTGCATGCATACCTCATCCCATTGGGTTTACTTTGTTATAGTTGTTGCTATGGTCATGGACGTCGCTAGCAATTGAAATGATCCGGGGCTGTAGCCCAGAACACGATCGCGCACCCCCCCCCCCCCCCCCCCCCCCTTTTAAGAGAGTCCTTTAAAGACGGGGGTTTCCCCCGAGAAAATTTGGAAATCGGGCTGATGAACATGCAATTTTAACGTGGTTTGAGAAGGAAAAGAAAGAAAGACCAATCGTCATGTCACGTGACTAGACTCACGTCGGGGCAGGCCTTACCGAGTCGGTTAATGTTTACGTAAAGGGTAGCCTGTATGGAAGTGAACGTGTGTGTCTTCTGCCAAAGTGCACTACATACACCCGCACCCAAAATGAGAAATTAGAATAGCCCTTATGGGCGCCTAATAAACACTGTCATGCACCCGATGTCAAGTGGACCGGGTTGAATTCACTGCAAATTCACTTTTTCTTGAACAGAATGCATCAGACCATCAAAGAAAAACTGATACTATATTTCATTTCAGTTGTCAAACCGAACGCCAGAAAGGGTCAATAGAATCAAGGTAATTAACTTTGTAACCGTCCGCGGTTCAAATCGAGGGCTCGAGAATAGGCTGAGAAACAGGCACGTCATGCAACCACATCAAAGTCTACTCTGCGGGGCTATTTTCATC
Organism: Merluccius polli; assembly: GCA_030340625.1. NCBI lineage: Eukaryota > Metazoa > Chordata > Actinopteri > Gadiformes > Merlucciidae > Merluccius > Merluccius polli. The sequence goes on from JAOPHQ010000580.1 coordinate 195,180, forward strand.
AATATTATGTTTTTTTAATTTTTTTTATTTCACGGCACAGAGATCCGGGGCTATTCCCAAAAGATCCGGGGCTATAGCCCCGAATGCCCAGGTCTAACGACGTCCATGGCTATGGTTATAGTTGTTGCTGATGGTTTAGTAAGTGAGTAAGTAAGTAGGCCTACGTACGTAAGTAAGTAAGTAAGTAAGTAAGTAAACTGATTGCCTGCTAGAGTAATTGTAATATTATTAGAATTCTTGATTTGAATACTTCAATACTTTGAATACTTTACTACTTTGGGCTACATTTCCTAATTCTGAAATTGGCTTGGGAATCGGAGGGTCGCCGGTTCAAGTCCAGCACAGACCATAGTATTGAATGTGACCAGCCAATCACGCGGCTCGGATACACCGGCCAATCACGCGGGTGGAATACACCGACCAATCACGCGGCTCGGATACACCGGCCAATCACGCGGGTGGAATACACCGGCCAATCACGCGGCTGGGATACACCGGCTGGTTAAGTGTTAGGATTAGAGGTTATGGTTAAGGGTTAGGGTTGGGGTTAAGGGTTAGGACTAGGGCTAGGGGTTAAGGTTAGGGTTAGGTAAGATAGAGTGAGGGGTTAGGGTTAGGTTAAAGGTTAGGGATGGGGTTAAGGGTTAGGATTAGGGGTTATGGTTAAGGGTTAGGGTTAAGGGTTAGGACTAGGGCTAGGGGTTAAGGTTAGGGTTAGGTAAGATAGAGTGAGGGGTTAGGGTTAGGGTAAAGGTTAGAAATGGGGTTAAGGGTTAGGATTAGGGGTTATGGTTAAGGGTTAGGGTTGGGTTAAGGGTAGGGGTTAGGTTAGGGGGTTAGGTTAGGGGTTAGGGTTAGAGGGTTAGAGTTAGAGTTAGGGTTAGTTTTAGGGTTGGGGTTAGGGGGTTAGGGATAGGGGGTTAGGGTTAGTAGGGTTAGGGAAGGTAGAGTCAAGGTGAGATGTCTGTACGGACTGAACTCACCCCCGCCGGATCGGGCATGTAAACTCTACCTCCCTCTACTCCCTCACTTTCATGAGGGAAGAGAGGAGAGAAGAGAGAAGAGAAAGGATAGTATGCTTACTAAGGTAAGTGAAAAATGGTTGTTAGTTGATAAAGGTTTAGAAATCATAGTGTATTGAGAACCAACACTATTCTCTCTATAGACACCACCAGGCCACAGCCTGGTGGAACCCATAGAGCCAACAGTGGCGGTAAGGCAAACTGGACTTGAAGAGAGCCCGTTCATTCGATGGCCCTGGCCGGTTAGGTATAGTTAAAGTTATCTCGATGACCCCCCCCGCCTCGTCCAACGACTGGGCAGTTGAATGGGGGATCAAAGGCAATGCACTCGCCAATATCCAGTCATCCGCAGCTCTCTTGTTCCCATATTAACATTAAAAAATTATTTAAATGAATTAGTTGTCTGTCTTGTAGTAAATCCAGTATTGTTTTTATATTATAGACTTAAAGGTTTTTCTTTCTTCTTTCTTCTTTTCGATGAGTGATTATTTGATTGGTATATTTATTTATTTAAATAAATAGGAGTCACCTTTGGAGTGAGTTTTAACCGGGATAAAATGGTTTTAAAATCCTATATTCCGTTGGCTCGGTTTGGAATTAGGTTGTATTCCTGGTTTAGTATAAACGTACTATCGAAATGTTAGGACACATCATCAGTAGTGGACCCCAGGATCATAGGATGTTTCTGGCCATTACCAACTAGACACCCTCACCCAAGGAAGGCCCCCCTGAGATTGATCAAGTCTCAGGACGTGTCGAATCCAAAATGGAATTGGTTTTGGGGTTAAAGTGTTTTAGAGGTGATCATTTGTTGAGGTAACGTTTGTTTTCTTTATTCTCTACTAGAGGTAGTAAATGGTTTTTAAGGATACATTGCTTTAATTGTGAAAGGTAATTTCTTAAGGTCATTACCTTATTGAGTTTCGAAAAAGTAGGACCGTTCTGGAGTTGAGAAAGGTCACGTTGTTTTCCCTTTTCTCCACTAGAGGCAGTATAACGTGTTTTAAGGACACATTGCTTTAATTGTGACAAATAATTTCTTAAGGTCATTACCTTATTGCGGTTGGAAAAAGTAGGACCGTTCTGGAGTTGAGAAAGGTCACGTTGTTTTCTCTTTTCTCCACTAGAGGTAGTATAACGTTTTTTAAGGATACATTGCTTTAATTGTGAAAAATAATTTCTTAAGGTCATTACCTTATTGAGTTTGGAAAAAGTAGGATGGTTCTGGAGTTGAGAAAGATCACGTTGTTTTCTCTTTTCTCCACTAGAGGTAGTATAACGTTTTTTAAGGATACATTGCTTTAATTGTGAAAATTAATTTCCTATGGTCATTACCTTATTGAGCTTGGAAAAAGTAGGATGGTTCTGGAGTTGAGTTGTAGAAAAAACATTGTGTGTGTGTGTGTGTGTGTAATACTTACCACCTGATCAGCACAAACCAGTTGTTAACACCGCTAGGTAGCTCTGGTTTGGCCAACCAAGACCGAAGCTCTGTTCTGATAATGAAGCCACGCCAGCCCCATACAGCGCAGGGTGCTAAATAGCATGTTAAGCTAAAAAGCCTTTATCCTGTGTCTCATACACCGCACGGCCCCAGGAATTGCTTCAGAAAAAACTCCATATTCATAGGATAGTCTAATCTCGAGGTGTTAACTTCAATAACGGTGTTCAATATTGATTAAACATCAATTGTGTTGTTTTCTTCTGATGGGTAATGGTATCCATCCTGTCCAATCAGAATCTTGATTTGTGACCTAGTTAAGGAATTAACATTAGGAGAGTGATTTCGCGATATGATTACCCAGAATGCAACGCACTGTTTATTTGCTATTCAACACTCCCTTAAACGCGTTTTGGGCAATAACGTTAGTTATAAAGGTCGTGAAGACACCCAGGTTGGTTCTATCCCCACTAAATCAGGTACGCGCTATCCAATGGAACCAACCTCAACGCTCTACGTGAACCGGAAGTACCTTAAAACACTCGATCTTGCGGCGGAGATGCAGTCTGCTGTATCTCTGGAATGGAACGTCGTATTGAGTCAGGGACAAGACTGCCGTGTTCCGAGTCTCCACAAACCATCTGACGGACGCTGTTTCCGACTTCCTACGATATTCAGAAAGTCAGTTATTAAAGGAAAATGAATAACCATAGACGTTACTGGTGGTTATGTTCGGGTATAGAGTTAGAGATAGATCTGAGAGGCCTCAGATCCCATATTGGCATCAGATCACGCTCCCGTGTTTAGAGCAGGCACGTGCAGAGGGGGGGGGCTATGGGTGCCCGAGCCCCTGCCCTTTTCCCTTTGAAGGACCAAAGTGCCCTTTTGAGCGGACCAAAGTGCCCCCCCCCCCCCCCCCCCCCCCCCGCGCTCAACAGTCGCGCAACAGAAATTCTCCGGTAGACCCCCCTCCTCCCCCCCGCTCAACAATCGCGCAACAGAAATCCTCGGGTAGCACCCCCCCCCGCTCAACAATCGCGCAACAGAAATTCTCCGGTAGACCCCCCTCCTCCCCCCCCGCTCAACAATCGCGCAACAGAAATCCTCGGGTAGCACCCCCCCCCCCCCCCTCCCCCCCCCCCCGCTCAACAGAAATCCTCGCGTTTTTGAGCACCTGCCCCTCAAAGGGTCTCTGCACGGCCCTGGTTTAGAGTTAGATTAGAGTTAGGGTTAGACAAGGTGGAATGAAGGTTTAGGGTAAAGGTTAGGGTTAGGGTAAGGGGGTTAGTTAGAGATAGATCTGAGAGGCCATCAGATCAAGGGTGAGGGTTAGAGTAAGATAGAGTGAGGGGTTAGGGTTTTATCATGAGAAGTTGGGCTTTTTTGCCTGGCTTTACCTAAAAGTTGAACTTTTTTCACAACATTTGCTATGTTGGGCCTGCCATCCATTCATGTGTATTGGGGCCATTTTGCCAGTAAGCCAATATCGCAGTGCCAGTATCCAAGTATGCAGTTATTGATGGTAGTTGCATTTTTGGGCACCAGGGGGCACTGATCAAGACTCTGGACTCTCCTAACAATATGATTCCTGGGCCCAACAGGAAGTCGGCCATTTTGAATTTAGCGGCCAATTTGGGCAATTTGCACGAATGAAACAGGAAGTTGTTATAACTCGGCTGTACATGATCGAATCCATAGATATATATAGAACACTAGATACGCTATGCCCCTCTCAGCCACGGCCCACGGAGCCGCCATCTTGTGTGGGTCTTGAGTAGGTACTCTCAGACTGTCAGACAGCCATAGATATAGAAGATATTTACTGTATGAGAAATAAAATGTTCATCTGAGTCCAGCAGAAACATTTCTGATAGTAGATATAATCAGTGGCAAGTTAAATGTCATGTGTTAAAAAGTGTAAGGCAAACAAGAATGACAGATATCCGTCATCTGATTTGACAGTTGATACAAGAGGAATCCTATTTATGCTGCTATTTATGCCGGTGTCTGTGTCATCAGGTTGTGAATGATGAATCGAGACAGGGATCGTTTGCTTCTCCCTGGTTACCCGGATGTGAGTCTGGTTCTTTAATTTTTTGAGATGTTGAATTTGTGTTTGTTTACATGTCGAATTTTGAAAAACTGAATTTTTTGAGACATAGATTTTTTTTACACTGAATTTATTTCAACATTGACAAAAAAATCACAGGCAAAAAAAATTTCAGTGCCAGAAATTTGATGGTTTTTAAAATTCAAAGTCTGATTTTGATGCTGAAAAAATTAAATCTTAGAAATTGTTGTTGAAAAATTGACCCCGACAGGTTGTTGTTTTGACGACCCAGACTGTACTTTGCTGTTTTGACAACACAGACAGTACTCCCAAAGTGAACAGATGATCATTACTGATTGACCCCTGACCCCTGAAAGGCTGTTGGTTGCCAACCTAAACTGTGCACACAATGTGGACAAATTAACTGTCCCTAATGACCCAGACTGTGGATCCGAAAGCTAAAAAATGAAATGACAACTGTCACTGATCTAAACATCACCCTGGAAAACCCAGGACCGAGGCCAGACTGTCACTGAACTCTATATCACCCCGAGAAACCAAGAACTGAGACATGATGGCACTTAAGATAACGGCACCCTCGCCATAAGGAACTACTCCAACGGCCACTCTCTGGAGTCCTAATGGGGAACATACATCTCATGACAGAAACTAGCCGGGGGAGGGGGGCTTGAATCTGGCTGGGTGGACCCCTGGCTATAAGAAGGCCCTGTCCCCCCCTCCGCGCGCTTTCCCGGAGACAGGCTCTATGCAGAGGTGTCTCAGTTCTCTTTCGAACTTTTGGTACCAAACGGCTCACACTCTGTGCTCATTTGATCAGATGCTGTACTTTGTAATTCTACTAAATTGTTAAATAAATCCAGACACATAGGTGAAAACCTCCTTCGTTGTACTCTTCTCTCTTTACCATCGTCGTCTTTTTGTTTTTAACAACAAAATTCATATTCAAACACAGATGGCACAGAAAAACTTCCTACGCTGGCATGGAGGTGAGGACAGGTCGCGGGCCGAACGCGTCCTGTCACTCGAGTCTCACTCTTGTCATTTTCTGAAACTTGGCAGCCCTGCAGATATCCAACATGTCAGTATTTTTGGATTTAACCTGATTGCTGGTTGCTGCCACACCTCCGCCCATGATTCCTCCTCAACTTTTGCTCTCTTCCTGCACTTCACACACGGAGGATATGGGTCTGCTCTGATTGGCTGAAAAGTGAATGACTGCACTGATTGGCTGCTCCAGTGTGTCAGTCATGTGGATTTTCTTCAATTTTCTGAACTGGCTTAAAGTTTCTGCATCCTACATTATGTTCTGCTAAATCTGCACAGGTTTTGAAAGATTTCAGTTCTTCTGCAGGTAAGAGTCAATTTATGGTTTTTTTATTTTTTTATTTATGGCCCACTTTCTGTTTCCTTTTTCTCTTTTACATTGCTGCAATGCTGCACAATTACACCACACTTTTACTCTTTCTTGCTATAATGCTGTTCAGATGTGGATTTGTGGCCCACTTTGATCTCTTTTGTAGATAAAGTTTTACTTTAGTAATCTCTGTGCTACGATTGGCAGAGGTGGAGGTAAAAGTTCTGCAAGCGAATCCGTCCATTTTGTCTGTATAGTAATAACTGAGGACCCACTTTTGCAGTAAAAGATTAAAACTTGTAAAAAGTCTGATACAATGTGTAGCACACTACTGTAAATATTATAGAGCTGTGGCAATTAAAAACCCGACTTACTGTAAAGCTGTAAAGCTGTCTCTCCATATTTAACATGGGTCAAATAGATCTCATTTGACATAATCAATAAAAAATGTATTGCATCATTTACAGAATATGCTTTAGAATATTTGTGTATTTATTACCACTCCCCCTGGGATTTTGTGGACTTTTGGTGATTGTTGTAGCTTAAAATGCCTGATTTTGTGGATTTCTTTCAAAACAATGTGTTGAAAGTTGTGAGATTTGTAGGCTTTATTTCCTTTACATCACAGGAGAAAGGGTATTTTAAACAATCTCACATTCTTGTAATCAACACCATATGACATGAAAATTATATTGTGTATGTATGGGGTACAACGTACATATGTATGTATGTTCCCATATACAGTCCTGCCCTAACCGTAACCCTTATGTTTTACAGTGAAACCCAGTTAGTGCAAACTGAATCTGTGGCCCACCAATCCAAGTATGTCATCATGCTTGTGCATCAACATTGCTGCCTCCCAGGATATTTCACAGAGCTATGGATTTTTGCCATGATGATATTATGCGCTCTTACCCCAGAACAAGCTTATTCTCTAAAAATAACACCTGACAATGATCTTTATTATGGAACTAGAGATAGAAATGTGTCTCTTAACTGTCAGTTCACCCTTGATTCTGAGGATTTGGAAAATTTGGACATAGAGTGGAACATTGTGCCACCAATCAGGCAGGGAGATGAAAAACGTATACTCCGGTATAGTTAAAGTATCATTCATAATAATTTACGTATATGCCTCTTTAAAGAACAGGATCTACTTTACATCTTCTGAGCCCCAAGACGGTGCTTCTCTAAGCATCACTGACCTTAAGCTTACAGATTCTGAAACATACATATATAGACTGTGAGCCTGTACTCAATATCACATCTCCATCAACAGTGATTGACGGACATGGACCTATAGCAGGAATTATAGCAGGAGCTATTGTTGCTGTGATTGTGCTCATCACTGTAACGCTCACCCCAGTAATTTACTACCGCCGCAGAAAAAGGCATGGAAAGGTTAAGGAGGAATCCATGGGCTCAGACAAACTCATGCATCTATTGGCCCATAATAATAGAACAGGTGAGGAAGATTCAACTAAAGAAATCTGCAATCTGTGTTTTGGTCTTTTGTGCCAAGAGAATATTCTTTCATACTGCGCTCATCATTGCAGCTCAGGTGTGAGGAAGAAGACGAGGAAGAAGAGTATGAGGTAATGGAGACTACCGACCCTGTGAGTAGCTGACATATTCATGTCTCTGTTTTATGATTAACTGCATGCTGTTGAGGATGCTGTATATCACTGTAAACTCTGGAGTCATCTAGTCATTAAGGAGCAGAACCAGTGGTTAGTATACATTTCATAGTGTGGCAGCTGGAAACCTTTTGTGGCGTGATAAAGGTTGCGACAACGCCACCTGCGGAAGTTTCACCCGTAGGAAATCCTGAACTTCTAACAGTTCTTCATGTAACTAAAGACACACAGGTTCGAAATACCACAGGGGCGAGAGACGGTTTCAAATAAGGAGAATACTTTATTAAACAAAAATAATTAACCAAAATCCCCCACAATACTACTACTAATAATAATAATAATAGTCACAAATTAGCACTGGGCAAGAATAAAAAAAACAATTAAAAAGGGAGAGGGCAGGGGCTTACCAGGCGGCAGGGACAAATCAAAGTAGAAGGGTCCTTAACTTAAAACACCCGTGACACTTACACTCACACATCAAACGAAAGAAAAAAAGGAAATGGTGAAGGGGACCGCCACCAGGAACTGGACTGCCGCCTCTGGGCCACCGCGCCTAACCAAACACGAAACAAATCAATTAAAACATGCCAAAAAGTGCTGAACAAGACTGGTGGGGAGGAAAAGTAAAAGGTTTAACACAAAAATACTAAATAATACAAAATAATCAACATCAATCAATAACACCAATCAATAAATCAATAATAATCAGCCTCAATGAGAATGTGACGATATTAATTGAGGAGCCCGGTAACCAGGCCAAAGTTGGCTCGAAGACTCAGTCGCGTTCAACTCAGACCGGTAAATCACGCGCAGGCGTCACCCGGCAAGCCAGACGCGTCCACGATGTATTGAAAGAGAGGGAGCCAAAACAGCAGCGCAGATCCAGGGAATGGTGGCTGGATACGTGCCAGTGGATAACCAAGGCCTCTACAAGAGGGCACACATGATTTAATAAACAAATATATAGTTATCATAAACATTTGTAAAAGAGTTGCTAAAAGAGTCTATACATACCACTCTGAGCTACATTACCGCTCCAGAGCGACTGGAAAGGGGCGCGCTGCGCGTCAAATCGCCCAGCTACAAACACCAGAGAATAATGAGCTAAAACAAATGAGTGATGGAGCCACTAAAATGCAAACAATTGAGGACATACCAAAAGGAGCAAGCAATCGCACCCAGGAAGGGCTTCTGGCGGAGCGATGCGTCCTCCACAACCCCAGCAGCCGGTTACGCTATAAAAGCGGAAAGCGCGTCACCAAAACGCCCGTTTGATGCACACCGGAACAACGGTAAAGTGACAAAGTGCATTACCTGAACGATGAGGATCACACACACACACACACACACACACACACACACACACACACACACACACACACACACACACACACACACACACACCGAACGGCCCAGTCCCCACAGGGAAGCGGAAGAGAGAGAGCGAGAGGACAGGTGTGCGCACCTGTATATATATCAAGTGCCCCGCCCCTCAATTAATGCACTCAGCAGATTGACAGTGCCCCATATTGGTAAGGAGGGAGACGACCTGTCACACTTTGAATGTAATTCTGTTGAATAACAGGACCAGCTCAGCATTTAAAATGTGAGTAAAACCCCAACATCTATCTATCTCTTGAATTAAAAAAAAACAACCATGATTTTTCTCCAGGTGCTGTCCTCCTCTGCAGAGACAATGAGAAGAATGCATCTATTGAGGAGGGTCTGACAGCCTGTGTTGAAGCTAAGGTGAGGAGTATTAAGCTTGGTTTAGTGATGTGTACAGACAGTACAGTTATTTTTTAGAGGATTTCTGTCCATGACCTCTAAATCACAAAATCTACTCTTTAGGATTTGTGCTCCTCACAGATAGAAAAATCAGAGGACAATGGATCCATGGGAAACAGAGATCAGGCTGATACTGAAGGACCAGTGAGTGGAAGTAAACTGGTTTAATTTTATGTGCATGAAATCAAGTCATACATGAACCAATATCTGTCTGTTCTCCATCTTAAGGAGCCATGTTCCTTGCACACAGAAGATGAGATTGATGTTGAAGGACAGGTGAGTGGAAGTAAACTGGATTAATTTTGTGTGCATGAAATCATACATGAACCAATATCTGTCTGTCCCCCATCTTAAGGAGCCATGTTCCTTGCAAACAGAAAATGAGAAAAATGCATCCCATGTGGAGGTCACGACAGTATTGTGAAACAAAGGTGAGCAGTATGACAAATGTTTTAGTGCTGTTTACTACATTACAGATATGTTGGAAAACCACATCCCTTTGCATCCTTACAGGAGCCATGTTCTTCAGAGGAAGAAAGATCCAAGGATCCCTTAAAGTTCTGTGTTCAAGGTTAACATAAATATTAGACTGAGCCACATCCATTAGGACACAGTGAAGTTCCTAAATATGTTTTTGATAATTTCATGTTTGTTCAGTTTGTCTCAGCCTCTTTACTCAAACTTGATTGATTAAAGAGGAGGAAAGGACATCCAAGTGCCACGTCGTTGAGAACAGAATAAACGTTCTTGAATACAAAAAAGTTTTTGAGGAAGAATTCATGTTTGTTTAAAGTCTTTGAAAGGGCTTCAAAGGTAAAAGTTGGGTGTTTTAGACTTTAGATACTGAGAAAGTGGTCTTCAACAATCTCATGAATGCTGGAGTCATACTTAAGTTACTTCCTGTTGTGTGAAACAAAGGTGTCATGACTGTATCTCCATACACCCATATTTGGCCAAACAGGTCTCAGTCATTCTGTAGCCAACTTTGCATTTTTAATAACGAAAGGATCTCAAAGGTACAAGTTGGGTGTTTTAGCCTTTAGATACTGAGAAAGTGGTCTTAAAAAATCTCATGAATGCTGGAGTCATAGTGAAGTTTGTCCCTGTTGTGTGAGACAAAGGTGTCATGACTGTATCTCCATACACCCATATTTGGCCAAACAGGTCTCAGTCATTCTGTAGCCAACTTTGCATTTTTAATAACGAAAGGATCTCAAAGGTACAAGTTGGGTGTTTTAGCCTTTAGATACTGAGAAAGTGGTCTTAATCTCATGAATGCTGGAGTCATATGAAGTTTGTCCCTGTTGTGTGAGACAAAGAGGTCATGACTGTATCTCCATACACCCATATTTGGCCAAATAGGTCTCAGTCATTCTCTAGACAACTTTATAATGAATGCCTCTCTGGATAAGTCGTGGTTTACTCATGTTTGCACACGGGGAGTTTGTGTTTTTGTTTTTTCCCCGTGCTGTGTGTTGCTCTTGGTTTGCTCTGTCTTCTTCCGCAGGCATTGGTTGTGGGCAGGTGCGGGGCGTGGCTAGTAGAGCTGGCAATTACGAGACACACCTGATTCTCATTTGGACTCCTTACGTTACTTAACTGGAGAAACTGGTAAACAACATGGAAATGTTATTTTAGTTGTAATGTGACCCTGAGCCCATGAGTTGCTACTAAGATTTTTCTGGAAAGAGCTGTGAAGTAGAATTCAAATTGGTGTTTCTACTGAGAGAAAGGCCACACAGGCTTTGAGGATGATTTAATTGCATGTTAAAGGTCCCATGAGAAACACGTTTTTTTCTGGTCTCTGATACAGTTTTGTTGGACCTCTGACAGGTGTGTGAAATTGCAGTATAATATGGGAAGTCTGAATAGAAGTGGTTCATATTTATATTAGTTACATTCACAATATCACAACATTAACCCAAGGTGTATTAAGCAACGTGGAACATGGGGGAAAAAAATACCACTACTGCAGAATTGGTTGAAAAATAGTTTTACTGATATATTCAGAGATGCCGAACAACATGCACACTCCACGTGATCAACCGTTAACCAATAAAAACAAATCGCTCACGCGTCAAATAATGCGCTCTGGGCTTTTGAAAAGCAACTGAAGACAGGCTAAGCGAGGGGAAAAATGAATGCGCTCTGGGCTTATTAAAGTTTTCTAAAACAACTGAGGACTGAGACGCTGAAGGAAAGAACGACCATTTTAAAGGAGAAGACAAATGTTATGGGACTAATAGCACTTAGTGAGAGCCCTGTGCTTGGTGGGCCGCTGTCAGCTTTTTCACGTCTGGACACTCGGAAGTCAGTTTTAGCCTGAGTGCACCAGAGCTAACCAGGTTAAGCCGGTTCCGATACTTAGTCTGCATGTGGAGAGCTTGGCTAAATCCTTGCTCCACGAGATACGACGTGGGGAAAGCGAGGAGCAGGAGATGGACCCTCTCCCACAGTGGGGGAAAACACTGACCGTGTGCATCGCACGCCAACCGGAGGTCCGGAACATTACTTTTGCCTCCTCGTCGTTCTGGAGATCAATGAGGCTCTCCTGGATTTCGGGCTCACAGTTGGCAGCATCTGCTTGCCCTAGCTCCATCACCCAGTCAGGCACATCTAACTGCTCCAGGTCCCTGAAGCGAATTGTTATATCGGCCTTGACTGCCTTCAAGTGGTCAGTGTAGAGCAGCAGGTGGCGATCTGTCAGCTCATCCAACACCTGGGCAAGTACAGTACAAATTATATTGTGGTGTAGGCATAGCCTATTGTATTTTATCATGTGAGCAGAGATAAAACGTAGTCAAAAGGCCTGTTCATACTCTGAAAGAAGAATGACATTTTTTCGTTTTCTCGACACCTCGAGAAAACGAAAAAATGTCTTTCTTCAAGAACGAAGTTCGTTCTGGTCACGTTATTTCTTCATACGCCACCCAGCAAACATTTCGACGTCGATCAGAGGTCTAATCGACGTTGGTCATGGAGGTCGATACGACGTCGATTTGATGGGCTGATATGAAAGTTTTTCTGACGTCGGTCTTTCGACGGACGTCGTTTCGACGGCTAATAGACGACATCAATCCACGTCGTTTCGACGTCATGGAGGTCCGTACGACGTCGATTTGAGGGGCTGATATGAAAGTTTTTCTGACGTCGGACCGACGTCATTTCGACGGCTCATCGACGACATCAATCCACGTCGTCTCAACGTTGTATAGACATTATTTCAACTTTTTTTACTTTTAAGCCAAGACACTAAATACCCACATATTTAAGAAAAACAATAGTGCTACATTTCAATTACATTGTAGTATAGGCCTATGCCCCAATTTACGGTTTTCAGTATAGCTACCCACCAAACCTGTAACAAGCAATTCTTGGGCTGCATGAAGATAATTAAATATTTCTAAATCGGTTGTAAACCTATTTACAACCATTTACACCAATTCCAGCCAACATTACCTCAAACCGTGTCGTCAACAAGTCCAATAGACGTCGAGTCACGTGACTTTATTTCGACCCTTTGCCGACATGAGACATGTATAGAAACAAATGTAGCCTATAGATCATTTGGTCATATCAAAAGGATAGCGATATTTGGCTAGATAGATCCATCTATAATATTTTGTTTAGTTATGAATACTAAATCAAGCATTAATACTCTTCAACAACAGACGGATTCAGGGTATTAAGTATATTAACAAAACATTTATTATTTTTTAGCAAAGTAAGCCTATATCTTTGAGAACAAAATAAAAAACTCATTGGGACAAACATCCCATGCCCCCAGTCCTTGCAGGCGCATGTTTGAGATGGAGACCCATGGCTGCTTCAACTTCTGTCTGTGGCCTTGCAGTTCCATTTCTTAACAGCAGCTGGAAAGAAAGACAGTTAACATTAGCCCGAAACGGGATGATGCTACCCCCCCCCCCGCCGCTGCTACCCCCGCTGGGAAGTAGCAGCGGCCCGCTTTGGGGCTACGCTAATGTTATGCTAGCTTTCCAGCCCCCAGTTCGTATGTAACGTTACAAATACGAAAGCCAGCTATCCGTGAGAATGATGCCATGTAGACTTAAACAGTTAAGCATGCAGATGAAAAAAGGATAATGTCCTTACAAATACATTTTCATTTTAAATAAGAGTGTCTTTTCGGAACTCACCTGGAACTTCGACGCTTGCCAAACTTGACTGCGAAATATCACCTAGTGCGCATGCGCACGGGTTGCAGGACAAGGGGATAGGGTTGTTGGGATTACGTGTTGGTGCGCAAGGAAAAATAGTTCCTAAATGGAACCTGATAAATGCATTCACTCAAATTTAGGGTGACCAGATTTGAGTTTGCAAAAAAGAGGACACTTCAGCGGGGGGGGGGGGGGGGGGGGGGGTCACATACAAATGTGCATTCATACAAATGTGTCAACAGACATGGTGACTATGTATGATAATGAGCTTTATTGGCCGGCCCAACACTAACAGAAAAACACTGCCTCAAAAGGCTATTTTGAACACTTGAAAGTTTTAAATGTGCAAAAACAAACTGAAACAAAAACAAAACAAAAAAATTGTAGGCTATACAAGTAGTCACAACAATGGTAAAATAAAAAAAATAAAAAAAATAATCTTTGCTGAACATATGTGTGTCTGTAGGTCGTTGGCACCTTTATTTGCGACCGACACGTAAGTGCCTGCTTTGCAGGTCAGGCACTCAGCTTCATGTTGATCTCGACCGAGACGAAAACATGGAAATTTATGTTTCAATTCGTCTGTGAACTTACACTTGCGTTTCGGCATGGCTGAAGATGCCGGGTAGCCATGCGCGTTGCCAGTGGTAAACAAGGAAGTGTGCGCTAATGAGGTGAACCAATTAAATGTTTAGGCTTAGAATATCGACCAATGACGGTAGCTCTAAGGTCAGGCTCTACACCACACAATGCAAAGCGAACTGTAGGGGGAGGGCGTGATTAGGCTACTATGTGAATGAAAGAGAGAGCAATGCAAATTCGGTGAAAACACGTTTGAGGCTAGAATAACAAAATCCCGGACGATTTTGAAATTCCGCCCGGACACAATTTTAGGTTTCAAAAAGAGGACATGTCCGGGAAAAAGAGGACGTCTGGTCACCCTACTCAAATTCCATTTAGGAACTATTTTGCCAGCATGCTGGAATAAAACATTTTAGCACCTATTTTGGCCATATACATGATAGCATATTGCGTTTGGAATAATAACACTTTTCAATAACACAATTAATGTGTAAACATTATACCGTTCACACTAATGTTCCAAAGGTACATCGTTGTTAAGTTAAATATCGATATAAACAGTGTTTATTCAGTTACACCACCCAGCAAACATTTCGACGTCGATCAGAGGTCTAATCGACGTTGGTCATGGAGGTCGATACCACGTCGATTTGAGGGGCTGATATGAAAGTTTTTCTGACGTCGGTCTTTCGACCGACGTCATTTCGACGGCTCATCGACGACATCAATCCACGTCGTCTCAACGTTGTATAGACATTATTTCAACTTTTTTTTACTTTTAAGCCAATACACTAAATACCCACATATTTAAGAAAAACAATAGTGCTACATTTCAGTTACCTTGTAGTATATGCCCCAATTTACGGTTTTCAGTATAGCTACCCACCAAACCTGTAACAAGCAATTCTTGGGCTGCATGAAGATAATTAAATATTTCTAAATCGGTTGTAAACCTATTTACAACCATTTACACCAATTCCAGCCAACATTACCTCAAACCGTGTCGTCAACAAGTCCAATAGACGTCGAGTCACAACGTGACTTTATTTCGACCCTTTGCCGACATGAGACATGTATAGAACCAAATGTAGCCTATAGATCATTTGGTCATATCAAAAGGATAGCGATATTTGGCTAGATAGATCCATCTATAATATTTTGTTTAGTTATGAATACTAAATCAAGCATTAATACTCTTCAACAACAGACGGATTCAGGGTATTAAGTATATTAACAAAACATTTATTATTTTTTAGCAAAGCCTATATCTTTGAGAACAAGAACAAAATAAAAAACTAATTGGGACAAAACTCCCACGCCCCTAGTCCTTGCAGGCGCATGTTTGAGATGGAGACCCATGGCTGCTTCAACTTCTGTCTGTGGCCTTGCAGTTCCATTTCTTAACAGCAGCTGGAAAGAAAGACAGCTAACGTTAGCCCCGAAACGGGATGCTGCTACCCCCCCCGGGATGCTGCTACCCCCCCCCCCCCGCTGGGAAGTAGCAGCGGCCCGCTTTGGGGCTACGCTAATGTTATGCTAGCTTTCCAGCCCCCAGTTCGTATGTAACGTTACAAATACGAAAGCCAGCTATCCGTGAGAATTATGCCATGTAGACTTAAACAGTTAAGCATGCAAATGAAAAAAGGATAATGTCCTTACAAATACATTTTCATTTTAAATAAGAGTGTCTTTTCGGAACTCACCTGGAACTTCGACGCTTGCCAAACTTGACTGCGAAATATCACCTAGTGCGCATGCGCACGGGTTGCAGGACAAGGGGATAGGGTTGTTGGGATTACGTGTTGGTGCGCAAGGAAAAATAGTTCCTAAATGGAACCTGATAAATGCATTTACTCAAATTCCATTTAGGAACTATTTTGCCAGCATGCTGGACGAAACATTTTAGCACCTATTTTGGCCATATACATGATAGCATATTGCGTTTGGAATAATAACACTTTTTTCAATAACACAATTAATGTCTAAACATTATACCGTTCACACTAATGTTCCAAAGTTACATCGTTCAGTGGCGGTTCTAGACCAAAATCACCAGGGGGGCCGAGGTGGGGCCAGTGTGTTTTTAAGGGGGGGCACATTTATAACCATATACTTTATTTATAACCATATAAAATGGATTCATCTGTAGTACTGATTTCCACTAGCATCTTGCATAGAAAGAAAGTTAGAGAAAGTTAGACCGTAAATTTCACTGTCACGAATGTCCATGCCTTATATACAGTCATTGGTCCATGCTGAGAAATTTAAAGTGACAGACATCCAATTAGACCTAGTCCTACAAGCACAATAACATTGCAGGAGCATATTTGTTTAACAGATTCACAGATTCACAACGAAATTGTTTAGTTTGGTGGATTCCTATTGTCCATGCAATACCATACATTTTAAAGAGCGATACTATATTTTTCAGTTTCAAACACCATTGAAACAAAGGTTTTTTGTATTTGTGCAAACGCTTGTTTGAAGAAAACCTGAGGTTGTTCATGTTGTTTTGTAAAAGGATATTCCATTAAATATGAAGGTTTTCTAATGTACATGTACTTATTTGCACGGAAACAAAGGGAAAAAACACTGTTTTTGTTCATTTGTTATTATTTATAGGTAACTATGTTAATAAATGTTATGATTGTACAATGCCACTATCCATTAACACGGCACACGGGGGGGGGGGGGGGGGGGGGGGGGGGGTGCGCGCAATATTACCCCACCCCGTAGCTCCGCGGGGGGTTACGTTCGCGGGGGGGGGGGGGGGGGGGGGGTGCGCGCAATATTAACCCACCCCGTAGCTCCGCGGTGGTTTACGTTCGCGCGCGGGGTGGGGGGGGGGGGGTGCGCGCGATATTAACCCACCCCGTAGGTCCGCGGTGGTTTACGTTCGCGCGCGGGGTGGGGGGGGGGGGTGCGCGCGATATTAACCCACCCCGTAGCTCCGCGGGGGGTTACGTTCGCGGGGGGGGGGGGGGGGGGGTCCCTCCCGGACACATAACGGACATAGGCCATCAGGAGGACGTTGTTGTCGGCCGTGGTGGTCTCATCCAGCTGGACACTGAAGGTACAGCCGCGCAACTTTAAGCACAGCTGTTCCTCCGTGTCAGTTGACATCTCCCGTATGCGCCGGGCCACACTGTCATTACTGAGCGGGATGGCCTTGGTGACTGGCGCCGGGTCGCACTGCATGACGCTGTGTTCCCACCAAACGCGATGACGCTTCATCGCGCGTCGAGATTACATGTAAAGTCAATGCAAACACGCGATTAGACGCGTCATCGCGCCGGGCGATGCGATGGACGCGATAGCGCGGCGCGATGGACGCGTTGGCCGCGAAAAATCGCTTCCATCGCGTCGCCCGGCGCGATGACGCTTCATCGCTCGAGTTGAAATAATTGAACTTTTGCGGCGAATTCGCGTGAAGACGCGCCGCGACAGCCAATCAGCTTTGAGATCGTCACCGACGTGCTGACGTACGGACGTACACAGTGTTGCACAATGATACATGTTTTATATGATATATTATATGATATTATATTATATATTGACCATAATCAAAGTTGGGGGGCACACACACACACACACACACACACACAGATCTTTTTTACTTCTTTTTTAGCGATTGTTTTCCACTGGATAACAACGAGGTTATGGCCGGCTATGAAGCACCAGTTCTGGGCAGAGCAGGTGGTTATCTCAGCCATGGTCGACGAGAGAATGAAATGGCGGAAGAAATGTTGTTGTTTGGGCGGGCTCGTCGCCCGATGCGATGCCGCGATGCCGCGATGAGGCGTTTTTTGGCATATTGGACCAGCGTCAAAACTGGAGCGTCTAGCGCGACGCGATTTCATTTTACGCGCGACTAAATCGCGTTCATCGCGTTTGGTGGGAACACAGCGTGACGGTGGAGATCGCCTCCATTATTGCGGGAATTACAAGAGACTCCCCCACAGTGAACGGTAAGCCGGCCTTTGTAATCAGTAGTGCAATGTTATAAGATGCCACCAACCCACTCTGTCTGGTTGACGTTCCGAGCGAACATGTTGATGGTAGGGCGCCTTGAATGTTGATCCCTCAGTGACTGGAAATAGGCCGAGTCTTTTGATGCCTTGTCAGGATGTTTTTTTTAGAGATGCTCCTGTAACCGCGAAGGCTTCATTGCCTCGTTAGAGAAAACCTGCTGACATAGCAGGCACATCGGCAGATGTACGTTCGTGGCTGATGGAATAAATCCATAATTTATATAAGTTGCATTGTACTGCCTGCATTTCTTCTTGTTTTCCGCCATGTTTGATTGTAATGCTGTGTGTGATTAAACGTTGTTACATTATCGTGCTTGTGTACGTTTTCATTGGTTACTTAAGTTTTAGCCCGCGAAAATGAGTAGCGTTTGTGTTCGCGGGTTTCGCTCGTGCTGTGGTGGATTTGTTTGGGCGTTACTATGGAGACCGTTCCTGCTCGGCTTGTCCGATCGTGATCAGGGAGCAGAGGGGAGATCTCCAGGGGCAATGTCGGGGTTTACTCCCTTTTACCCAGCAGTGGAAGCAGCAGACTCGGGTTCTTGGTCTCAGACAGCAGCGTTATTTTTAGTTGGGAGTAGAGTTCAACTGAACTTTGTACAAGCCAAATGGTGGCGCCCCCATTCGTGCATGAGCGCCCCCCCTACCAGCCCTCACGCGTCCAGCGCCCCACCGCCCCCGGCGGTACAGCCCCCGTTGAGAAACCATGACCTAAATGAATCCACCCCCCCCCCCCCCCCCCCCCCTCCCCAGTCATATTAATACTCACATTCCCCGAGGCACAGGCCGAGGAGGTGGAGTAGCAGCTATTTATGATTTGAGGGTTTAAATGGACCCTAAACCAAAACTAAATTATAATTCATTTGAAAGCATTGTTCTTACTGTGTGTTCACACCGCACTTTGTCCCATTTCGCCTATTCGCGCGAATAGGCGAATGTTGCCGCGCGACAAATCATAATCTGTCGCTGTGCATTTTTGTGTGCATTCGCGGGGCGAATTTTTTTTTTGCCTGGCAACAGTCCTTCATGCCAATTCAGTCTCTCATCAACCATGGCCGAGATAACCACCATTGCGTGTCTGTATCTGTTGTGGAAGAGGGAGAGACGTCGGAATGCCCGTCGTTTATGGGTTCATCATATAAATCGGAGCCGTACAGAGCTCGGTGAATTTCACCGTCTTCTCCAGGAGCTCCGTCTGGACGACGACCGCTTCCAGCGGTATTTGAGGTCGACTCCGGCCCAGTTTGATGACCTGCTAGCTAGGATCGGTGCTAGGATTTCACGGTTGGACACCAACTACAGGCGCTCCATCTCGGCTTCGGAGCGCCTGTCCATCTGTCTCCGGTGAGTGCTAGTTTCATAAAGTTGTGTGTCGAAATCGAACATAAACATAAACATTTTCCATGGTAGACAGCGCCATTTAGTGGACGTAGCAGATTACATATTCCGATGATTGATTGATTATCCTCTGCCGACAATAGTATAGTATGTAGTCAAATACAATAAATAGATCAATTATGTTGATGAAATATTACTCTTTGTAAATGTGGCTTTTTTTTTATAAATAGACGTGGCAAAATGATTGTAAATGTATGATTGTTACACCTATAGTATCTTCACTACAACATTTCATTTCAATTATTATTATTTTTTTTATTCTGCAGATACCTAGCCACTGGGGACTCCTACAGGACCATCGCCAACAGCTTCCGTGTTGGGGTCTCCACTGTCTCCGGCATCATCCCTGATGTTGCCACTGCCATCTGGGACTGTCTGGTGGAGGAGTTCATGGCTGTGCCCACAACAGATGGGTGGAGGTCCATTGCAGGGAGGTTTGAGGAGCGGTGGAATTTCCCTCTTTGTTGTGGAGCATTGGATGGCAAGCATGTGGTCGTCAAAGCCCCTGCTCACTCTGGATCCCAGTTCTTCAACTACAAGGGAACTTTCTCTCTGGTTCTCTTGGCAGTTGTAGATGCGGAATATTGTTTCCGGGTGATAGATGTCGGGGGCTACGGAAGAACCAGCGATGGTGGGATTCTGGCCAACTCTGCTTTTGGTGCAGCGCTTCAGTCTGGCACCCTCCAACTGCCTGCTGACCTGCCACTACCAGGAGCTGACCACCGAGGACCACAGCCACACGTCTTTGTGGCTGATGAGGCCTTTCCACTCCGGAAAAACCTCATGAGGCCATTCCCTGGTCGCAACCTGCCAAGAGAGCGCCGGGTGTTCAACTACCGTCTGTCCCGGGCTCGGCTGGTTGTGGAGAATGCCTTTGGGATCCTTTCTTCCCAGTGGAGGGTCTACAGGCGTGCCTTCGAGGTCAACGTAGACGTTGCGGAGAAGTGTGTGAAGGCTACCTGTGTTCTCCACAACTTCCTGCGGAGGACAACCCCCCCAAGTGCATTGAGGGGGAACATCCCAGTTGGTGAGGAGGACCCACTGCCAGGTCTGGGAAGAGTTGCTGCCAACAACTCAGTGAGGGAAGCCATCAGGATTCGGGAGGCCTTCACATCCTTCTTCTCCGCAGAGGGAACCGTCCCATGGCAGGACAACGTGTAGCGCACCAGCACACCCAAAACGGCTCTTTTAAGAGCCACCCACAGATTACTATTGAGCCTACTTCCTGCAATTACTATATTCACTGTGTCACTCTTCTGAATTACATTATTAATTAAATTTGTTAATGTTAGTTTGTTTATATTTTAAATCAGGTAACTGTGACGGTCCTGAGCCGTCTTGCTTCCCTTCTGCTGGCCTCTGTTCTTCTTCCAGGGAAGCTGATTGCCTGGCCACCTCACTGAGGGATTGAACTCACCTGCCGGAAGCCTGCATAAGATGGGGGGAATCCAACATGGTGCTCTCACTCTCCCACCTGGAAGGCTGGTGCTGCCCGGCACCCAACTGGGTTTTGTTTGGGGTTGTTATTCTAGCCCTTTAGCCTTTGTTTGCATACTCATAGTTTAGTTTAACTGTTCGGTTCATATCACTCAAACACCACACTACTGAATACTGATGTGTTTTTTTTTGAGTTACTAAATAAATGTAACGGGACATTTAACTCTCCCTGTGTGGACCTCCTGTTCTTGTTTGTGCTCAACAAGCTGGGCACAACATAACTAGCAAAAATACCTTAAGCAAACATGAACTATACATCAATAGTCAAAGTTGCAAATAATTTGCATCAAACAACATGACTTCAAGCAGTGCAATGGTAGGAAGATGGTTTGGAAACTGGATCCTATAATGGCTAGAGACCCAATTTAATTGTATAGAGGTAAACCAGCTTTACATGTCTACATACATTACACCAAATTATCAAAAAGTAGCTATGGTTATCTTTGGATAAATGAAGCATACACAGTAGCGTAAACAGTGTGTCAACTGTATTTTTAAAATAAAGAACATGAAGCCACATTTAAAAATAAATAAATTTATTTGTGCAGCCGTGTGTGTGTGTGTGTATGTGTGTGTGTGTGTGGAAAAAAGAAAAAAAAAAAAAAGGACATGGATCGTTCCCTGCAACGATTGTCACCCCAGTGAACCTATTTATCTAATTGTCCAAATTAAGCAATACAGAGTTATAGCAGGAGTTTGCTTCGTATAAAAGTTTATGAATTTGAAATTTGATTTCCTCCTTGGCATGGGGTGGCAATCGCTGCAGGGAAGGAAGCAAGCCTTGTAAAAAGTGTTCATCTGCTGAGAGAGCTGGAGCTGGTGCTGGAGTTGGAGCAGGTGGAGGCGGCCTCCTCAACACCTCCAAGAGGCACCGCTCTATTTCATCTCCCCTCCCCTCCACTCTCCTTCTCCTTCTCCCTGTTTGAAAAGGAGACAACATTTTTGGGTCAGGAAACAGACAAAAAATACATTCAACATGAAAGGCTATGAATACATAACTAGTCATACTCAAAACATAATTCACGCATAGGGACCCTCATGACCACATAAACGAAGTGTAGCATAAAATAAATGTGATTTCTCTCATGTTAAATGACATACCTGGGGCGAAAAGAGGAGTAGCAGGAGTGGCAGGAGTGGCATCAGCAGCAGGGGGTGGTGGTGTTGGTGGTGGTGGTGTGGGTTCAGAGGCAGCAGCAGCCTCCTCCATGCTTGAACAAGCGACATCTTCTGAGGTGACAAGAGGTTGTTATCAATCTATAGAACAAATAATGAATTTGTCATGCTGTGTGTGTGTGTGTGTGTGTGTGTGTTCACTCATCGACCAACCTCCTGTGTCACTTGCTGTCCCTGCTGCTGCCTCTGAACCCTGGTCCTCTGCGATCCTGTCTTCCTCGACCCCCATGTTGCTACTCGTCTCCCTGGGAGTAACAAACGGGTCGAGGAAAGACAGGATCGCAGAGAACTTCCACTTTTTAAAAGCCCCTGCTGCTGATCCACTCCTCTTTCCTTCAGTCTCCTTCCTCCTCTCCCTCAGGTACGTGTCCCTCAGCCCCTTCCACTTCTTACGGCATTCGTCCTCTGACAAGAAACAAACCTACGTTGTGAAATCCGAACTGAACTGTTGAATGCTAACTGCTAACTCACTAGCTTGGTTCATAGTAAAGTACTATTGATAGCTGGAATAAAGTAACTTTTAAGTAAAGTAAATTTTAAAAACTTACCACCCAGCCCGACTTCCTTACTGACCTCCAGCCAAGCCTTCATCTTCATGTTTCGGTCTTTGTACCCGGAGCATCTTATATTAAATATAACTGGAAAGGACGACACCGCCAGTATTAATTTTTCTTCCATATTGCTGTCTGATCTGGATCAGGCAGTGAACGCTACGTCACTCAGGGAGTGAACGCTGATTGGCTGTTTCAACGCGAATGCCGCGAAGAAGTTGAAATATTTTAACTTTATTCGCGGGGCGAATTATTCGCGGCGCGAATCCACGTGAACGCGCTCGCCGTTCACGAGGAAAAATTTCGCGCTGTCAATCAAATCTTGTCGCGCGTATCGGCGAAAAAAAAATTCGCCCGATTCGCGTCTCCACGTTCACTTAACATTGAAACGTGTCGCGGGGCGAAGTGCGGTGTGAACACACCTTTAGTCTTTCTCACCCAAACTGGAAAACACTGCAGCCAGTCCTATTTGTTATAGTGTACCGCGCTCCTGGACCGTAGTCTGATTTTATATCTGAATTCTCAGAGTTTCTATCAAGTTTAGTTCTTAAATCAGATAAAGTAATTATTGTAGGTGATTTTAATGTCCATGTGGATGTTACAAATTGTCATTTGTAACATCCACATGGACATAGTAGGCCTTAGTACCGCATTTACCTCATTAATAGACTCAATTGGCTTCTGTCAGAGTGTAAATAAACCAACCCATTGTTTTAATCACACTCTTGACCTTGTTCTATCATATGGCATGGATATTGAACATTTAATAGTTTTTCCACATAATCATCTCCTATCTGACCATTATTTAATAACTTTTGAATTTCTATTCTAATATCTATTAGACTATAAGCCATTAAGCAAAACTTCCCACAGCAGATGTCTATCTGACAGTGCTGTAGCTAAGTTTAAGGAGGAGATTCCATCAGTGTTTAATTCAATGCCATATCTGAATATAACAGAGTCCTATATTAACTTTAGTCACTCCCTGTCATGGTTTGAGTTCTACGTTTCTGTGTTGTTGCTTGTTTTGTCCCTTCTCGTTTTCCCCTGGCGTGTAGGTGCAGGGTAGTGGGCGTGGTAAGGTTGCCGGCACATTCAACGAGGCACACCTGGCTCTCATCATCAATCACTCCTCCCATATAACCCCGGTTCAATCTCCACTCCAGTGCCGAATTATTACAGATGTCACGTCAGTACTTATCGTGTGTTCTTCTCGCTCGCCTTTTTTGTCACTACTGGCTAGTGATGGCCAAATGAGGCTTCCTGAACCACTGAGGCTTTCCTGCCCATTGGTTCGCTAAAAGGTTCATTTACCCGAAGCCTCATGAAACAATGTGCTCCCTAGTGACACCTGGTGTGCAAAGCAATGTATCGCACACAAATATATTCATCCTGAGCAACCAAATTGTATAGTGTGGGCACACCCTTTTTCTATTGCCTGTATATAAAATAAAGTATTTTACGCTGCTTGTGTTAACCCATGCACACACAACTCACACACACACACACACAACTTTGTGTTTAACTATTCATTAGTTGTTTGGTTTAGTGATGACAGTGAATGCCCCAAAATGAGTGTAAAGAAATTATGAGAGTGCAGTGCTTATGGGACTGATAGTGCAATAGTGCAGTGCTTATGGGACTGGGAGTGCAATATTGCAGTGCTTATGGGACTGGGAGTACTAGGCTTTCCCTAATATAGTCTACTCTAAGTATAATGATAATACTAGTAATAATACTAATACTAATGATAATAATAATAATAATAATATCAATAATATATATATATATATATTTATTTAATAATATAACTACGTATTATCTACTACTACTAACTACTATACTATACTATACTATATACTATAGGCTACTACTACTACTATACTATACTATATACTATACTAGGCTAATTTACTCTAATAATCTACTGAACTATGTATAATTTACTCTAATAATCTACTAAACTAAGTATAATGTAATAATAATATATAATACAGACTATGATATATAATGATAACTACAAACTCGCTACTACAAACTCGCTACAACTCGCTACTCGCTATACAACCAACACTTCAATGCATACAAACGCCTACTGCAAAGCCCACGAGTGGCGCGAGGTTTCGAACCACTTTTATCCGGAAGCGATACTCAGAATGAAGCAATGACGTAATGCAACACAATCCGAGGCCTCGTTTGTCATCGTCACGTGATTTTCACGGAAACGATACAAGCCTCGAATCGGGGCTTCATCTTGAACGCCCCTTTTTGCTCGACACAAGCTCCGGAGCCTCGCTTCAGATGTCACATCACTACTACTGGCTCTAGTGTGTGTTTTTGTGATCTGACTGACAGTTTCGTGTTTTCTCCCTGTGGCTCTACATGCCTTAGGTTTCCAGTGTGCCGCGTGTTTATGCCGTCCGCCGAACGCTGTTTCCAGTCCACCGCGTGTCCCCCTTTCCTGGTATCCTGTGTCGGCAGCCTTCCCGTCTGCTGCCCTCCCTGCACGCCAGCGCCTTTAGTTATATCCCCTCCGTTTTTGATCCTTGTTTAATAAACCCTTTTTTCACCGTTACCTCTCGTTGTCTCCGTCTCTGCTCCGGGATCCTACTATTGCTAAACCTAACACTCCCAAAATGATAATCTTGTTAATAGTGCTGCAGGCACTGTGATCAACATTAGATTCAATCCCTCCTAGAAAACAGAAAATAATAAAACATAGGAAACTAGCACCATGGTACAACCAACAAACTCGTCAATTAAAACAAGAAACAAGGAAATCAGAAATGAAATGGCGCGCTTCCAATTTATTAGAAAATCGCTTAATTTGGCAAAATAATCTTAAAAATTATAGAAAGGCCCTCCGTAATGCCAGAGGAGCCTTTTACTCAGCACTAATAGAAGAAAATAAGAACAACCCTAGGTTCCTCTTCAGCACTGTAGCCAGGCTGACAGAGAGTCACAGCTCTATTGAGCCATGTATCCCCATCAACTTAAGTAGCAATGACTTCATGAACTTCTTTTATAATAAAATGATTACTATTAGAGAGAAAATTAGTCACCAAATGCCCTCAATAGGTATTGCAGGCTCTCCAACATCAGACACTTTGACTGGTGCAACCTTAGATGTGTATTTGGAGTGTTTCTCTGCTGTCAGTCTTCATCAGATAATTTCTATAATTTCTTCATCGAAGTCATCAACCTGTCTGTTAGACCCCATCCCAACTAGGCTGCTTAAAGAAGTTGTACCCTTAATTGGCACTTCTTTACTGGATATGATTAATCTTTCTTTATTATCAGGATATGTACCACAGTCCTTTAAAGTAGCTGTAATTAAACCCCTTCTTAAAAAGCCCACTCTTGACCCAGGGGTTTTAGCCAACTATAGACCGATTTCTAATCTCCCCTTTCTGTCTAAGATTCTGGAGAAAGTAGTCGCCAAACAATTGTGTGACTTTCTACATAACAATAGTTTATTTGAGGATTTCCCGTCAGGATTTAGAGTTCATCATAGCACAGAGACAGCTCTGGTTAAAGTTAATAATGACCTTTTGATTGCTTCTGACAATGGACTTGTCTCTGTACTTGTAATTATTAGATCTTAGTGCTGCATTTGACACCTGATCATAATATTCATTTACAAAGACTCGAGCATCAAATTGGCATTAAAGGAACCGCACTAAGCTGGTTTAGGTCCTATTTATCAGATCATTCACAGTTTGCACATGTGAATGATGAATCTTCAATAAATACTACAGTTAGTCATGGAGTTCCACAAGGTTCTGTACTTGGACCAATACTATTTACTTTATATATGCTCCCTTTAGGCAACATTATTAGAAATCACTCCATTAACTTTCATTGTTATGCAGATGATACGCAGTTATATCTATTGATCAAACCCGATGAAATTAATCAATTATCTAAATTACAAACATGTCTTAAAGACATAAAATCCTGGATGAGCTGCAATTTTCTGATGTTAAACTCAGAGACAACCGAAATTCTTGTACTTGGCCCCAAAAACCTTAGAGACTCAATGTCTACAGATATAGCTACTGTAGATGGCATTACCTTGGCCTCTAGCACCACTGTCAGGAATCTTGGAGTTATCTTTGATCAGGATCTGTCATTTAATTCCCACATAAAGCAGACCTCTAGGACTGCCTTTTTTCATTTATGTAATATTTCAAAAATCAGACGCATCCTATCAAAGACAGATGCAGAAAAACTAATCCATGCATTTGTTACTTCAAGGCTGGATTACTGCAACTCTTTATTATCAGGTTGTCCTAATAAGTCCATTAAGACGCTCCAATTAATTCAAAACACTGCAGCACGCGTACTGACAGGAACTAGGAAATGAGATCACATCTCTCCTGTACTAGCGTCTCTGCATTGGCTCCCTGTAAAATTTAGAATAGAATTTAAAATCCTCCTCCTCACCGATAAAGCTCTTCATGGGCAGGCCAAAGAGCTCATAGTACCCTACTACCCCACTAAAAAACTGCGTTCTCTGAATGCAGGGCTACTGGTGGTTCCTATAGTTTCTAAAAGTAGAACAGGAGCCAGAGCCTTCAGTTACCAAGCTCCTCTTCAGTGGAACCAGCTTCCAGTTGTGATTCGGGAGGCGGACACCCTCTCCACATTTAAGAGTAGGCTTAAGATCTCGCCGGCGCGACAGGATTTTGGCCAGTTCGCGCCGTGTCGCGCACCTCTTTTTTTTCAGCGGCGCGCGACAAAGCGGAAACATAAACACGGACGAGTTCGAAGGAACATTTTAATGCGCCTTATTTTAATGCGCCTTATTGCTAAATAGGCTTGTGCCTATTTTCCGTTTTCTCAATTTGGAATTAGGTTGTGCTTGTGCCCATTTTCCGTTTTCTCGGTTTGGAATTAGTTTGTGCTCGTGCTTGCCTTACACTGACCCCAGCAAAGCACACACATAGGCGGCTTACACTTATCCCATCAAAGCACACCCATAGGCGGCTTACCCTTACCCCAGCAAAGCACACCCATAGGCGGCTTACCCTTACCCCAGCAAAGCACACCCATAGGCGGCTTACACTTACCCCAGCAAAGCACACCCAATAGGCGGCTTAAGGCCGCAGTGTACTCGGCGTTCCCAAGCTGTCGCGCGACATTGTGACGTCAAAATGACGTAGATCTCGCCGGCGCGACAGGATTTTGGCCAGTTCGCGCCGTGTCGCGCACCTCTTTTTTTTCAGCGGCGCGCGACAAAGCGGAAACATAAACACGGACGAGTTCGAAGGAACATTTTAATGCGCCTTATTGCTAAGGCTTCAGTTTGCGCTTGTGCCTATTTTCCGTTTTCTCAATTTGGAATTAGGTTGTGCTTGTGCCCATTTTCCGTTTTCTCGGTTTGGAATTAGTTTGTGCTCGTGCTTGCCTTACACTGACCCCAGCAAAGCACACACATAGGCGGCTTACACTTATCCCATCAAAGCACACCCATAGGCGGCTTACCCTTACCCCAGCAAAGCACACCCATAGGCGGCTTACCCTTACCCCAGCAAAGCACACCCATAAAAAAATCGAAAAAACAGTGATAGAAAAAAGATGGAGAGAATAAAAAATCGAAAAAAAGGGGGCAAAAGAAATTTGGAAAAAAGAGTGATAGAAAAAAAGATGGAGAGAATAAAAAATTGAAAAAAGCGATAGAAAAAAAAATCGAAAAAAAGACGGAGAAAAAAAAAGATGGAGAATAAAACATCGAAAATAAGAGTGATAGAAAAAAAAGATGGAGAGAATAAAAAATCGAAAAAAAGGGGGCAAAAATTAAAAAAAAAAAAGAGTGATAGAAAACAATGGAGAGAATAAAAGATCGAAAAAAAGACTGATAGAAAAAAGATGGAGAGAATAAGAAATCAAAAAAGAGTGATAGAAAAAAAATCGAAAAAAAGGAAAGAAAAAAAGTGATGGCAAAAAAAATTCGAAAAAAGTGGGTTAAAAAAACTCGAAAAAGAGTGGTAGAAAAAAAAGATGGAGAGAAAAAAAAACGAAAAAAAGTGATAAAAAGATGGACAGAATAGAAAATCGAAAAAAAGGGGGCAAAAGAAATTTGGAAAAAAGAGTGATAGAAAAAAAGATGGAGAGAATAAAAAATTGAAAAAAGTGATAGAAAAAAAATCGAAAAAAAGACGGAGAAAAAAAAGATGGAGAGAATAAAACATCGAAAATAAGAGTGATAGAAAAAAAAGATGGAGAGAATAAAAAATCGAAAAAAAGACTGATAGAAAAAAGATGGAGAGAAGAAAAAAAGTGATAGCAAAAAAAAATTCGAAAAAACTGGGTTAAAAAAACTCGAAAAAGAGTGGTAGAAAAAAAAGATGGAGAGAAAAAAAAATCGAAAAAAAGTGATAAAAAGATGGAGCAAATAAAATATTGAAAAAAGTGCTACAAAAAGAAATCGAAAAAAGAGGGTAAAAAAAATCGAAAAAACAGTGATAGAAAAAAGATGGAGAGAATAAAAAATCGAAAAAAAGGGGGCAAAAGAAATTTGGAAAAAAGAGTGATAGAAAAAAAGATGGAGAGAATAAAAAATTGAAAAAAGTGATAGAAAAAAAAATCGAAAAAAAGACGGAGAAAAAAAAGATGGAGAGAATAAAACATCGAAAATAAGAGTGATAGAAAAAAGATGAAGAGAATAAAAAATCCAAAAAAAGGGGGCAAAAGAAATTTGGAAAAAAGAGTGATAGAAAAAAAGATGGAGAATAAAAAATTGAAAAAAGTGATAGAAAAAAAATCGAAAAAAGATGGAAAGAAAAAAAGTGATAGCAAAAAAAAATTCGAAAAAAGTGGGTTAAAAAAACTCGAAAAAGAGTGGTAGAAAAAAAAGATGGAGAGAAAAAAAGTGCTACAAAAAGAAATCGAAAAAAGAGGGTAAAAAAATCGAAAAAACAGTGATAGAAAAAAGATGGAGAGAATAAAAAATCGAAAAAAGGGGGCAAAAGAAATTTGGAAAAAAGAGTGATAGAAAAAAAAATGGAGAGAATAAAAAATTTAAAAAAGTGATAGAAAAAAAAATCGAAAAAAAGACGGAGAAAAAAAAGATGGAGAGAATAAAACATCGAAAATAAGAGTGATAGAAAAAAAAGATGGAGAGAATAAAAGATCGAAAAAAAGACTGATAGAAAAAAGATGGAGAGAATAAAAAATCAAAAAAGAGTGATAGAAAAAAAATCGAAAAAAGATGGAAAGAAAAAAAGTGATAGCAAAAATTTTTTCGAAAAAGTGGGTTAAAAAAACTCGAAAAAGAGTGGTAGAAAAAAAAGATGGAGAGAAAAAAAAATCGAAAAAAAAGTGATAAAAAGATGGAGCAAATAAAATATTGAAAAAAGTGCTACAAAAAGAAATCGAAAAAAGAGGGTAAAAAAATCGAAAAAACAGTGATAGAAAAAAGATGGAGAGAATAAAAAATCGAAAAAAAGGGGGCAAAAGAAATTTGGAAAAAAGAGTGATAGAAAAAAAAATGGAGAGAATAAAAAATTGAAAAAAGTGATAGAAAAAAAAATCGAAAAAAAGGGGGCAAAAGAAATTTGGAAAAAAGAGTGAGAGAATAAAAAAGTGATAGAAAAAAAAATCGAAAAAAAGACAGAGAAAAAAAAGATGTAGAGAATAAGAGTGATAGAAAAAAAAGATGGAGAGAATAAAACATCGAAAAAAAGGGGGCAAAACATTTTTACAAAAAGAGTGATAGAAAAAAATGGAGAGAATAAAATATCGAAAAAAAGACTGATAGAAAAAAGATGGAGAGAATAAAAAATCAAAAAAGAGTGATAGAAAAAAAATCGAAAAAAGATGGAAAGAAAAAAAGTGATAGCAAAAAAAAATTCGAAAAAAGTGGGTTAAAAAAAATTGGAAAAAGAGTGGTAGAAAAAAAAGATGGAGAGAAAAAAAAATCGAAAAAAAAGTGATAAAAAGATGGAGCAAATAAAATATTGAAAAAAGTGCTACAAAAAGAAATCGAAAAAAGAGGGTAAAAAAAATCGAAAAAACTGATAGAAAAAAGATGGAGAGAATAAAAAATCGAAAAAAAGGGGGCAAAAGAAATTTGGAAAAAAGAGTGATAGAAAAAAAGATGGAGAGAATAAAAAATTGAAAAAAGTGATAGAAAAAAAAAGATGGAGAGAATAAAACATCGAAAATAAGAGTGATAGAAAAAAGATGGAGAGAATAAAAAATCGAAAAAAAGGGGGCAAAAGAAATTTGGAAAAAAGAGTGATAGAAAAAAAGATGGAGAGAATAAAAAATTGAAAAAAGTGATAGAAAAAAATTGAAAAAAAGACGGGGAAAAAAAAAAGATGGAGAATAAAACATCGAAAATAAGAGTGATAGAAAAAAAAGATGGAGAGAATAAAAGATCGAAAAAAAGACTGATAGAAAAAAGATGGAGAGAATAAAAAATCAAAAAAGAGTGATAGAAAAAAAATCGAAAAAAGATGGAAAGAAAAAAAGTGATAGCAAACAAAAATTCGAAAAAAGTGGGTTAAAAAAACTCGAAAAAGAGTGGTAGAAAAAAAGATGGAGAAAATATTTTTTAAAAAAAGTGATAAAAAGATGGAGCAAATAAAATATTGAAAAAAGTGCTACAAAAAGAAATCGAAAAAAGAGGGTAAAAAAAATCGAAAAAACAGTGATAGAAAAAAGATGGAGAGAATAAAAAATCGAAAAAAAGGGGGCAAAAGAAATTTGGAAAAAAGAGTGATAGAAAAAAAGATGGAGAATAAAAAATTGAAAAAAGTGATAGAAAAAAAAATCGAAAAAAAGACGGAGAAAAAAAAGATGGAGAGAATAAAACATCGAAAATAAGAGTGATAGAAAAAAAGATGGAGAGAATAAAAAATCGAAAAAAAGGGGGCAAAACATTTTAAAAAAAAGAGTGATAGAAAAAAATGGAGAGAATAAAAGATCGAAAAAAAGACTGATAGAAAAAAGATGGAGAGAATAAAAAATCAAAAAAGAGTGATAGAAAAAAAATCGAAAAAAGATGGAAAGAAAAAAAGTGATAGCAAAAAAAAATTCGAAAAAAGTGGGTTAAAAAAAATTGGAAAAAGAGTGGTAGAAAAAAAAGATGGAGAGAAAAAAAAAATCGAAAAAAAAGTGATAAAAAGATGGAGCAAATAAAATATTGAAAAAAGTGCTACAAAAAGAAATCGAAAAAAGAGGGTAAAAAAATCGAAAAAACTGATAGAAAAAAGATGGAGAATAAAAAATCGAAAAAAAGGGGGCAAAAGAAATTTGGAAAAAAGAGTGATAGAAAAAAAGATGGAGAGAATAAAAAATTGAAAAAAGTGATATAAAAAAAAGATGGAGAAAATAAAACATCGAAAATAAGAGTGATAGAAAAAAGATGGAGAGAATAAAAAATCGAAAAAAAGGGGGCAAAAGAAATTTGGAAAAAAGAGTGATAGAAAAAAAGATGGAGAGAATAAAAAATTGAAAAAAGTGATAGAAAAAAAAATCGAAAAAAAGACGGAGAAAAAAAAGATGGAGAATAAAACATCGAAAATAAGAGTGATAGAAAAAAAAGATGGAGAGAATAAAAGATCGAAAAAAAGACTGATAGAAAAAAGATGGAGAGAATAAAAAATCAAAAAAGAGTGATAGAAAAAAATCGAAAAAAGATGGAAAGAAAAAAAGTGATAGCAAACAAAAATTCGAAAAAAGTGGGTTAAAAAAACTCGAAAAAGAGTGGTAGAAAAAAAGATGGAGAAAAAAAATTTTAAAAAAAGTGATAAAAAGATGGAGCAAATAAAATATTGAAAAAAGTGCTACAAAAAGAAATCGAAAAAAGAGGGTAAAAAAAATCGAAAAAACAGTGATAGAAAAAAGATGGAGAGAATAAAAAATCGAAAAAAAGGGGGCAAAAGAAATTTGGAAAAAAGAGTGATAGAAAAAAAGATGGAGAATAAAAAATTGAAAAAAGTGATAGAAAAAAAAAATCGAAAAAAAGACGGAGAAAAAAAAGATGGAGAGAATAAAACATCGAAAATAAGAGTGATAGAAAAAAAAGATGGAGAGAATAAAACATCGAAAAAAAGGGGGCAAAACATTTTTAAAAAAAGAGTGATAGAAAAAAATGGAGAGAATAAAAGATCGAAAAAAAGACTGATAGAAAAAAGATGGAGAGAATAAAAAATCAAAAAAGAGTGATAGAAAAAAAATCGAAAAAAGACGGAAAAAAAGAAAGTGATAGCAAAAATTTTTTTTTAAAAAGTGGGTTCCGCCCCTCTCTTCGCCCGAGTGTCCAAGACATGCGGCCGCAAGTCCGACGACACGACTACAAAGTCGATCGTCGAACTGCGGCCTAGGGTGTCCTGGTGCCAAGTGCACATATGGACACCCTTATGCTTGAACATGGTGTTCGTTATGGACAATCCGTGACGAGCACAGAAGTCCAATAACTGAACACCACTCGGGTTCAGATCGGGGGGGCCATTCCTCCCAATCACACCCCTCCAGGTCTCACTGTCGCTGCCAACGTGAGCGTTGAAGTCCCCCAGCAGAATGAGGGAATCCCCAGAGGGAGCACTTTCCAGCACCCCTTCCAAGGAGTCCAAAAAGGGTGGATACTCTGAACTGCTGTTTGGACCATAGGCACAAACAACAGTCAGGATCCGTTCCCCCACCCGAAGGCGGAGGGAGGCTACCCTCTCGTCTACCGGGGTAAACTCCAACATACTGGCACCAAGCCGGGGGGCAATAAGTATTGCCACCCCTGCCCGGCGCCTCTCACCAGTGGCAACTCCAGAGTGGAAGAGAGTCCAACCCCTCTCGAGAAGACTGGTTCCAGAGCCCTTGCTATGCGTCGAGGTGAGGCCGACTATATCTAGCCGGAACTTCTCAACCTCGCGCACCAGCTCAGGCTCCTTCCCCACCAGAGAGGTGACGTTCCACGTCCCTAGAGCTAGCTTCTGCAGCCGAGGATCGGACCGCCAAGGTCCCCGCCTTCGGCCGCCGCCCAGCTCGCACTGCACCCGACCCCTTTGGCCCCTCCTGCTGGTGGTGAGCCGGCGGGAAGGGGGTCCCACGTCATCCTTTCGGGCTGTGCCCGGCCGGGCCCCGTGGGTGTAGGCCCGGCCACCAGGCGCTCGCCGCCGAGCCCCACCCCCAGGCCTGGCTCCAGGGGGAGGCCCCGGTGACCCACGTCCGGGCGAGGGACACGCAAACCATTTATTGTTTTCTTCATAAGGGGTCTTCTGAAAAAGGGGGCAAAAATGTAAAAAAAAAAGAGTGATAGAAAAAAAATGGAGAGAATAAAAGATCGAAAAAAAGACTGATAGAAAAAAGATGGAGAGAATAAAAAATCAAAAAAGAGTGATAGAAAAAAAATCGAAAAAAGATGGAAAGAAAAAAAGTGATAGCAAAAAAAAAATCGAAAAAAGTGGGTTAAAGAGTGGTAGAAAAAAAAGATGGAGAGAAAAAAAATCGAAAAAAAAGTGATAAAAAGATGGAGCAAATAAAATATTGAAAAAAGTGCCACAAAAAGAAATCGAAAAAAGAGGGTAAAAAAAATCGAAAAAAGAGTGATAGAAAAAAGATGGAGAGAATAAAAAATCGAGAAGAAAGAGGGCCAAAAAGATGGCAGGAACAAAAAATGAAGGAAAAAGAGACCTGGAGAGGTAAAAAACTCGCCAAAAAAGAAAGACAAAAAATGAAGGAACAACAGGTCCGGGTATGTCAAAAAATCTTGAAAAAAAAAAAAAAAAAAAGATGGAGAGAATGACAAAATCGAGAAGAAAGAGGGCCAAAAAGATGGCAGGAACAAAAAATGAAGGAAAAAGAGACCTGGAGAGGTAAAAAACTCGCCAAAAAAGAAAGAAAAAATGAAGGAACAACAGGTCCGGGAATGTCAAAAAATCCTGAAAAAAAAAAAAAAAAAAAAGATGGAGAGAATGACAAAATCGAGAAGAAAGAGAGCCAAAAAGATGGCAGGAACAAAAAATGAAGTAAAAAGAGACCTGGAGAGGTCAAAAACTCGCCAAAAAAGAAAGACAAAAAATGAAGGAACAACAGGTCCGGGAATGTCAAAAAATCCTGAAAAAAAAAAAAAAAAAAAGATGGGGAGAATGACAAAATCGAGAAGAAAGAGGGCCAAAAAGCAGGCAGGAACAAAAAATGAAGGAAAAAGAGACCTGGAGAGGTAAAAAACTCGCCTAAAAAGAAAGAGAAAAAATGAAGGAACAACAGGTCCGGGTATGTCAAAAAATCCTGAAAAAAAAAAAAGATGGAGAGAATGACAAAATCGAGAAGAAAGAGGGCCAAAAAGAAGGCAGGAACAAAAAATGAAGGAAAAAGAGACCTGGAGAGGTAAAAAACTCGCCAAAAAAGAAAGACAAAAAATGAAGGAACAACAGGTCCGGGTATGTCAAAAAATCCTGAAAAAAAAAAAAAAAAAAAGGAGAGAATGACAAAATCGAGAAGAAAGAGGGCCAAAAAGAAGGCAGGAACAAAAAATGAAGGAAAAAGAGACCTGGAGAGGTAAAAAACTCGCCAAAAAAGAAAGAGAAAAAATGAAGGAACAACAGGTCCGGGTATGTCAAAAAATCCTGAAAAAAAAAAAAAAAAAAAGATGGAGAGAATGACAAAATCGAGAAGAAAGAGGGCCAAAAAGATGGCAGGAACAAAAAATGAAGGAAAAAGAGACCTGGAGAGGTCAAAAACTCGCCAAAAAAGAAAGAGAAAAAATGAAGGAACAACAGGTCCGGGTATGTCAAAAAATCCTGAAAAAAAAAAAAAAAAAAAAGATGGCAGGAACAAAAAATGAAGGAAAAAGAGACCTGGAGAGGTAAAAAACTCGCCAAAAAAGAAAGATAAAAAATGAAGGAACAACAGGTTCATCAACAGTCCAGTGTATGGCAGCAGTTCTCTTAGTGATTATCTTATATACTTTTATTTTATAACTTAATGCCGCTTTGAGATAGTTTTTCAGCCACGTAATTCCACTGTCTTTGACCACAACAACAGTAGACAGCACTTTCGTAAAACCACGGTTCATTAGCGAAAAAATATAGGCCTACACCACACAATAAAATAGAACATATAAAGGAAGAAGCCTTTAGCAATAAGGCGCATTAAAATGTTCCTTCGAACTCGTCCGTGTTTATGTTTCCGCTTTGTCGCGCGCCGCTGAAAACAAAAGAGGTGCGCGACACGGCGCGAACGGGCCAAAATCCTGTCGCGCCGGCGAGATCGACGTCATTTTGACGTCACAATGTCGCGCGACAGCTTGGGAACGGCGAGTATACTGCGGCCTTAATTCCGAACCGAAAAGACGGAAAATAGGCAAAAGCAGTAAGCCGCCTATGGGTGTGCTTTGCTGGGGTAAGTGTAAGCCGCCTATTGGTGTGCTTTGCTGGGGTAAGTGTAGGTTGTGTAGTTGTGTGAAAACGGAAAATAGGCACGAGCACAACCTAATTCCAAACCGGAAAAACGGAAAATAGGCAAAAGCCGTAAGCCGCCTATGGGTGTGCTTTGCTGGGGTAAGTGTAAGCCGCCTATGGGTGTGCTTTGCTGTGGTAAGTGTAAGCCGCCTATGGGTGTGCTTTGCTGGGGTAAGTGTAGGTTGTGTAGTTGTGTGAAAACGGAAAATAGGCACGAGCACAACCTAATTCCAAACCGGAAAAACGGAAAATAGGCAAAAGCCGTAAGCCGCCTATGGGTGTGCTTTGCTGGGGTAAGTGTAAAGGCCGCAGTATACTCGCCGTTCCCAAGCTGTCGCGCGACAATGTGACGTCACGGGAGCACGGTAACTATTTATACTCGCGCTGGTGGCCGCGACAGTAGTTGCAGTCTTCTCCTGAACAGAGGTGGCGCCACTGAGGAAAGGCGACCAACTTTGCTATTTCTACGCAGTAGAAGAAGAGATATGCTAATACTGGCACATGGAGTTAAGGTTTAGTTCACCGGGATGTCTCTCACTATACAGCATTATGTCTATTGCTTTACATTGCTATTATTCTACATCACTGCCACACCTGGTCAGCCATCAACAGTCCAGTGTATGGCAGCAGTTCTCATATGAATAGTGTTTGTAAGCCATCCATCTTAATAACTTAGTGATTATCTTATATACTTTTATTTTGTAACTTAATGCCGCTTTGAGATAGTTTTTCAGCCACGTAATTCCACTGTCTTTGACCACAACAACAGTAGACAGCACTTTCGTAAAACCACGGTTCATTAGCGAAAAAATATAGGCCTACACCACACAATAAAATAGAACATATAAAGGAAGAAGCCTTTAGCAATAAGGTGCATTAAAATGTTCCTTCGAACTCGTCCGTGTTTATGTTTCCGCTTTGTCGCGCGGCGCTGAAAAAAAAAGAGGTGCGCGAACGGGCCAAAAATCCTGTCACGCCGGCGCGATCTACGTCATTTTGACGTCACAATGTCGCGCGACAGCTTGGGACCGGCGAGTATACTGCGGCCTTAAGCCGCCTATGGGTGTGCTTTGCTGGGGTAAGGGTAAGCCGCCTATGGGTGTGCTTTGCTGGGGTAAGGGTAAGCCACCTATGGGTGTGCTTTGCTGGGGTCAGTGTAAGGCAAGCACGAGCACAAACTAATTCCAAACCGAGAAAACGGAAAATAGGCACAAGCACAACTTAATTCCAAATTGAGAAAACGGAAAATAGGCACAAGCGCAACCTAATTCTAAACCGAGAAAACGAAATATAGGCACAAGTGCAACCTAATTCCAACCCGAGCAAACGGAAAATAGGCACGAGCACAACCTAATTCCAAACCAAGAAAACGGAAAATAGGCACAAGCACAACCTAATTTCAAACCGAGAAAACGAAATATAGGCACAAGCATAAACTAATTCAAAACGGAAAAAAAAGGCACGAGCGCAATCTAATTCCAAACCGAGAAAACGGAAAATAGCACAAGCGCAACCTAATTCTAAACCGAGAAAACGGAATATAGGCACGAGCACAACCTAATTCCAAACCGAAAAAACGGAAAATAGGCAAAAGCAGTAAGCCGCCTATGGATGTGCTTTGCTGGGATAAGGGTAAGCCGCATATGGGTGTGCTTTGCTGGGGTAAGGGTAAGCCGCCTATGGGTGTGCTTTGATGGGATAAGTGTAAGCCGCCTATGTGTGTGCTTTGCTGGGGTCAGTGTAAGGCAAGCACGAGCACAAACTAATTCCAAACCGAGAAAACGGAAAATAGGCACAAGCACAACCTAATTCCAAATTGAGAAAACGGAAAATAGGCACAAGCGCAAACTAATTCCAAACCAAGAAAACGGAAAATAGGCACAAGCGCAACCTAATTCTAAACCGAGAAAACGAAATATAGGCACAAGCGCAACCTAATTCCAACCCGAGAAAACGGAAAATAGGCACGAGCACAACCTAATTCCAAACCAAGAAAACGGAAAATAGGCACAAGCACAACCTAATACCGAATAATATCGAAAAAAGAGGGCAAAAAAAAATCGCAAAAAGGGTGATAGAAAAAAAAGATGGAGGGAATAAAAAATCGAAAAAAAGTGATAAAAAAGATGGAGATAAATCGAAAAAAAGAGTGATAGAAAAAATGGAGAGAATAAAAAATCGAAAAAAAGATGGGGAGAATAAAAAATCGAAAAAAAGAGGGCAAAAGAAATTCGGTAAAAAGAGTGATAGAAAAAAATGGAGAGAATAAAAAATCGAAAAAGGGGGCAAAAGAAATTTTAAAAAAGAGTGATAGAAAAAAAATAGAGAGAATAAAAAATCGAAAAAAAGAGTGATAGAAAAAAAGATGGAGAATAAAAAATCGAAAAAGAGTGATAGAAAAAAAATCGAAAAAAAGATGGAGAAAAAAAGAGGGATAGAAAAAAAAATCGAAAAAAGGGCAAAAAAAAAATCGAAAAAGAGGGTTAAAAAACTCGAAAAAGAGTGGTAGAAAAAAAAGATGGAGAGAAAAAAAAATCGAAAAGAGTGATAGAAAAATAAGATGGAGAGAATAAAAAATCGAAAAAAAAGTGATTAAAAAAAGATGGAGCGAATAAAATATCGAAAAAAGAGGGCAAAAAAAAATCGCAAAAAGGGTGATAGAAAAAAAAGATGGAGGGAATAAAAAATCGAAAAAAAGTGATAAAAAAGATGGAGAGAAATCGAAAAAAAGTGATAGAAAAAAAAATCGAAAAAAGAGGGTTAAAAAAACTCGAAAAAGAGTGGTAGAAAAAAAAGATGGAGAGAAAAAAAAATCGAAAAAAAAGTGATAAAAAAAGATGGAGCGAATAAAATATTGAAAAAAGTGCTACAAAAAAAAATCGAAAAAAGAGGGTGAAAAAAATCGAAAAAGAGTGATAGAAAAAAGATGGAGAGAATAAAAAATCGACAAAAAGAGGGCAAAAGAAATTCGGAAAAAAGAGTGATAGAAAAAAATGGAGAGAATAAAAAATCGAAAAAAAGTGATAGAAAAAAAAGATGGAGAATAAAAAATCGAAAAAAAAGTGATAAAAAAAGATGGAGT
Source organism: Merluccius polli (assembly GCA_030340625.1). Taxonomy (NCBI): domain Eukaryota; kingdom Metazoa; phylum Chordata; class Actinopteri; order Gadiformes; family Merlucciidae; genus Merluccius; species Merluccius polli. The sequence continues at coordinate 234,391 of JAOPHQ010000580.1, forward strand.
GAATAAAATATCGAAAAAAGAGGGCAAAAAAAAATCGCAAAAAGGGTGATAGAAAAAAAAGATGGAGGGAATAAAAAATCGAAAAAAGTGATAAAAAAGATGGAGAGAAATCGAAAAAAAGAGTGAGAAAAAAATGGAGAGAATAAAAAATCAAAAAAAAGACTGATAGAAAAAAAGATGGAGAGAATAAAAAATCGAAAAAGAGTGATAGAAAAAAGATGGAGAGAATAAAAAAAGAGGGCAAAAGAAATTCGGAAAAAAAATGGAGAGAATAAAAAATCGAAAAAAGGGGGCAAAAGAAATTTAAAAAAAGTGATAGAAAAAAATGGAGAGAATAAAAAATCGAAAAAAAGACTGATAGAGTCTTTTCTACATCTGCCCCCTGGTTTACCCCCGAGCTCAGGTCCATGAAAGCCAAAAACCGTCAACTTGAGCGATTATATAAGCGAACCGGTCTCACCATCCACAACGACATGTACACCTCCCACATCACACAATATAAGGACCTAATCTCCCAGACCAAATCCATTTACTACTCCGGCCTCATCCTTTCTAATGAAGGAAACTCAAAAACCCTTTTCTCTGTTCTCAAAAAAATCCTCCACCCACCCAATTCTCTGCCCCCCCACTTGTACTCCACTGAATCCTGCAATTCCATTTTGGACTATTTCAATCTGAAAATCCATTCCATTCATCAGCACCTACATCCCAACGCCCCCCCTCTCTCCCCACCTGCACTTCCCCCTACTTGTCATCTCTTCTCCAGTTTTCTCCTCCCCACTGCCTCTGAACTCTCCGTTCTCATCCACAAATCTAAGCCCACCACCTGTCAGCTTGATCCCCTCCCCACAACCCTAGTCAAATCCTGCCTCCCCTCCCTCCTCCCCCTCATTACCACCATCATTCACTCCTCACTTTCATCTGGAATAGTCCCTTCACTTTTCAAAACTGCCGCTGTCACCCCCATACTAAAGAAACCCGGTTCAGACCCCAACAACTACAGTAACCTCCGCCCCATCTCTAACCTACCTTTCATTTCCAAAATCCTTGAAAAGACAGTCGCCTCCCAACTTCACTCCCATTTATCCCTCCACTCACTCTACGAGCCTTTCCAGTCTGGTTTCTGCCCCCGCCACAGCACAGAGACCGCCCTCATCAAAATCACCAACGATCTCCTCATCGCAGCTGACTCTGGTTCTATCTCCATCCTCATCCTCCTCGATCTGAGTGCGGCCTTCGACACCATCTCACACCCCATCCTTCTCAGCAGACTCTCCTCCATTGGCCTCTCCCACACTCCCCTCAGTTGGTTCCACTCCTACCTCACAGGCCGCACCCAGTTCGTACAGCTCAAATCTTTCACTTCAAATCCCTCCCCAGTCACTACCGGTGTGCCCCAGGGATCTGTCCTGGGGCCTCTTCTATTCATCATCTATCTCCTACCCCTCGGCCACATCCTCCACAAATTCAATATCCAGTTCCACTGCTTCGCGGATGACACCCAGCTCTACCTTTCCTGCAAACCCAACTCCTCACTCCCACCCCCCTCCCTCACCGACTGTCTCTCAGAATTAAAAACCTGGTTCACCTCAAACTTCCTTCAATTAAACTGCAATAAAACTGAATTCCTCCTCCTCGGCACTAAATCCTCACTAGCTAAAGTCAATACCTTCTCTCTCACCATCGACAGCTCCTCAGTTTCCCCCTCCCCCCAGGTTAAGAGCTTGGGTGTCATCCTCAATAGCACACTTTCCTTCCACTCTCACATCAACACCGTTACCCGCACTGCATACTTCCATCTCCGCAACATCACCAGACTCCGCCCCTCCCTCACCCCCCACACCACCGCCATCCTTGTTCACAGCCTCGTCACCTCCCGTCTGGACTACTGCAATTCTCTCCTCTTCGGCCTCCCCCAAAAGTCCCTCCGTAAATTACAACTGGTCCAAAACTCTGCCGCCCGCATCATCACTAAGACCCCTTCATACCACCACATCACCCCTGTCCTCCAGCAGCTTCACTGGCTCCCCGTAACTCACCGCATCAACTACAAACTCCTCCTGTTTACATACATGGCCATCCACAACCTCGCCCCTCCCTAGCTGTCTGACCTCCTGCACATCAACATCCCCACCCGTTCCCTTCGATCCTCCTCCTCCATCCACCTCTCTGTGCCCCCTGCCCGCCTCAGCACTATGGGGGGCAGAGCCTTCAGTCACTCTGCTCCCCAGCTCTGGAACGCTCTACCTCCCGACCTCCGGAACTGTGACTCTCTCCCCCTTTTCAAATCAAGACTCAAAACCCACCTGTTCCGGACTGCATACTCCCTCTGATTCTCTGTCAAAATAATCCATACTGTCATACTGCCATACTTGCCCTATTTATTTTAACTTATTATGTTGATCCTTCCTTATTATGTCTATTTTATCCTGTGTTTGTCTATTTTAAATGTGTGATTTTAATGTATTCTTGTACAGTGTCCTTGAGTGACATGAATGGCGCTTTTTTAAATAAAATTCATTATTATTATTATTAAGCAGCCGCTTATTTGGCTTATAGGTTGGGCCGGCTCTGCACCAGACCAGACCCTTCCTCCACGGCTCTGACCCGAACCTCCCTCCGCGGAACCACCAGACCCTCCCTCCGCGGAAACACCAGACCCTTCCTCCGCGGAACCACCAGACCCCCTCTCCGCGGCTCCGACCCGACCCTCCCTCCACGGAACCTCCCTCCCTCCACGGAACCACCAGACCAGACAAGGCATGAGCATCGCAAACTGAATACATCCGTGGTCGCAACAAGCCCTGATTTAACTCATCGCTGCAGAAATTCTGACCAATACACCTGGGTAGGTATACACCTAGGTAGGTCTACACCGCTAGACACATGGGACTCATACCGGTGATCGCGTGTTTAGTTCCCTGTGTCTGATCGCTGTAATTCAGAGCGTGAATATCGGTTGAATATCTAATATCTTTTTAACTTTAAAACACTTTTTTATTTTTTAAGATGATAGTCGCACATCCCTAGTAACTACGCCCGTGAAGGTGAACCCTCCCGGACTCCGCTATTAACATGAACCGTTCCCCCGGAGGAGCCGCACATCCACACACACACCAACAAACACTTTTTCCATTTGCTTGCTTTTAAATAAAGTTGTGTGCAGTTATACGGTGTATAAATACGATTATTAAAAGTGTTCAATGTCTCCTTCCTGGTCCAGAACCGCTTGGTCCACGCCGTTAATAGGACCGCTTCGTGCGTGTGCTTGCAAACATGATATTTTAAAGACTGATTACTACAGTATTGTAATATTTGTAAAGTAGCACAAGGTTAACAGTGTTTCTGTTATAACACTCTCACCCTGGAACTCAAACCAATCTTTGATGCCCCAAAAATAAATAAAATTAATGACAATTAAAGTGCGACGATTAGTCGACAATCAGCTTGAAATGGCAACTAAGAGTCGACTAAGAAAATATTTAGTGGGGGGCAGCCCTACCACAAACACACATGCCAGAGGAGCCTATAATGTGTGAGTGAGCCCTGCTCAGCAACACCACACACAGGATAAAGCATAACCTTAACCCTTCCACAAACACACCTCAGAGGGGCCTACAATGTGTGAGTGAGCCCTGCTCAACAACACCACACACAGGGTAAGCCATAACCTTAACCCTGCCACAAACACACACGTCAGAGGAGTCTATAATGTGGGAGTGAGCCCTACTCAGCATCACCGCACACAGGGTAAACCATAACCTTAACCGAGCCACAAACACACAAATCAGAGGGGCCCATGGAAGTGAGCCCTGCTCAGCAACACCATACACAGGTTAAACCATAACCTCAACTCTGCCACAAACACACGTCAGAGGACCGTACAATGTGTGAGTCAGCCCTGCTCAGCAATACCAGAGACACAGTAAACCGTAAACTTAACCGTGCAACAAACACACCTCAGAGGGGCCTACAATGTGTGAGTGAGCCGTGCTCAGAAACACCACACACAGGCTAAACCATAACCTTAATCCTGCCACTAACACAAACCTCAAAGGGGCCTTTTTGAGTGAGCCCTGCTCAGCAACACCACATACAGGGTAAACCATAACCTTAACCGAACCATAAACACACAACTCAGAGGGGCCCATGGAAGTGAGCCCTGCTCAGCAACACCACACACAGGTTACACCATAACCTTAACCCTTCCACAAACACACCTCAGAGGGGCCTACAATATGTGAGCCGTGCTCAGCAACACCACAGACAGGGTAAACCATAACCTTAACCCTTCCACAAACACACCTCACAGGGGCCTACAATGTGTGAGCCGTGCTCAGCAACACCACAGACAGGGTAAACCATAACCTTAATCCTGCCACAAACACAAACCTCAGAGGGGCCTTTCAGAAAAAAAGTTTCAGAAAAGTTACAGTTGGAGCCAGAACTGTCGCTTGAGAAAGCTATTCAAAGTGAACAAATAAAACAGCAAAACATAAGCTTGCGTGCTGACTGTGCAGTGGATGCTATGAGACAGGGAAGATGGCAATCCAATGGAAGAAATGGCGCAAAGGATAGACGGCAGTGGCAGAAAAGGGACGACGGGGTGAATCAAAGCAGTTTGCCTGTTTACGTTGCAACGGCCAGCATGGGAATGGACGCCCCTGTCCAGCTAAAAATAAGAGATGCAGAAAGTGTAACAAATTAGGACACTTCGAGGAGGAGTACTGTATGGAGGAGTACAGTGAATATGCATTTTTCGTTGGTGCTGTAATGAAAGCGACACCAGACGTGATTGAGCAGCCTGACTCCTGACTCGAAAATGAGTGGCTTGTGGTGTTGCATGTAAATGGCAGTCATGTTGAGTTTAAAATTGACACTGGTGCAGACATGTCACATAATGTCACATACTGCTTTCAATAGGCTAGCGCAGCGCCCACGATTGGTCATGACTGGGCCAAAACCACACATTACCAGCCCAGGGGGTGAAGTGTGATGTGTGGGCAGATTCCTTGCTACAAGTCCATACAAGGGACAGCAGTACAAGTACTGGGTGACTGTTATAAAGGGGCCATACTCACATAATCTACTGGGACGCAGTGTCGCTAAGAGAATGGGCCTGGTGATGAGAGTCAATGCCATTTCAACAGATCTGCTAAATGACGTGTTTGGGGACATGTTCACCTGTTCAAGTGTGACCCGGTGAAGATTGAATTGAAGCCCGATGCAGAGCCCTACACCCTGGCAACGTTGCGCCGTATGCTGTTTCCTCTCCAGCCAAAAGTCGAAGCCGAATTAAGATGCATGCTGTCTCTGGGCATAATCGAAGAGGTCACGGACCCCACGGATTGGTGTGCCCTGATGGTCCCTGTCGAAAAGAAAAACAAAGACCAAGTAAGTGTGTGCGTAGACCTAAAACGCATGAACAAGGCCGTAAAGCGCAAGAGGTACATTTTGCCCAGCCTTGAGGACATAGCTCCAAAGCTGGCTGGAGCGAAAATATTCTCCACTCTCGACGCTTCATGTGGATTTTGGCAAATCCCGTTGGAGGAGAATAGCTGCAAGCTGACAACGTTTATTACTCCCATTGGCAGGTTCTGTTTCCGTAGGCTCCCATTCCGGATAACGTCAGCCCCAGAAATTTTTCAAAGACAGATGTCCACTCTGCTTAAAGACCATGAGGGGGTTGTCGTAGTGATGGACGACATTCTGGTGTTGTGGTGGAGAAAACCGAGAGAGTCGAGGTCTGAAGATGTAAGACTTTATTATCACTAATAAAGCAAGAACAAGCAACTACAAAGCCTGAGTTAGTTTGCAAAAGAACTGGGGATCCGCTCACGGACCCTTCCTTTTATCCCCTTTCTGGAGTTCACATTTGTTTCTGTTTTTATTCCGAATGTGGCGTAATGGGTTCGTAAGGAACAGTTTTTTTTTTATTTAGGTGTACTCCGACAACGCCACCTGGGGAATTTCGCCCAGGAAATCCTAGCTGGGGGTTACTATCAACATCAGATAAGGTCACGCAGGTTCGGATACCACGGGATGAGACGGTGTCAAATTAAGATCAATTTTTATTAACAAATTAATTGCACAGAAAATAATCCAATAGTCACACACCAGCACACACACTAAAATAAACAATTGGGCAAGGAAAGTGCGAACCGGGCTGGGGCTTACCATGCGGCAGAGCAACCAAAACGGGGGGGGGGTCCTCAAATGAATCACCCGTGACACTGCAGACACACACACACAAAATCAAAAGAAAAGGAAAAGGGGGGATCGTGAAGAGCACCCTACCACCAGGGATTAAACTGCCGCAGTCAGCCCACAGCACCTGGAAACGAAAGACAACAAAGGTTAATAAAACGTGCCCAGAGTTTAACAGAGCTGGTGTGGGCCAAACAATTATTCACATAACAACAAAAACAATACAATAAAAGACAGTTTAATAAACTAATTAATTGAAGGAATGAAAACAAAAAAACACAACAACTAAACCAAATTAGAACACTAGATTAAACCACAAAACGCAAGAAAATTACTAAACTAACTTGAGAAATAACAAAATAAAGAACCAAACAGAAATACAAAAAAAGAAACTTAACACGCTGTGTCACCAGGTGGGCAGCATTTACATAGGCCCCAGATAAGTAATGACGCACTCAGGCGTGCAGGGCGGAACAGGCCCATGCACCAGACCGCAGCGCCAGAGTAGGAAGAGGGCCGCCCCGATCCAACCGATAAAAAGTAACACAACGTTATATAACAAAAAGAGAAAGAAAACGACAATGGAAAGCAAATCAACCACAAAGATACATATAAAATCAGAGGAAAACAGGAAGCCAAAACAGCAGCGCCGCTCGAGGGGTGGTTGGACAGTTAAGCCGGGCTGCTGGGAAAACAAAAGATAAGGATTTGTAAATTACTAATGAAACCCACTAACTTAGGAGAAACAAAACTAATACGTACATACCAGGCACAGTAAATCCTATGCGACAAAAGGAGAGAGGGGGCTCGGAAGTGCAGCTCCAACACACAACCAGCACGGGCAGACAACCACACACAGCGGGGTTTCCAGCTGATCACATCCCCAACATCGGCGGTCCGCTGCACTGAAAGGAGCGGAGGTCGTGTAAACGGCATATACGCTAAAGCCCAAAGGATAAGGAGGGGACGGCTGAGTACTCACACATATGATGAAACCAATGCGCCCCGACGGCGATCACAGTACCAGGCTGTCGCACCAACCCACGAAGCCCCGGAACGCCACACTAGTAGGCTGCCACGGCAAACACCATGCCGGCACGCCAAGCCACAGCCACCACGGAGGGTCAAATGAGGGCAGAGGAGAGGACGCGCCGCAGACCCTCACCTGGATATAAAGGTGCGCATCGTACCGCCCAGTAATCAAGAGGCCAGCCTCACCGGCGCAGTGCCACTCGGTGGCTGAGGCACCGACGCAGTGCCACTCGGTGGCTGGGAGGAAAACAACCCGGCCACACTAACAAAGATCCCTTCTTTTCGTATAATGTCAGGAACCCATACATCTACAGAATTTGACACCGGCACATTAATCAACCTTCGACAGGTTAGTCCAGGGGGACCTCGGGATCAGTTTACTATACCAACCCTTCGCCCTCCAGTCCAGGGGGACTGGAAGGAATATTTGCCATAACAACCCTTCCCAACTCATATGGCTCAATGTCAACAACAAAGGACTTGTCCCAGCCTGCTATGGTATAGATTGGAACCTCATGTCCTTGCTGATCCCTGTTTCACCCACACTTTCTTCATTCATATAGCATATGGGCAAGATGATGAATGTTCTCTTCTTATTTAATGGTAGACTATAATGAACATATTTCTTTTAAATGTATAGTAAATAACTAGTAAATTTCTCCCATAGTGTATGGAGCCACGACCGAGGAGCATAACCGTAGTCTGAATGCAGTTTTAAAGACTATCAAAGACAGTGGACTGAAACTTAACAAAGCCAAATGCCACTTTGGCAAGTCAGAAATTCAGTACTTTGGCCACCTCATCAGTCAGGATGGCCTGAGGCCAGGCCCCAGTAAGGTGAAGGCAATCACCCAAATGGCCAGTCCAACAAACGTCGAAGAACTGCGTCAGGTCCTGGGGCTCATCAACTATGTCGGGAGATTTCTGCCGGATCTCTCCACAAAACTGTATCCGATCACTGATCTGCTGAAGAGAGAAAACGACTGGGTCTGGAGTGAGGCACAGGAAAGAGCGTTTGAGAGTGTCAAAGCCATGCTTGTATCAGCCCCTGCTCTGGCATACTATGAAGCTAACAGAAAGACAGTCGTAAGTGCAGATGCGAGCAGCTACGGTTTAGGGGCTGCGTTAGTACAAGATCATAACAGTGAGTGGAAGCCAGTGGCATTCTGTTCTTGTACACCAGGTGTTACGGCCCCAGCCGTGCCTGTGTTTGTGTAGTGTCTCTGTGGTTGTTTTGTGTCAGAGTGAGCGCTCCTGTTTGTCTGTCTCTGTCTACCTCATTGACAGGTCCCGCCTCCTGTTGCCAGTGATTGGGTTCCCCAGCTGCTACCTGTCTACGACCTAATCACCTGGACTTTAAATAGCCATGCTCTCCCGTGAACACAGGAGGATCGTCACTGTACCGTGTGGCCTTTCTCCCTACTCGCTCGCTCACTTGCTATGTTCTGATTGTTAGTTAGTGTTAACCTGTGTGAATTGTTGGCTAGAGTTTTGAGATAGACGGTGCATTAGCACTCACCCTTTGTTACCTTTGTAAATCCCCTTTGTTTTTTGTACAGTGCTTTAGCACCCTCTTCTTGTTGTTCGCTTGTTTAAGGCCATTTTCTTTGACCACTGAAGCAGTAGGGGTAAGCTGCCATTTTGTTTGGGTCCCTTGTTTCTCCTGTGTTTCTAAGTTAGTGTAGTTAGATTTAGTATTGTATTTTTGTTTGGTTTGTGGTGTTCCTCCCAGGGCTTAGATAAACTGGTTGAGTTGAGAGTTCCTTTTGTTTGTTGTTTTGGCCTGGGCTTACCCCGAAGAGTAGCTTCATTTTGACTTTTGTTTTGTTTATACGTGACCTATGTTACCTCTTTCAACTGTGTGAATAAATCACAGCCTTTCTTTTGTACATCTGACATCTTGTCTCGTATTCATTGTGTTGCACCCCAGGTCCCCTAGCCGGGGTCGTAACATAATTTGGGGGCTCGTCCGGGATCCGTAGCTTCCTTCTGTTCCAGCGTGTGCTGGGGCGGTTGGTTTTGTTGTGCTATTTGTTGGCAGCTTTTTCTGTGTGTGGAGGTTGTATAGTGAAATGTTTGATATGGATGAGTTTGCACAGGTTCCTACGCTGGAAAAATTGGACAGATGTACCAAGGAGGATTTGTTGGTGCTTGCTGCTGTTTTTGATGTTGCTGTCCCTACGCATGCCCTTAAGGCTGAGGTGAAACGGTTGTTGTCGGAGAAGTTGGTGGAGAGGGGTATACTTGCTGTGAGGCCCCAGCCTCAGTCGGATGGTGCTTCTGGTGGTTTGGAAGGGGAAGTGGAAGTGGAGGCTGCCACGGCCCAAAGAACCCCCAGAGTCTGGGCGGAGGTAGGGGCGGAGGCTCCTGCTCCCACGCTGGACCCGCGCCTGATTCACAGTGTGGATCCCATTGCGCTGATTCAGGCTGGAGTGGAGACGGAGGATCTGAAGCTCGCCCTCCGCCTCAGAGAGGTGGAACTTGAAACAAAAACCCGTGAGGTTGAGTTGATGCATCTCCGCATCAGGGCGAAGGAGCTGGACCGACCGTCTCCCCCAGTGACGTCAACACCTGTGGGTATGCGTTTTTCCACCGTCTCTTCGGATAATTTTGATGTAAGCAAGCACATTGGCTTAGTTCCACCGTTTAGGGAGAGTGAAGTGGACTCCTATTTCCGTGCTTTTGAGCGTATTGCAGCAACCTTAAAGTGGCCCAGAACTGTGTGGAGTCTCCTACTCCAGTGTAAACTAGTGGGAAAAGCCCAAGAGGTGTGTGCAAGCCTGTCCATTGATGACAGTTTGAATTATGATATTGTGAAAGCCACGGTGTTGCGTGCATATGAATTAGTCCCCGAGGCATATCGCCAAAAATTCCGGTCGCGTGAGAAATCTGCCAACCAAACACATGTTGAATTTGCACGGGAGAAGACTGTCTTATTGGATAAATGGTGTTCGGCTTGTAAGGTCACAACTTTTGATCAGCTTAGAGAATTGATTCTGCTTGAGGAATTTAAAAAGTGTTTGCCTGAGCGAGTGGTTGTTTACTTAAATGAGCAGAAAGTCGAAACTATGTCCAAAGCAGCTGTATGTGCTGATGAGTTTGTCTTGACTCACCGTGTTGTGTTTCAGTCAGTGCGCCGTGACCATCTCCAAATTAGCAGTGCTAAAACCTCCAAGGTTCAGTTCAGACCTTCCCTACGATCCAGTCCGAGTTTTTCTGAAAGCCGAGAGTGTTTCTACTGCCATGAGGCAGGACATCTGATTGCAACCTGTCCTACTCTTCAGCGGAAAGAGAGTCAGAACACTAAGCGTCCCAAAAGTATTGGTTTTGTCCAGTCCACCCCTGAACGGTTAATTGATTCCTCAGAGTCTGATGAGGATAAAATTGACAAATGTTACAAACCATTCATCCACCAAGGTTCAGTCTCGCTTACAGGCCAGGACGAAGACCAAGTGCCAATTGTAATTCTGCGTGACACCGGAGCTACTCAGTCTCTGATGCTCCAAGGGGTTTTGCCTTTGTCAGAGAGTTCGTTTGATGGCTCAGACTCACTTGTGTTGGGGGTTGACATGAGTGTTCTTAGAGCCCCCCTGCACACCATTTTTCTGCGCTGCCCTTTTCTCTCCGGCCCTGTGAAAGTTGGTGTCCGACCACTCCTGCCAGTACGGGGTGTAGCCTTGATTCTGGGAAACGATTTGGTTGGAGGCAAAGTGTTTCCGTCCCCTAATGTTGTGGATAACCCTGTTTCTGCTTCCCCTCAGCCTGCATCCACTGTGTTCCCTGCCTGCGTTGTCACCCGTGCCCAGGCCCGAAAATTTGATGATGTAGTGAATTTGTCTGATTCCTTTCTGTGTCCTGTTGAGCCTGTGAAGCCGGAAATTCCCTCAGTCGAGAATGAGAAAGCTGCGAACCTGTTGCCTCCTGAGGCCGAGCTGATTTTAGAAGTGGATCGCTGTGTGTTCATCAAGGCCCAGAAAAGTGACCCGACCCTCGTTGCTTGTGTGACCGCAGCCACTGCCACTTCCCCTGTGTATTGTATTGCTGACGGTATACTGGTACGTAACTGGCACCCGTCTGCAGAGGGTAATTTGGAATGGAATGCAGTACAGCAAGTAGTGGTTCCCCAAAGTTTCCGACCCCAAGTCCTCAGTCTGGCCCATGACACTTGTTCTGGACACTTGGGACTTAGGAAAACTTACCAGCGCATCCTGCGATATTTCTTTTGGCCCGGTTTGAAGTCTGATGTGTCCCAATTTTGCCGCTCGTGTCATGTGTGTCAAATGGTAGGCAAACCTAATCAAACAATTCCTCCTGCTCCGTTGCAGCCTATCCCAGCCATAGGTGAACCGTTTGAGCACATAATTCTTGACTGTGTGGGCCCACTTCCGAAAACTAAGTCCGGTCACCAGTATCTTCTGACGTTGATGTGTGCTTCTACTCGTTACCCCGAGGCACTCCCGCTGCGCACGTTAAAAGCCAAAGCCGTCGTAAAGGTCCTTGTGAGCTTCTTTTCCACCTTCGGTCTGCCCAGGTATATCCAAACAGACCAAGGCACAAACTTTATGTCCCGGCTGTTTGCGCAGGTGCTCTCCTCACTGTCCATCCGCCATAGAAAGTCCAGCGCCTACCATCCCCAGTCCCAGGGTGCCCTCGAGCGTTTTCACCAGACCCTGAAATCCATGATGAAAAAGTATTGTCTAGAAACTGGGAAAGATTGGGATGAAGGTCTGCCTTTCCTTCTTCTAGCTGCAAGGGAAACCGTGCAGGAGTCCACCGGTTTCAGCCCTGCAGAATTAGTGTTTGGACACACTGTACGTGGTCCCCTCCGTCTGCTTCGTGAACAGTTCTTGTCTGGCACTGTCAGCCCCAGCTCCAATGTACTCGACTATGTGAGTAAGTTCAGAGAGAGGTTGCATCTAGCCCGTGAAGCAGCCCGCCTTTCCCTGGGTGTCTCTCAAGAAAAAATGAAGGTGCAATTTGATAGGAAGTCTGTCAAGCGTGTTTTTCAGGTTGGAGACAAAGTGCTTGTTCTACTCCCACTTCCTAGCTCAGCTTTTCAAGCCAAGTTTTGTGGTCCATATGTGATTGAAAAACAGTTAAGTGAAACTGATTATGTTGTTGCCACCCCTGACCGTAAGAGGAAGACCCGGATCTGTCATGCTAACATGCTCAAGTCATATGTCACTCGCAGTGAAGTCGGTGATGTATATAGCATGGCCACTGTTACTGTTGTTCCTCTACTTCTGGATTCACCTGAAAGGGATGGTCTCTGTGTTAAGCACTCCCCATGTTCGCGACTGCCAAATTCTGAAATTTTGAAAACCCTCCCTGTCCTTTTACAGCACTTAGACAGTCCTGCCCAAGCTGACATTACAAAACTAATTTATGGTCACCCCACTTTGTTTTCTGACACTCCAACCCGCACTACAGTTCTGTCCCATGATATTGATGTCGGTTCCCACCTGCCCATTAAACAACATGCGTACCGAGTCAATCCCACCAAGCGCTCCTCCTTCCGAAATGAGGTCACCTATCTTCTAGAGAATGGTCTAGCTGTGCCTAGCTCCAGCGCTTGGAGTTCCCCTTGTCTGCTTGCACCCAAGGCTGACCAGACGCCAAGGTTCTGTACTGACTATAGAAAGGTGAATAAGGTCACCAAGCCAGACTCGTATCCTCTTCCCCGCATGGAAGACTGTGTAGACAGAGTTGGCTCAGCTAAGTTCGTTACAAAACTTGACCTCCTGAAGGGATACTGGCAAGTCCCGTTGACACCACGCGCTTCCGAGATCTCCGCCTTCATCACGCCCGACAGTTTCCTCCAATACACTGTCATGCCGTTTGGTCTCCGAAACGCCCCCGCCACATTCCAGCGTCTGATGCACATTGTGTTGTCTGAGGTGTCCAATTGTGAAGTGTATCTGGATGACGTTGTTGCCTATTCTGAGTCGTGGTCGGAGCACGTAAAAACTCTTGAGGAAATTTTTGATAGGTTGAGAGACGCCAACCTTACCCTTAACCTGGCAAAGTGTGAGTTCGGCAAAGCCACAGTTACTTATCTTGGCAAACAGGTGGGCCAAGGCCAAGTACGCCCTGTCCAGGCCAAAGTCCAGGCCATCCTGGATTATCCCGTCCCCAGTACCAGGCGTGAGCTCCGCCGCTTTCTGGGCATGGCGGGATATTACCGCAGTTTCTGCCGAAACTTTGCAGATGTGGCTGCTCCTCTCACTAGCTTAACCAGTGTGAAGAAACCGTTTGTGTGGACAAATGCATGTAATTCTGCTTTCCGTTCCTGTAAGGCTCTCCTCTGCAGCACGCCTGTCCTGGCCGCTCCCGACTTCACTCGCCCATTTAAGATGGAGGTGGATGCCAGTGGCAGTGGGGCCGGTGCTGTGCTGCTGCAGGAGGATGGGAAAGGTATTGACCATCCCATTTGTTACTTCTCAAAAAAGTTCAGTGTTCCCCAACTCCACTACAGCACCATAGAGAAGGAGGCTCTCTCTCTGCTGTTGGCCTTGCAGTACTTTGAGGTGTACATCGGTTCCAGTTCCTTACCTGTTGTTGTATACACCGACCACAACCCCCTCGTCTTTCTGAACCAGATGCGGAATGCCAACCAGCGGTTGATGAGGTGGGCATTGTTGGTGCAAGACTTCAACCTGGAAATCCATCACAAAAAAGGAACTGACAATGTTATGGCCGATGCACTCTCCCGCGTGTCCCAGTCGTGAGCACATCTTCCCTGTAGATGTTCTCTTTAGGATGAGGGGTGTTACGGCCCCAGCCGTGCCTGTGTTTGTGTAGTGTCTCTGTGGTTGTTTTGTGTCAGAGTGAGCGCTCCTGTTTGTCTGTCTCTGTCTACCTCATTGACAGGTCCCGCCTCCTGTTGCCAGTGATTGGGTTCCCCAGCTGCTACCTGTCTACGACCTAATCACCTGGACTTTAAATAGCCATGCTCTCCCGTGAACACAGGAGGATCGTCACTGTACCGTGTGGCCTTTCTCCCTACTCGCTCGCTCACTTGCTATGTTCTGATTGTTAGTTAGTGTTAACCTGTGTGAATTGTTGGCTAGAGTTTTGAGATAGACGGTGCATTAGCACTCACCCTTTGTTACCTTTGTAAATCCCCTTTGTTTTTTGTACAGTGCTTTAGCACCCTCTTCTTGTTGTTCGCTTGTTTAAGGCCATTTTCTTTGACCACTGAAGCAGTAGGGGTAAGCTGCCATTTTGTTTGGGTCCCTTGTTTCTCCTGTGTTTCTAAGTTAGTGTAGTTAGATTTAGTATTGTATTTTTGTTTGGTTTGTGGTGTTCCTCCCAGGGCTTAGATAAACTGGTTGAGTTGAGAGTTCCTTTTGTTTGTTGTTTTGGCCTGGGCTTACCCCGAAGAGTAGCTTCATTTTGACTTTTGTTTTGTTTATACGTGACCTATGTTACCTCTTTCAACTGTGTGAATAAATCACAGCCTTTCTTTTGTACATCTGACATCTTGTCTCGTATTCATTGTGTTGCACCCCAGGTCACCTAGCCGGGGACCTGGGGAAACCTATAGGATTTTTTTTTTTTTTTTAATAAAAAAAATAAATAATATATATACTTTTTTTTTTAATTGCTGGCCTTATAGTGGCCGATATGAGCTGCCCTCTCTCCGCACAGCACAGCGTAGACTTGCTCTGCAAGGCACGTTGCCATGACAACAATCCTAACCGCTCGCTCCCACTGACGCTCTTCTTCGTGTGCTTTTGCATTGCTCCTCTCAACTGTTTTGATGATCGTTCTGCCTGGTTGAATCACCACAATGTCGCTTTCTACTCTGAAAAAACGAAAAGTTGACTCAGAAAACCGCCAATTCAATAGCGAATGGACACAGAAGTATTTGTTTGTATTTGCCACTGGGAAGCCTGTGTGTTTACTCTGCAGCGAGTGTACATCGGTGTGTAAAGAATATAACCTGAGAAGGCATTTGAAGACAAATCATGCTAACTTCGACACCACTTTCCCACTGGGCTCTGATGCTCGCCATCAGAAGATTTTGGGGCTAACTTCATGCTATGAACAGAGACGCCGAACCCTGTTTCGGGCTTGTTCAGAACAAGAGAGAGCTACATCAGCATCACTACGAGTCGCCTGGATATTAGGCAAAAAGAAAAGGCCGTTTACAGATGCTGAGACCGTCAAAGAGTGTATGCTTGCATCGATCGAGGAGGTGGTTACAGATGAGAAAACCCGCAACAGCGTGATTGATTCAATCAAGAAAATTCCCATCTCTGACACGACAACATCAAGGAGAGTAGAGACCCTTGCATCGGATGTTTTTTAGACTCTTTTGGACAAACTCAAAAGAGCGGAGGTGATGTCGCTAGCTGTTGATGAATCAACTGACAGCAGCGATGTAGCACAGCTGTGCCTCTATGTTAGATTTTTTAATGGCGAGTGCTTTCGTGAGGATCTACTTGGATTAATTCCACTGGATGGACACATGACCGGTGAGATACTTTTCGAAAAAGTAATTTCATTCTTCAGAGAGAACCAGTTGGAGTTGTCTCGTATCAATATGCTGGTTATGGATGGTGCGCCGGCGATGTCGGGCAGGACACGGGGACTGTCCGCTAGGTTGGCAGATGTGGCGCCACAGCTGAGATCGCTGCATTGTCTTATCCACCAAAGCCTCCTGTGTGCAAAACTAAGTGGTGAGTTAAAAGAGACCATGGACTCTGTCATGGCAATTATTAACTTCATTCGTTCTACGTCCAGCTTACAGCACTGCCTTTTCCGCCAGCTGTTGTCAGACATGTCAGCTCAATACACTGATTTGCTCATCCACAATGACATTAGATGGCTTAGCAAAGGGAATGCGTTGAAACGATTTTGTGAACTGAAGGAAGAGATCCTGGCGTTTCTCCGTAATTCAAAGCAGAAAAAGGCTGACACTTTTCTGTGTCTAATGGAAAATGCCGAGTTTCACACAACCGTTTGCTTTTTGAGCGACGTCTTTCACCACTTGAACCTACTCAATACGGAGCTGCAGGGAAGAGATAAAACAGTCGCGCAACTTGTGGAAAGACTCCAGGCTTTTCAAAAAAGGCTGGCACTTTTTTCGGCTGATCTATGTTCTGGAAAAATGCTCCATTTCCCAGCATTGCGCACTGCAGGTCTACAAACCACTGAGGCAATGACAGGATTTATAAATGCATTGAAAACCAACTTTGCAGCGAGGTTTGAAAATTTCAGTATCCCCACTGAAGTGATGGGATTTGTGAACGACCCCTTCTGTGTGGACGTTGTGGGGGAGTTTGCAGTGAAAGCAAAGGAGCTGGTTGTGTCATTGAACGAGGCGTGCTTACAACTGGAACTCATTGACATTCAGTCATCAGCTGACCTGCAAACAGTCATTACAGTTGGCAGGTTCGGAAAAGTTCTGGACTCGTGAAGTCAGCCACCAGAAATTCCCTAATTCAAGGCATCTTGCACTTTTTGTCCTCACTATGTTTGGATCAACTTACACGTGCGAATCCGCATTCTCACACATGAATGCCATTAAAACTAGTAATCGCGCATCCCTCACTGCCGAGCACCTGAACCACTGTATGCGTATTGCCATGACGTCATATACTCCCGATTTCACTGCTCTTGCTAAATCAAACAAATGCCATTTCTCTCATTAGATGGCACATTTGACCAAGAGGGTCACTGCATGCCAGTTAACACTAACAGTCAGCCTATGTTTATTAAATTTGTTTGTTCAAATATTGTTTTTGAAAAGACTGGTGCACTCTTGAGTAAATATTTTACTATGTATTTTGATAAGCTGTTGCACTGTTATTATACCTATTTTGATAATCTGTTGCACTGTTATTATACCTAGGCCTACCTGTATTTTGATAAGCTGTTGCACTGTTATTATACCTAGGCCTACCTGTATTTTGATAAGCTGTTGCACTGTTATTATACCTAGGCTTACCTGTATTTTGATAAGCTGTTGCACTTGGAGTAAATGTATTACTATGTATTTTGATAAGCTGTTGCACTTGGAGTAAATGTATTACTATGTATTTTGATAAGCTGTTGCACTTGGAGTAAATGTATCACTATGTATTTTGATAAGCTGTTGCAGAGTTAACCTATTGTCTTTTCCTGAACTGATAGGATTGTTAAACACTAACGCCTGTTACCCACTGCATTCAACCGTCAACGGACGACGGGAGGCGTGTCTGCCGGATGGGGGCGTGGAATTTGCCGACGGAGCCAGACGCAGCCAGCAGCCAATCAAATCGCTTCCCGCTTACAACAACAAAGCCGCGCTCTTCCTGCAATTTGTTATTGCTCTTTTCTATTGCAAGATGGATCCCGTCGTAGCAAGAAGAGTGCTTTTCCGAGTGGTTGCTGCGTTGCTCCACGTACGTCGAAGAAGACGTGTACGGCTGCATTGGGTTCACCCCATCCTCCGTACACGGAACCAGCGAGGAGAGTTTCATTCGCTTGTGCAGGAGCTGCGTCTCGACTCTCTCCGGTTTGAGCAGTACTTTCGAATGCCTCCGGAGTACTTTGACGAGTTGCTTGGCAAGGTGGGCCCTCTCATCACCAGGGCAGATAAGTCTTTTCGTTCTGCAATTGGCCCTGCCGAGCGACTCACCATTTGCCTACGGTAATAATTTTTTAATGATCACACGAATTGCGTTTCCATACAGCTCATTGGCTTTCACATTTGTGAAAAAATACTGCCAGCTAGGCTATAGAAAGCGCGCATTTCAATTTTGCATCTTTGGTGTTGTGTGCATTAAATTGATGTTTTCCTAATTAAGGGAAGACATCTACCCGTCTATAGCCATATTAGTTGTGCATGTTACAGGGGATTATTGATATACTGTATGAATGAAGTGTTGCTGGTAAATGTCAGGTTTTGTCGCTGAGCTATCTGTAAACAATCTATAGTCATATTAGTTATATTAGTTGTGGATGTCACATGGGATTATTGATGTATCAATGAATGAGTGTTTTCTGGTAAATGTGTTCCATCATAAAGGCTTTCTATGAACAATCTAAGCATGCAACCGTGTATAAATAATATGGTCAAATATGCTCTCATGCCTTGTCTAATTGGAAGTATATTCTTTACTGCCTGCTTTCTTAGGTATCTGGCCACCGGGGATTCCTTTCGCACGATAGGATTCAGCTACAGTGTGGGCACTTCCTCAGTGTGTAGGATAGTGCGGGAGGTAGCCAGTGCCATCTGGACGGCTTTGGTGGAGGAGGTCATGCCAGTTCCCACGATGGAGGACTGGAGTACCGTGGCCGAGGAGTTTGAGTGGCGCTGGAACTTTCCCAACTGTGTCGGTGCCATTGATGGGAAACATGTTGTTCTACAAGCTCCGTCCAACTCTGGGTCGTTGTACTTCAACTACAAGGGCACCTTCTCCCTGGTCCTCCTCGCTGTGGTTGACGCCAACTACCTCTTCCGGGTTGTGGATGTTGGAGGCTACGGCAGGACGAGCGACAGCGGCTCCCTCCGTAACTCCGTGTTTGGAGAAGCTCTTCGGGATGGCACCCTTGACCTCCCTCCCGATCGCGTTGTCTCGGGCGCAGAACAGCGGGGCCCACTTCCGCACGTCTTTGTGGGGGATGAGGCTTTCCCCCTCATGACCAACCTGCTGCGGCCGTTCCCTGGACGCAATCACCCACCTGAGAAGCGAGTCTTCAATTACCGCCTCAGCCGGGCTCGGCTGGTAGTGGAGTGTGCCTTTGGCATCCTGGCGTCTCGGTGGCGCATGTACCGGCGTGTGATTGCCACCAGTCCTCCGGTTGCCGAGGTGTGCGTGAAGGCCACCTGTGTGCTGCACAACTTCCTCCGGAGGAAGAAGCTGCAGAGGTGTAGGCGATGAGTGGAGCCCGACTTCGAGCCATCCACTGCTCCAGAGACCCTGCGGCATGCATCCAGGATGGGTGCCAACAATGCCAACCGTGCCACCATCCAGATGAGGGAGGCCTACTGTGCCTACTTCAATGAAGAGGGGGCAGTGGCTTGGCAGCCCAGAGCCTAACTACACAAAGGCTCTTTAAACCAAACAGCTCTTTTAAGAGCTACCCATGTTTTTAGAAAAGAAGCACATTCCAACTCTACATACACCTTCACATACCTGCGTATACATTGTAAATGTGCTCAAAGTTATATTTTAAAAGTAAATGTAATAATGATTTTGTTTCTTCTGTTTGTTTCTTCACAGCCACATGACCCGAGCCAGCTCTTTCAAGAATCCCTGAAGTCTTTTCAAGAATCAAGAATTGTCTTTCTGCAAGTGTAATGTATAGTTATTGTTATGCTAATAATATGTCATAATTCTTGTTCCAAATTGTAATGTATTGTAAATGTATTTCTTTTTAAAAACAAAGGAACACAGCACAGGCAAAGGTAATAACAAAGGTGATTTTTTTATTTTACAGTATGAACATATTTACATATTAACAAATGAACAATTTACAACAAACAACTAAACAACAAAACTTGATTTATGGATTTAGAACTTGACTGGTCTTCACTTGAACAAAAAAACCGCACTCACTCATCACTCATTCACACACCATTCACACACCATTCTCACCCAGCTCCTCCATCTCCGCCCTGTACACCAGCTGGTGTATTTCATAGTGCAGTCTAGCTTTCCTGGGGATGGAGAGGCGCCTCATCGCCGGCATGAGTGCCCTAAAAAAAATCTCATCCTCATCCCATTGTGGCTGGGGCTGTGGCTGTTGCTGGGGCCGGGGCTGGGGCTGGGAGGCAAGGACAGCCAGCGGCTCCATCACCGCCAGCAAGCCCCACTCAAAGTTGGACATGTCAGGCCCTCGCCTCTTCTTCCCCCTCCCTTCTGGTGCCTGCCCACCACCTCTTGCCACAGATGGGGCTGCTGCCGCTGCTGGGTCTGCCGCCGCCTCTGCTGCTGGGTCTGCCGCCGCTTCTGCTGCTGGGGCTGCCGCTGGGGCTGCCGCTGGGGCTGCTGCTGGGGCCGGCACACCTGCCTCCATCTCTGGCGCCGCTGCCACACCTGCCACCACTGCTTCTGGGCCATCCTCCTCACCTGACACAACGTCCGTTGGGTCAGATAAGGAGGGTGCACCTCAGGGACCGGACCACGCTGGAGGTTGGAGGTGGTCCCCCTGTCCTGGAGGAATGGGGTCAGGAAGCCCATCACACCCATGTATCTCCATGGCTGCCTCTGAGTGGCTCCTGCCCCACTCCTCTGGATCTCCCTCAATTTCATTCTTTCCCTCCGGAATCTGTCCCGGAGGGACCGCC
Organism: Merluccius polli; assembly: GCA_030340625.1. Taxonomy (NCBI): domain Eukaryota; kingdom Metazoa; phylum Chordata; class Actinopteri; order Gadiformes; family Merlucciidae; genus Merluccius; species Merluccius polli. The sequence goes on from JAOPHQ010000580.1 coordinate 254,912, forward strand.
ACCTTTTCACGCAGTCAGCCACTGTAAATATATATGAAATAAAATTATTGATAACGAATGGTCGAATGGTTGACATTTTTAAATTATTAAGTTATTAAATGGTTATTAAATACAGTGATTTTGTTTCCAACCTAATATGTATAAATAAATTGCATACCCATGGCATACTCTTTTCCTTCTTTGTAAAATATGTTCAAATATGTTTCAGCAATTGCAAATAAACATTCTAGGTAGCGGAGCATTGCTAGCAGTCATTCAACACACTGATTCAATTTAAAATAAGTACATAAATTGGAAAATAATATTCAAACATGTTACCTGGTTCCCCCACCTCCAAGGACACCTCTCGCCATGCCAGTTCCTGGCGATTCGTGTCCCTATACGTGTACAGTGACTGGTCATACAAGATTGGGTGATTACCCACCGCCACTATCAACTTCTCCTCCATTTTTAACAAGGTTTAAATGTTCCCGCTGCCGGCCGTCTGACATAACACATGTGCTTTCCCGGGTTGTACCACAAAGGTGATTTCATTGGGCAGAGTCCAAGTAGCGTCACAGGACATATATTTGCATAATGTGATCTGATTGGCTGACGGCTCCGTCGTGGCCAGAAAAGATGAAATGTTCTCAACTTTTCAACGCAAAGGATGGAGCCGACTTGACTGAAGGAGCCACAATGCATTGCGGCTCAGCCCCATTCAAAGTCAATGGGATGCGTTGACGAACGCATCCAGTGGGCAAGAGGGGTAACAGGCAGTCTGTGTTAATCAAATAGGGATTGTTTTTTGATAAGCTGTTGAACTCTATTTGATAAAATAAAGAAAATATATGCACTCCTGTTGTACACTGTCGTAGGCCGAGAAAAGGTACTCACAAATTGAAAAGGAGTGCCTGGCGTGTGTGTGGGCCTGTGAGAGGTTTGCACACTACATACAACATATGGACAGTTTTCACGTGCACACAGACCACAAACCTGTTGTGCCGCTTATCAATACTTACGACTTGGACAAGGCTCCTCCTAGGTGTCAGAGGCTTCTCATGCGCCTTCTCCGTTTTAATGTGGTGGCCGAGCACATTCCAGGGAAACACACTCTCCAGACAGCCCTTGTATGAGGTGAGTGATGGGGAGTTGGAGCACGAGGTACAGGCCTACGTGGAATCGGTCGTTGCCAATGCTCCAGTCTCATCACAAAGACTTGACTGTGACGGTGAGCTGATGCAGATCAGAGCCTTTATCAGAGATGGGTGGTCGCCTAAGTCACGGGTCTCTACAGCTACCGTCTCTCCAGCCTTATTTTTCTGCTAGGGCTCACCTCTCCGAAACAGATGGGCCAGTGCTTTATCCGGATAGGATTGTCATCCCTGCTGCGCTGAGATCTGCCATACTGGAGCAGATTCATGAAGGCCACCAGGGCCTGACAAGGTGCCGTGCCCGAGCAAGGATGTCAGTGTGGTGGCCACGCATCAGTGGTGAGATAACACAGAAAGTCTCAGCATGCCGATTCTGCATTGAAAACTGACCCACTCAGCGACGCGAGCCACTACTCACCACAGCTCTACCAGAGGGCCCGTGGCAGCACATTGCAGCAGACCTCTGCAAACTAGAAAAGCAGAATTACCTCGTGGTGACAGACTATTACTCAAGAGACCTCGAAATAGCTCACCTCTCTTCAACATCCAGCATACAAGTCATCAATCGGCTCAAAGCCATGTTTGTGAGATGGGGGATACCACTCAAACTGGTGAGTGACAACGGCCCACAGTTCACATCTGGTGAGTTTACAGACTTTGGTGAGAAGTATGGTTTTGCCCATACTACAACTAGCCCTCTCTACCCCCAGGCGAACAGTGCAGCAGAACAGGCTGTTCAGACAGCCAAGCACATCCTGAAGCAGCCTGATCCACATCTCGCTCTGTTGTGCTACAGGGCAACCCCTAGTGCAGCAACCGGTGTGAGCCCAGCTCAGCTCATGACTGGGAGACGCATCAGAACTACTCTTCCTATGTTGGAAGACAAGCTACAGCCTGCACCTGTTGACAGACAACAGGTTCAGGAAAAAGACTCACAGACATAGTCATCCTACCAGTTCTACTACGACCGCCGCCACTCTGCCACTTCCACCACTTCCACCACTTCATCAGGGCCAGGACGTCAGAGTCAAGATTGATGGAGAGAAGGGGTGGAAAACTCCTGCTAAAGTCATTGGCCGGTGCAAAGAGCCCCAGTCATACCTGGTGAAGATGGACAGCGGCGCAGTGCTGCGTCGCAACCGGAGACACCTGCAGGCCTTGCCAGAGTCGGTGGATCCGTCTGACCAACTGGAGGTGCGGGCTGAGAGACCTACACCACTGCCAAGTGGGCCTTCTCCTGCGGCCAGTCCTGCTCTCAGCAACAAGCCACCAGACCAGACGTCAACAGACCGAGCCGTGGGGCATGCATCCCCGCATACACAGCTGCATAGTGGGGTACAGGTGACTTCCAGAGGCCGTGAGGTCAGCCTTCCTGACAGGTATAGGGACACTTAGCTCTTAGGCCTGCTTTAATACACTTGTTTTGGTTGAACTAAAAAAAAAATATATTTTTTTAAGAGGACAAGAGGGACTTCCGGCTTGGCGAGTATGAGTTTATTTTTTTCGAATTTTGGCGCAGTTGTCTCTGACCCCACTTCTATAAATGACATCTTTAGGGATTTCTATTTCTCCCTTTATGAATCAGAATCATCATACACGACAGAAATGACTTCTTTCCTCCAGAATCTTGACATCCCCAAAGTTGATCCCACTACTGCTAAAAAAAATATATATTTTTAAGAGGACAAGAGGGACTTCCGGCTTGGCGAGTATGAGTTTATTTTTTTCGAATTTTTAGGCACTTTTTTCTCCCCCACTACGGTCCAGCAGTTTTATTGAACTTTTATTTACCACATTTGGTTTGCTTTTCTGCTGTTATCATGCCGCCCAAGGCGAATAAAGGAAACAGCATTCAGCCTCACCTGCGACTCAATCCTCGCCCTCTCCTGAATCTCCGCCTCCGCGGAATCCACCGGGGGAAATGATGGATGTGGCGGCGCTCAGAACTGAGCTTCTGTCGGCTCTCCGCGTGGATGTCGCGGCAATGTTCAAAGCGAGCTCCGGGAAGCCTTGGCTGAGACCGCGCTCTGATGCCAAAGCCCGCGCCAGGTGGCCGTCCCCGCGCCATTGTGGTAAGGCTTCACTACTACACCGACTGCAACGAGATCCTCAGAAAGGCGAGAGAGCTTACAACGGATTAACCGGCGCAAACATGTCCATCTCCGTGTTCCCGGACTACACTCCAAAGACGGCCTGGGCTCGCGCCGCTTTCACCGAGGTCCGCCACCTGCTACGAGACATCGATGGAGTCAGGTTTGGTATCCTCTTTCCTGCACGGCTTCGCATCACCTATGGTGTTGTACAGCGCAACTTCACTTCCCCAGAGGAGGCTAATACATTTATTAAAACACTGAATAAATAAAATCGCATAGCATGCTGTGAATTGCTGCGATCCTCATTATTCAGTTCGCTCTACAAAATCCTGGTGAGTTGTAAAATGACTCTTTTCTTATAACCTATTTCATGCCTCCAGTTGTCACCTAATATTTTTGTTTACATTGGACGACTTTGACATTTGTTCAACTCCACTCATAGACAATTTAATACATTCGGTGACTTTTGTAGCTGTACTATGTTTTTATGTTTCTATTTTTAACTGGATCTGATTGGAGTAGGTAACAATAGCCTACCTAGGTTTGTTTGCCAATATGTTCTCCCTAAAGGTATAAATCACATGCCACTAGCCTTATTATTTTTATTGTATTCTTTTCCATCACAGAAACTAGTGGGTGTGTGTAAAGACATGCATACACGTTGCCTAGATGTATAGTCTGTGGGAACATGCATATTTTTATTTATTAGTTTATTTTATTTTTGTACAATCTAATTTCCAGTTCTGCTGTGCCAATGCACCGTACTTATTTCAAGTGCCTCATATTCAATATTCAATGTTTAAAGTTAATGCTCTGCAGAGTTCTACTTGTTAGTTCTAGCTTCAAAGTCGAAAGCTTCATTTTGAAGATGGCTCCTGTCGGAGTCTGCACTGCTGTTCCTATCGTTTGGGGATGGGAACAATTGATGTGTGGGAGGGGGGTGGGTTTGGGTGGATTGTGGTTGTTTCTGGTGTTATGTCTCGGTGTGATTACTATTGTGCTTTATTTTTTTTTTTCTCCTTTGCCCTGGGGGATCCCCTCTTTTCATCTACCTTCTCCATTCCTGATAAAACGCAACCTTTAGATGATTAATACAACTTGCCCAGACTCAGACATTGGATCCACTACTAGATTTTTAAGCTGGAATGTGAGAGATCTGAACAGCCCCATTAAACGATCGAAAGTACTTTCCCATTTGAAGAGATTAAATGCCGACGTAGTATTCTTACAGGAAACGCATTTACGTGATAAGGATCAAGTTAGACTTAAGAGTCCATGGGTCAGTGTTGTTTTTCACTCATCTTTTGACTCAAAAGCTAGAGGGGTAGCTATTTTGGTTAATAAAAGGGTACATTTTACCACTTCTAAGATCATAGCTGATAAGAATGGGAGATATATGATTGTCGCAGGCCTTCTATACCATAATCCGGTTTTATTAGTAAACATTTATGCTCCAAATTTTGACAACCCAGATTTTACAAATAGATTATTTAGCACCCTTCCTTTTCTAGACACCCATCTTTTAATTCTTGCTGGGGACCTGAACTGTGTTTTGAATCCAACCCTGGACCGCTCTCATCCCCGTACAATCAACCAATCTTCCATGTCTAAATCAATTTCTGATTTTATGCTCCAAAATGGGTTTGTAGACCCTTGGAGATTTCATAATCCCCAAACTAAAGCATATTCTTTTTTTTCCCAAGTCCATCAATCCTATTCCCGCATTGATTATTTTTTTGTTGATGGTTCCCTGGTCCCCAAAGTTAAGTGACTCCGAGTATCATTCAATTGTTATATTTGATCATTCTCCTCTTAGTCTCAATAAACAACTTTCAGGCCAACCTTGTTTCTCCTCACCCTGGAGATTTAACACTCTGCTTCTGTCTGATGATGCATTCAACGCCTTTATCATGTCCTCAATTGATGACTTTATAGCTATTAACAAAGACGACTCTGTCTCTTACTCATTATTATGGGAATCGCTCAAAGCTTATTTGCGTGGTCAAATTATTTCTTACTCAGCTCATCGCAATAAAACCCGTAAGGCCAGGCTAAATGAACTCCTAACTAAAATCCGGGATATTGATGGACAAAATGCTATTAACCCATCCCAGAGTTTAGTGAAACAGAGATATGATCTGCAGGCAGAGTTGGACCTCCTTACAACAACCGACGCTGAGCGACTTCTAGTACATTTTCGTGCTACTTATTATGAACATGGTGATAAGCCGAGTAGGCTCCTGGCTCATCAATTGAAACGTCAAACTACTTCTCGATTAATTCCACAAATTAAAGAGTCCTCTGGCGCAGTTGTCTCTGACCCCACTTCTATAAATGACATCTTTAGGGATTTCTATTTCTCCCTTTATGAATCAGAATCATCATACACGACAGAAATGACTTCTTTCCTCCAGAATCTTGACATCCCCAAAGTTGATCCCACTACTGCTAATGAGCTTGATGCACCTTTGAATTTGGAAGAAGTTAAATCATCTATCAAAGCCATACAAAACAATAAAACACCCCGATGGATTCCCAGTTGAGTTTTTTATGAAATGTATTAATAAGCTAGCCCCTCTCCTCAACTGTTTTTAACGAGTCCCTAGAACGTGGTTCATTGCCCCCCACTCTAACCCAAGCGTCCATATCCCTTCTTTTGAAGAAAGGAAAAGACCCTACTTGTTGTACCTCGTATAGGCCTCTGTCACTTCTTAATGTTGATGTTGAGATTTTAGCTAAAACCTTAGCAACTCGTCTTGAAAAGATTCTTCCTGTCATCATATATCAGAGGAACAGAATGGCTTCATCAAAGGGCGTCAGCTGTTTTTCAATGTCCGAACACTTTTAAATGTAATTTTCTCTGGTCATTCCTCCTCAACGCCCAAAGTTGTTATTTCGCTCGATGCTGAGAAAGCATTTGATCGGGTAGAATGGCATTATCTTTTTGAAATTTTACAACAGTTTGGCCTAGGGAACAGGTTTATTTATTGGATTCGGCTTCTATATACCACCCCTCAAGTGAGTGTCCACACAAATAATTCCTGATCTAAATATTTCACACTGTCACGCGGTACTAGACAGGGCTGTCCCCTCTCCCCTCTACTTTTCACTTTGGCCATAGAGCCCCTCTCAATTGCTTTAAGATCTCTCCCTCACTTTCACGGCATTCCTCGTTCTGGCATCGCATTAAAATTGTCTCTTTATGCTGATGACCTTCTTTTGTATATATTGGATCCGCTAACTACTATTCCACCAATTTTATCACTGCTGGAGGGATTTGGCTCTTTCTCAGGCTATAAAGTTAATCTACTTAAAAGTGAATGCTATCCTATAAACACTTTAGCTTTACAACTTAAACAGTCCGACATTCCTTTTAAACTCAGCCCCTCAGGGTTTAAATATTTAGGGATTAATGTGACCTGCACCTTGCCTTCTCTTTATTCTGCCAATTTTGCTCCATTGGTTACCCAGCTTGGACTAGATTTCAAGAGGTGGAATTCTCTTCCTCTATCATTGATTGGTAGGATTAACGTGGTAAAAATGAATGTATTGCCAAGATTATTTCAGTGCATTCCTTTATTTTTGCCTAAAACATTTTTTAAGTCTTTGGATGAGACTGTTACTTCCTTCTTGTGGGGCGGTAAGACTGCCAGGGTAATAAAGTCATTATTGCAAAATTCACATCTAATGGTGGTCTCGCCTTTGTCGTGTATTCGTTGAGGAAGAAGGCTGCCGACAAAAGGAAAACGCTTTAACTCACTTTATTTGTTTAGCTTTAGTTATATTAATCTACCAAGCACATGGAGGGGTATAGTAAAAGCCACGCGTGGAGAGCTCCTTAGCTTTGCATCTGTCCAGATGCGCTGCCTCGGGATTCTGACCTCCCCCGGATGTGCAGGCGTGGCCAGGCCCGGATTAAGGATGCCCGGGGCCCCTAGGCTGCTCTGGACGATGTAGGCCCCCCCCCCCCCCCCACCGCAAAGGACCGAGCCCCCCCAAAAAAATTTTGTTGAGCGGGGGGGGGGGGGGGGGGGTGCTAGCGGAGAGTTTTTATTGAGCGGGGGGGGCGTTCGGATCGCGGCGCTATCGGATCGCGGCGCTATCGGATCGCGGCGCTAGCAGATCGCGGGGCCCCCGGTTCGACCAATCGGGGGCCCCCTGGCAGGTAGGGCCCCTAGGCTGCAGCCATATCGAGCCTGTGCGTTAGTCCGGCCCTGGGCGTGGCCTCTATGAGGCATAATGGCTAGGTGTTGAGCGCCCGCCCCCAGTGTATTATGTGTGCCGCCACCTGGTGATCAGGTTAGGTAAATACAACTTATCTTTATTGTTATAGTCCTTATTAGCTATGTGAGGATATTACATTCTGTTAATACATATGTGCGGTTATCCATTCGTCACACCTTACCAAATTTTCTTCTATATTATTGGTCAGCACAAATACAGAAATTGACTTACTGGCTTCAATCTCCCAAACTATTATGGTGCAAGCTTGAGACCCAGTCGTGTTTCTCCTCTACACTCACGGCTTTACTGACATCTTCATTGCCGATTAACCCTTCTAGTTTCACTAAGAATCCTATTGCGCTATCTACTCTGAGGATTTGGTTCCAATTTAGACGCCATTTTAAGTCTTCCTCTGCATCCACTCTGATGCCCATAGTGAACAATCATCTATTCCCCCCATCTGTTGGGAATATCTCCTACGTGTTATGGCAAAATCGAGGCATTAAAGTTTTCAGAGACCTTTATAAAGACGGTACTTTTTCTATTTTTTCAGACTTGTCTAAAGATTTTAATTTACCTACATCTCATTTATGTATTTTCAAATTAGGCATTGTGCCTCTTCCCTTTTTTCATGTTATCCTTCCCTCTCTATTTACCAAACATGGGAAGACCTTCTGACCTTAAAACCCCACCAGAAATCGCTAATATCCAACATTTATGACAAACTCATGGCTCTTGAAAATAATGTGTCTGTCAAAACTAAAGATGCTTGGGAGCGTGAGCTTGGGATAAATCTGACAGATCAATGGTGGGATAAGGCTGTGCATAGTATACGCTCATCTTCTCCTTGTGCCAGGTTGCAGCTTATACAATTTCAAGTTTTACATAGAGTTCATTTCAGCAAATCTAGATTATCTGAAGTGTATCCAAATGTTGTGGACCAGTGTGACAGATGCCATGCCTCCTCTACCTTGAGTCATTGTTTTTTTACTGTCCCAGACTACACAAATTCTGGAGTGACTTTTTTGAGATTTTGACGGGGGTTCTTGGGGTCTGAATAAGGACGGACCCTTTAATTGCTATATTTGGGACCTGTTGTTAAAAACAAAAAGACGGACGATGGTAAAAAGAGAGGAGGCCGGTACAACGAAGGAGGTTTCACCTATGTGTCTGGATTTATTTAACAATTTAGTAGAATTACAAAGTACAACATCTGATCAAATGAGCACAGAGTGTGAGTGGCACTTAGCCGTTCGGAACCGAAAGTTCGCAAGAGAACTGAGACACCTCTGCATAGAGCCTGTCTCCGGGAAAGCGCGCTGGGGGGGGGTGACTGGGCCTTCTTCTTATAGCCAGGGGTCCACCCAGCCAGATTCAAGCCCCCCTCCCCCGGCTAGTTTCTGTCATGGGATGTTTGTTCCCCATTAGGTCTCCAGATAGTGGCCGTTGGAGTAGTTCCTTGTTGCGAATGTTCCGTTATCTTAAGTGCTGTCATGTCGCGGTTCTTGGTTTCCCGGGGTGACTTAGAGTTCAGGGCCAGTCTGGTCTCGGTTCTTGGTTTCCCGGGGTGATTTATAGGTCAGTGACAGTTCTCAGTTCATTTTTTAGCTTTCGGGTGCACAGTCTGGATCATGAGTGACAGTTAATTTGTCCGCTTTGTGTGTACAGTTTAGGTTGGCAAACTGACAACCTTTCAGGGGGTCAAGGGGTCAATCAGTAACGGTCATTTGTCCACTTAGCGACCTTTCAGAGGGTCAATCAGTAACAGTCAGTTGTCCACTTTGTGAGCACAGTCTGGGTTGTCAAAACAACCACCTATCAGGGGGAGAAATGTGAGCGTAGTCTGAGTTTTCCAAACAACAACCTGTCAGGGGGTCAATTTTTCAACAACAATCCCTCTCAAGTGCTCTTCAGGAGCACTTTCACATGTTGAGAAATTACTAAGGGAATAGGACACATAGGCATTTTCCTCAAAATATTTCTCCTCCACGACGAGAGGGGAACCATCGCCTTATGGGCGAGTAAAACCAACTCGACCCGAAAGTCCGAGCGCATTCACCCGTGGTAGGAATAGAATCATCAATGTACAATCATCATCATTGCAAAATCATACCATATAATCACCATCGTCATTATCAGGTATTGTCATTATTGTCATTATAATCAATACATCATGTAACCCTTATTCTTATTATCATGTAATCACTCTGGTTATCATACTCATTATTACACATTGTTAACAGCATGGATTATATGCCTTAGCGGGGGCAGGGGGCGGCACCATTCTCCTGCACAGTCCTCATGGGCAGTCGCCAAAATAGGCTTCCTTTCATCCCGATTTTATAAGTCAGCTGCGCAAGGAGTGGGCCCGTGAGTAGGGAACAGCGGTGCATTTAGCTGATCACATTACATCAACATTCTCCAAATCATAGAACCCTTGCTCTTCGGGCGAGAACAAGAGCATCTGTATATTTTGGTCACTTTCAGCAGATAGGGCTCGGTCGATTAGTCTTACAATTAGCGCACGCATGCAAGGTATGCCGCAACACCCGCAAGTAATCAAAATGGCAGAGAATACAGCGACAGACATAAGCAGTGACATCATGAATGCTTTCCATTTCCCAAACATTCCCGTAAACCATTCCTCAAGGGGGTTCTCTACCCCAGAGTCCTCAGCCATCATGTTGGAGAGGGCTCTCAATCCTGCTAAGGCCTTAGTGACGGAACCATCCGGAGTGGTATTGTTGGGAATGAACGTACAACATTGGTCTCCAAACATGGCACAGACCCCCTCCCCTCTCGGCCAGGAGCATGTCTAGTGCCAGTTCTGGAATGCCATTAGGGAAGTGGCTGCTAATTGTTCGGAGAGACCCGTAACGGCGTCTCTGGTCCGGTTTGACAACTTCTGCACATTGTAATGTATGTAGTTAATCCGATCAATATTTTTGTTAGGGGTGACGGGGAACAAGGCAGATATTAGGGGGAGGTTCTCGAAACTGGCCGCAATTTGATCTACTAATTTGAACTCGTTGGGGACACCGCGAGGGACCCCTATGCTATCAATCCACGTGTCCCGGTCAGGGGCGTCCCATTTGCTACCGGCATTCCGCTTCTGTCTACCCTCCTTGGCGGCCATAGCGGCGACCTCTTTTGGCCTGACCATGGTTATGGGAACGACTAATCGGGCTAGAGTACATCTACCGCTCCAGGTCGGGGGTAAGGTTAGTAACAGGATATTGGGACCACACAGCCAATAAAGGTCCTTCCGTCCTATATTAATTCGGGTGACATTTTTCCACCCAGTCACGTTAATGATCGTGTTACAAAGAGACTGTGCCAACGTCCCAACAGACTTAGAATTCCCGGTTACATCTCTATCGCGTTGAAGGCAAGTATAGTTGCTACCTCATATTTTATACGCGGGGGCGGCGGAGTTGTTCAGTCCAGGAGGGAACACACTACTCAGGGTGGCACAGTTCGCTGGGTCTTTTTTCATAAAGAGGGCTATGGCGCATCGGCTTCCTACAATGTCGGTTGCTGGATCCATGCTAATGGGGGTACTGACTAGGAGGGGTCTGGCTGCCGCGCAAGCTACGCAATCTTCCATTCCCACTCCTCGGGCCGATGCTATTATCCATCTTAACCACTGATTATCGGAGGGGCCATTGGTTAACATTAGAATCGAATCTGCGGTTCCTAGAGTATCGAGGTTAAAGGTGGACACCCCGTGGCGGGGGTGTTCATCTTCACTTGGGGGTGGGGGACTGGGATCTCTTTTCTTGGGGCCGCAGGGGTTCGCTTTCTTTTCGGGGACATGCGAATTTAACAATAGTATCTTGATTCAATTCAATTCAATTTTATTTGTATAGCGCCAATTCATAACAGAAGTTATCTCAGGGCACTTTTCAAATGGAGCAGGTCTAGACCGAACTCCTAATAACATTTACAGAGACCCAACAGTACCACCATGAGCAAGCACTTGGCACGGGGGCAAGGAAAAACTGCCTGTTAAAAGGCTGGACAGACCCTTCGGCTCTAGGTGGGTGGTCATCTGCCTTGACCAGTTGGGGTGAGAGAGAGAGAGAGAGCAACTACATCAATACACTAATGAACATGATGATGATGACGACAGCAGCAATGATGGGGGACAGCAAGCAGCAACAACAGTAACTGTATATAACTGGTAACTGATATTAGCAATGGCAGTCAAGCAGGACCATGGAGGCTCCGCCAGGATCCATGAGAACCTGCGAGACGAGAAAACACAAGAACTCCGGGGAAGAAGTGTTTTAGTAACATGCATTAATGGGACATGAATGTGTGCACAGAGAGAGAGAGAGAGAGAGAGAGAGAGAGAGACTCACCATGGGAAATCCCCCGATAGTCTAGGCCTATAGCAGCATAACTAAGGGATGGTTCAGGACTCACCTGATCCAGCCCTAACTATAAGCTTTATCAAAGAGGAACGTCTTAAGCCTACTCTTAAATGTGATTAGACCGGTCTGGTCGGGTCCGGTCTGATTTACCCCGAGCGCAAGGTATATCGTGTATTGTTTTCTTTCCCGCATTCCGCTGTTTCTTTGGCATAGGGATTTGAGGTGACATTTCTTAGTGTGAGAAATATCTCTACTTCTCCTCTGGTAAGGGCTTGTGCCATTGACCCTGCTTGTTGTAATTGGTAGGTCTTCGCATACCGAGGTCGTTCTTTAACATACTCGCCCCCCACATACAGGTCTCCCGTTCCCCACAGCACCGACTCCCAGGGACCGCACCCGACATGGTCCCTGTGTAGGGTGGGGTTTCCTACAAAACTGGGATAGCTATCACACATATATACATCATATGTTGTCCATGCCGACGGGTTTCCCCCACAGTGTATGACATCACACAGGTTGAATTTGAATATTGTGTTAGTGCCCATGACATAGTGCAGGGTAATCCCGCCATACCTTTTTAAGCAGTAATCTTGGCCAGCGTTTTTTGTGAGACCTACTTGTTGTCGTCGTCTCGAGGGGGACGGGGCAGTTGTCGGGGAAGGGGGGGTCGTCGTCAGGGGTTGGAACCATCCGGGGGTGGTGGCGTCGGGGGGCTCGAAGTCGGGTAGCCACTTAGCCCCGGAGAGGAGTGCCACCACGATTATGGTCCATGCCACAACGACGGCACCTCCTGCCCTGACGTCTCCCACCATTTCCCACTTCTCTCTACAGGTGGGGGGGCGACGGTGGAGTGGGGAAGCCAATGGCGCCCCTGGTCTGAGGGGTGTCGAGTGCGGCCGAGAAGGGGGTGGCCAGCTGGTTTGGTAGGGGCCTTTCCACCTGGGCTCCGGAAAGGTCCGTTTGGCAGTCTTGACCCACACCCACTCTCCTGGTTGGACCGCTGGGCTTGTCTCCTCCCTCTCAGGAATGGTGGTTACCTGGGAGTGCAGATCTCGGGTTGTTTGGGTTAGGGCAATGCAATACCTAAACAGTTGATCATCTAACTGGTCTGATAGAGGTTCTACTGAAGTGTATGGCCCTGGCATTACAGGTCTCCCTGTAATGATTTCAAACGGGGATAGCCCCGTTCGGGCCTGAGGGGCCGCTCTTACGACCATTCGTGCGAGTGGGAGTGCTGACAACCATGACATCTGTTTGTATTGGGCTATGGCTGTTACTACACCATCTTTGGCCATAGTTGATGCGGTTCGCCGCGAGTCTGCTTCTAAGAGTTTACCCATAGTTAATTTGAGTGACAGGTTCGCCCGCTCTACCAATCCCTGGCTCTGGGGGTGGTACACTGATCCGTATCGGTGGGCTATCCCTAACCCTTCTTCTACTTTTGCTACCAGGGCATTTAGCGAAGTGAGTACCATTGTCTGAAGCTATTACTTTTGGGTACCCCATCGGGGCACAATCTCCTAACTACCGACTCGGCATCTTCTTTCTTAGTAGGATAAGCCTCTACCCATCCTGAGAATCGACACACTATGACTAAGGGGTATCGATACCCGCCCACCCTCAAGTCCCGTCCCATATCTGTGTAGTCAATGCATATCTCTTGAAAGGGTAGTTGGGGAACTGGGAATTTCCCTGGGGGACGAGGTATCCCTCTCAGGGGGTTATGGAACTGACAGAGAATGCAGTGCTCTGGTGGTGATTGTTGGCCGCCCGTCAGGGATGTTTGTCGAAGAAAAAGTGGCCTTGGCGTGGGACCTGGTCCAGGATTCGGGCTGAACCACCAGGGGAGGTTCTGGGTATCCCCCACCACGATGGCAGGGGCTTGGACAGCATAGGGCCCTGGCTGCATCATCCTGGTAGTCGATCATGGGTCCCCCGACAGGGCCCCCTCCAGGGGCAGGTCGGGGATCGTTCAGGGGTGTAGGGGGTGGATTCTGGGGGTAGGGGGCTGGTATGGGTTCGGGGTTGGTGAGGGAGGGGTGTGGGGGTACTGGGTTAGTACGGAAGGGGTTCAGGGATTCAGGTTTGGCAGGGGAGGGATACTGGGAAGTAGGGCTGGACGGAGAGGGGTACAGGGACGGGAATGTAGGGGTTGGAAGGGGAGGGGGTATGGGAACGGGGATGTGGGGTTGGAAGGGGAGGGGTATGGGAACGGGGATGTGGGGTTGGAAGGGGAGGGGTACAGGGACGGGGATGTAGTGTTGAAAGGGGGGGGGGTACTGGGGTGTGGGAGGCGCCTCGGGGGTACCGACGTTCCCGGGAGGTGCGTAGGGAGGGGGAGGAGGTTTCCCAGACTCCGGGTAGCCTAGATTAGAGGAGGTGGGGAGGGGTAGGGTTCCTGTATCAGGAAACATCAGGATTTCTTTCACTCTGTGTTTCGGGGGTTCGGGACTGGGAGGGGGGCAAGGGCAGGCTGGCTGGGGATCAGTACCTTCGGGTACAGTTGAGAGATATGACTCAGCTACAACCTTTTACTTCTCTAACTGCCTAAGTCGCTTCTGTAATCTCCTAACAGGACGGAGTGGCCGGCATTATCTATGGCCACTCGACACTGGGCCGTCCCAGCCTGTAGCTGGTGCCCTTTTAGCTGCACTTGGCCGTATGGGCCGTCACGGGATACCCATCCCTCTCCTACCCACCCTCTCACATACTTGCTCCGTCTACTAACCCACTTATCTGCTTCCTGCTTTCCTATCGGCTCTCCGTGTCGGGTATGCCGACGCCGGAGGTGGTCCTCGACCATTCTAGACTGCTCTGCGGCCGTCAGAGTGACCCTCATCCTGTCTTTTTACCACTCTAGCTTTGCTGGGCGGTTTTCTATTCTACCTTTCTTTAAACCTGTCTTATACTACTTGCTCGTTCCTTCCTTTTACCGCGTCTACCCGCCTTCTCCGCGGCGTCACACATGCAACTATTACGTGCCCGCCTATTCTGCAACCCCACACAGCACACACACCGTAGCTGATATGGACCTGCCTTCTCCGTGGCGACACACCGCAGCTATTATTACAGCAAGCCAGGGAGAGCAAAGGAGAGAGAGAGAGAGAGATAGAGGGAGGGGGGTACAGGGATGTAGTGCTGGAAGGGGTACTGGGATGGGGGGGCGCCTCAGGGGTACAGTCGTTCCCGGGAGGCGCGTAGGGATGGGGAGTAGGTCTCCCAGGCTCCTGAGAGGGAGAGAGGTGTGGGGGAGAGGTAGTCGGCGGTGAGGTAGATAGTGGTAGAGAGAGAGAGAGAGAGAGAGAGAGAGAGAGAGAGAGATAGACAGAGAGAGAGACAGAGAGGTTTGAGGGGAGATAGAGAGAGATTTTTTGATTTTAAAATGAACCTTTATTCCTAGTTCATCCTGTTTACAGTTTAAGTTTTGCTATTATCAAACAAAATTAGCAAATCCATACAAACCTCAACCCAGAAAAAACTAAAGGAAATAAATCAGAAATGTAGAAACAAAACGTTCTCTCTGACTGAACACAGCACATTTTGCACACACCAAATGTTCACAAAGACTTCTGTCTTTTTTGTCAGTCTGTAAAACCCAAACTCCACCCTGAGCCGAGCTGCCAGCAGCCCGTTCAGCATCATAACCACGTCCTCTGACCCCGCACCCCTCACACGGTTCTTCCTCGTTTTCCAAATTGCTAATTTGGCCAATCCTGAAATGAAATTTATTAGTGTGTACATTCTTTTTCTTTGCTGAGTAGCGTGGACCATAAATAAAAAGATGCAAACAGGCAGTATCCATCCATGGAAGGCCGAACCTGTAAAGCAGTCTTTGAGCTGTCTGCAGCCTGAAGGCTGTGATGCGTGCTGCAATGTCCACCAGACCTTGTCCTCCTTCCTGCACCGGCAGGTACAGTACCGCTGATCTCAGCCAGTGCTGCCCTGACCAGAAGAAGTCCACAGCTGCCCTCTGAATGCCTTCAATCAGGCCCCTTGGTGGAGGTAAAACTATCAGCCTGTGCCAAAGGGTCGAGGCAACCAAGTTATTGACAATCAGGACCCTCCCCCTGTAGGAAAGCTGAGGTAGCAACCATTTCCATTTAGACAGTCTGGCACACACTCTCTCCATAGCACCCTCCCAGTTCTTTCTTTCAAACTCACCTGTTCCCAAAAAAACACCCAGAATTTTCATGCCCTGCTTTCCCCAGCTGAGGTTTCCTGGTAACTTTGGCATTACCTTGCCAGCCCACTGCCCAACCTGCAGAACTTGACTTTTCCCCCAGTTTACCTTTGCTGACGATGCCCTTTCATATTTATCAATACAATTTCCCAGGAACACTACATCTCTCTCATCCCTGACAATTACAGTAATATCATCCGCATATGCTGACACCACCAACGAGGGCCGCTGAGGCAACCCAGGTAGCATAATCCCCGACAGCCTGGATCTTAAACTACTCAGAAGGGGCTCAATGGCCAAAGAGTATAGCTGTCCAGAGATAGGACATCCCTGTCTGATGCCTCTCTGGACTTGTACTGGACAGCTTAACCCACCACCCACTTTCACTAAACAAAAAGCTTCCTTATATAACAAACCCAACAGTGACACAAACCCTTCTCCAAAACCAAAAGCTCTTAAAGTGGAAAAAAGAAAACCATGGTCAACCCTATCAAACGCTTTTTCTTGATCTAATGAAAACACACCAACATTTGTTATATCCAGTAAGTCGCTCATCAGAAAGATATTGTCCATAATGGATCTGTCCGACACACAGTATGATTGGTCTCTGTGGATTATTAGTTCCAGGAAGTATTTAAGTCTATTGGCGAGCACTTTTGAAAAGAGTTTGTAGTCCGTGCATAAAAGGGCCACTGGTCTCCAGTTCTTTAAAACAGCCAAATCTCCTTTTTTTGGTAGAAGTGAAAGGACTGCCCGCCGACAGGATGCCGGTAACAATCCTGTCTGAGAGCATTCCTGCAGCACCTCCCACAGGTCGTCTCCCAAACACTTCCAGAAATGTGCATAAAAATCCGCAGGCAGTCCGTCCAGCCCAGGAGCTCTACCAGGAGCCATCTGACCCACAGCAGCAGTGAGCTCCTCCAGGGAGATGTCAGCATCCAGGACAGCTCTTTCCTCGGAGCCCAACTGAGGAAGCCCCTGCAGCAGCTCGTCCGCACACTCTCTGTTACAGCCCTCCTTCCTGAAGAGGGCGCTGTAGAAGTCTACGGCATGCTGCCTCATCTCACCCGGGTCAGTTGTTATGGTACCATCCGGGAGGCGGAGACAGACCATTTGTTTCGTCCGAGAGACGGACTTCTCCAGGTTAAAAAAGAAAGAGGTGGGAGCATCCATGTCTCTAACGCTGATGAACCGTGATCTAACCAAAGCGCCTTTAACTCTCTCACTTAAAAACAACCCTAATTATTTTTTCTTTTGTTGAAGTGTGTCACTGTCTGTGCTGCTGTGAGTGAGTAGACTGTTCTCCAAATCCCTGATCTCGTCCTCTAAATCCAGAATTACTCTTTTGACTATAGCTGTGGAATGACTTGTGTATTGTTGACAGAAGATTCTTATATGGGCCTTACCCACTTCCCACCACTGACTAAGGGACTCAAATTCCCTCTTCCTTTCTCTCCAAATTCCCCAGAAAGTCTCAAATTTCTGAGAGAAGTCACTGTTCTGAAGGAGCTTAATATTAAAATGCCAGTATGAGCTATATTTAGTGGTTGGTGAGATATGGAAATCTAACGTGACCAAGTGGTGGTCAGTGAAACCTACCGGGTAAATGAAGCTGTTTAATAACCTATTGCTAAAACTTTGTGACAGGTAAACCCTATCCAGCCTGGCTGCACTGACGTTCCCATCCACCACCTTAACCCATGTGTATTGCCTAACGTGGGGATGCTTGACCCTCCAAACATCAACTACACCTGACTCTGCAATCACCCGTGACAAAATGGTGGATGAATGTAAATGAGGTTCCTCTCCTGTTCTATCCAGTGTAAAATCTGTAGTGCAATTCCAGTCCCCACCCATAACTACACAATGGTTCTGGTCACACTGTTTTAAGAAATCTTTGATTTTCTTAAAGATGTCCAGCCTGTCTGAGCCCTGATTCGGAGCATAGATGTTAATAAAACTAAAAGATATGTCCTGTATTTCAGCCCTGACCACCAAAGCCCTGCCTGACACTATCTCTGTGGTGGAGACGACATTAACGTCAAGCCCTGGAGAAAAGAGTATGGCTACACCAGCGGAGAAGTTTGTACCGTGAGACAGCACACACTGGCCCTTCCACCACAACCCCCAGTCTGTCTCGTTGTCCCTGTCGCTGTGCGTTTCCTGCAGGAAAACTATGTCTAAACTTTTCTGTTTTATCATTTCTGCAATAACTGCCCTCTTCTGTCGATCCCTCCCACCGTTAATGTTTAAAGAGCCGACCCTTACCTTATACATAAAGGAGTGAGAGAGAGAGATAATAAACACAGGTAGAGGAAACAGCAAGAGGAAGATCACCCAGTGCAACATAAACATCATGACTTACTTACTTATTAATTCTTAATCTTTTTAAACCTTTCCCTCTAGTCTTGAGCGTCTTCCTTAGAATTGTCATATGTTTTTTTAGCCGGAAACGTTTCTTCTCATCCAACAAATCAGCACCAACCACCTTCTGCAGGGTTACCACACTCTTAATGAATTTTTGTGCATCTGGAAAGAATTCAGACACTTTTACAGATTTCCCAAAAGTTTCGTCCAGGAAGCCATTTATCTCCTCCAGCGTGTACAGATCTCCACTATATGACTGTGAGTCTGCCACAGATACACAGTCGGAGTCGGTGTCATACTCCATCTCTTCCTCCTTCTCCCTAGCAGCAACACTGCCCATAGCACCCGGCTCTCCCCCTCCCACCTTGGAACCAGCAGCCTGGCTTTGGCCAGATTCTGCTGTTGGCCCTTCCCCACTGCTTCCTCCGCCAACCTCCTCTACTCCTACCGCCGGTTCCTCCTCCGCTACTTGCCTTTCTTCTCTACCTAACTCACCTCGCTGTTCCTCGGCCTGACTGTCTACCTGTCCGCTGTGTCCCTCTCCTACCTCAGTCGGCGGGGCGCCGCCCCCCGCGCGGAGCCGCGAACTCCGCCGACTCCTTGACAGGCGGAGCACCGGTGTAAGTGCGCCCCTCCGCCGGCCCGCTGGCCACCCGGCTCCGGCCGCCCCTCGGCCGGCCTGTGAGGACAAGCCGTCCACTTGTGCCCCACATCCCTGCATTCAAAACATTTCATATTGCCCGTACTGGCGTACACCATGTAATGCCCCTCCCCGTGCTTCACCCTGAAGGACACGTCCAGCTTCTGCGCTGGACAGTTTAAGAACATAAACACCTGTCTCCTAAAAGACTGGACATGCTTCAATTTATCGCTCTTGCATCCTAAAGCTACGGTCCTAAAGCCGCTCGCCATCTTCCCGAAGCGCTGGAGCTCGCGCTCCAACGCCTCGTTGGGAATGAACGGGGGGACACCGGAGACGGTAACCCGGGCGGTGGGCACGGCGAGCGGGGACACCTGCAGGTAGACGCCGTTCAGAGAGACGCCGCTCACTATTAGCGCAGCCACAAATCGCTCCTCTTTCAGAAACACCACCACTCCTTTATTCATTCTGGAGGCGTGGGACATGTTGGCGTGTCCCACCTGGTCTCCCACGGCCAGGAGAACCGCCTCTACCGGCACCGACGGGTCGGGCTGAACCCGCACTCCATGTCGGATAGACGTCTCCGAGGACGCCATCCCCGCCGTGAAGCACGGCTCCCCGTCACCAAAACACCGCTAAATACTCACCAAATACTCACCTAACTACCCGACAACTACCATATAATCACTACGAACCGATCATATAATGCACAGCAGGAAAAAGGAAATAAAGTTTGAGTAACTCACCGCGCTCTCAGTCAAACTCACCGCGCTCTCCACCACCAAACTCCCAGCATGCACCCAGAGAGAGAGTGAGAGACAGAGAGGTTTGAGGGGAGAGAGAGAGAGAGGGAGAGAGACAGAGAGGTTTGAGGGGAGAGAGACAGAGAGAGGGAGAGAAAGAGAGAGAGAGGGAGAGAAAGAGAGAGAGAGAGAGAGAGAGAGAGAGTGAGAGGTTTGAGGGGAGAGAGAGAGAGGGAGAGAGAGAGAGAGAGAGATGTAGAGAGATTTGGGGGGAGAGAGGGAGAAAGAGAGAAAGGTTTTAGGGGAGAGAGAGAGAGAGAGAGAGAAAGACTATTATCTGAATTTGACCCGCCTTTTTTTTTTATTTTTTTTTAAACACACACAACAGCAGCTGTTATACTCGATGTACGTACCCACGCACAGCAAACACACCAGTGCACGTACACACGCACAGCGGATACACCCTATGCTTTGACACACACAGGTATTCTTGATGCCCATGCACACACACACATCAGATGAATTGGATACACGCACGCTCACACACGGACACACTTAACGCACGCACACACACCCCCAGATGAACTTGATGCACGCACACACACACCGCAGACAATTTTGATGCACGGACACACGTACGGGCAAACTCGATGTATGCACACACACGTAGATAAATTGGACGTGCGCGCGCACACACACCAGACTACCCTGCCGCACGCGCACACGCACGGACAGACTTGATTCATGCACACGCAGATACACAACTCTCTTGGAGTCTCTGGTCTGTCCACGACGAATTTCTCCCAAGGGAGACAATAAAGACAAACTAACTAACTAACTTGTTGTAGACCCGCCCCTTTTTCTACGGCGTCACCCACAGCCAGTGTTGCCAACTTAGCGACTTTGTCGCTATATTTAGCGAGATTTCAGACCCCCCCCAGCGACTTTAAAAAAAAATAGCGACTAGCGACAAATCTAGCTACTTTTCTGGCGCTCTTGGAGAGTTTTGGAGACTGATGGATGCACTATTCTACTATTTTACTATTCTCAGAATGAGCTCGGCTGTGTATGTAATCGCCCATCGCCCCTCCTCCCTCGCACTGTCTCTCCCGACTGCAAGCTCTGCTCAGTGTAGTGGAAGTGATTGCGAGACAGCGGTCTGGATTCTGGCTGCTCGAACACTACACGCAGTAGTTGAGCTCGGACAAAATAATAGCTAGCTTCAAAAAACTACAAGCGAGCATTACAGATCTGTCAGATAATCCTGTCTATCCCCTGCCATTTTCCGTTCTGTATTAAATTATTGACGCCTTCACTGACCTGATATGACGCAAAATACCTCCTTATACTGCACTATACAGTTTTATGCTCATACATTCATACTGTTTATACTGTTTATAATTTTTATACTGCTCACCTGTATATTGCACATAGTACTGTTAATACTGTTTATATTCTATATCTCTCCTATATATTGCACATACTGTATATACGTATTTTGCACATACTGTACGTATTTATTTATTGCACTTGCTGCTCTTTGCACTTCTGATTAGACACTAAACTGCATTTCGTTATCCTGTATTTATACTTGTGTAATGACAATAAAGTTGAATCTAATCTAATCTAAAAAAAATGAAAGTAAATAAATCAGACAGCGATCGCGCAGCTCCTGTTTCAGTGATAGGCTTAAATGTGTGCGCCACACAGAGACGGGAACTATATTAACGGCTGTCCAACCGTTTCATTGTTGATAAAACATCAATAATCATCCTCCTTCTCATACGACTCTGCCTGCCTCATTGACCTGCTGTGCTGCCTGCAGCGGACAGGCTTTACCACGATTATAAAAGTAAAGACTGGCCTATGTAGAAACAGCGCCTATCGTTACATGGAAGTGAATGTTTTATAGCTCTACACGTGATGACGTCACTAATATGCAAATTGGTGTATGACGTCACTAATATGCAAATTAGCGTATGACGTCATCTAGCGATATTTAGCGACTTTTGGAGCAGGCTTTAGCTACTTTCCATTGGAAATAGTTGGCAACACTGCCCACAGCAGTTGTTATCTTAACTCGACCCGCCCTTATCCGTGGGGTCACACACACACAAACGCTAATCACTTAGCAGCAGGGATTGACCCACCCTCTCCGCGGCGTCACACTCACACATGCGTAATCACGTGGCAGCCAGAAATGACCCGCCCTCTCCACGGCGTCACACTCACGCACACGTAATCACGTAGCAGCTAGAATTGACCCGCCCTCTCTGCGGCGTCACACTCACGCACGGCTGCAATTCACCTGCTTTCTCCGCAGCCACACACACACACACAGCTGTTATACACTCGCCTTCTCCTCGGTACCACCCACACAACTGTTATGCACCCGGCTTCTCCGCGCCTCTACACACACAACTGTTATGCACTCGCAACTTTAATAAAACTCAGCGGTCGTCACCACGGTCTTATTAGTCTAATTCTCACGATTTATACTTAGGTGCTCCGGCTCCGACCGGCACTATATTCAGACAATGTCCCGCCTCAGGTGTGGGTACCTCGAACTTCCCCACACCTTACATATGCTCCGTCTTGGACGGCAAGCCCTATGAACCTACAATGACACGCCTTATACGTAGATACCTCGGACGGCACTACACCTTATATAACCCGCCTCGGACGGCGAGGTGCCTCGAACGGCACTATGTTCAGACTATGTCACGCCTCAGGTGTGGATACCTGGAACGGCCCTACACCTTACATATGCTCCGTCTTGGACGGCAAGCCCTATGAACCTACGATGACACACCTGATAGCCTCACCACTCATGCCCTATAATTTATGTTCTATGCTTTGAATTCAACACAATTAGAACGGGGATGGCCTTACCCTTTGTCACACCGCCCCCTAATTGGACTAGGCCTATGATTAAAATAAATCCCTGAGCTACCGGGGATTGTCCTGCACAGATTTGACTTTTTCTAAGTGTCAGGTTCTGCTTACCCTTAGGTGGCGCCTGGGGCGGTGCAACTCGAGGCCGGGCGTCCTCCCGCTTGGTCGGTCGATCTGGCCCCTCTCGTCCGTCTTTGCGTGTTCGAATCACGTCGGGGTCACCATTTGTTGTTAAAAACAAAAAGACGGACGATGGTAAAAAGAGAGGAGGCCGGTACAACGAAGGAGGTTTCACCTATGTGTCTGGATTTATTTAACAATTTAGTAGAATTACAAAGTACAACATCTGATCAAATGAGCACAGAGTGTGAGTGGCACTTAGCCGTTCGGAACCGAAAGTTCGCAAGAGAACTGAGACACCTCTGCATAGAGCCTGTCTCCGGGAAAGCGCGCTGGGGGGGTGACTGGGCCTTCTTCTTAAAGCCAGGGGTCCACCCAGCCAGATTCAAGCCCCCCTCCCCCGGCTAGTTTCTGTCATGGGATGTTTGTTCCCCATTAGGTCTCCAGATAGTGGCCGTTGGAGTAGTTCCTTGTTGCGAATGTTCCGTTATCTTAAGTGCTGTCATGTCGCGGTTCTTGGTTTCCCGGGGTGACTTAGAGTTCAGGGCCAGTCTGGTCTCGGTTCTTGGTTTCCCGTGATTTATAGGTCAGTGACAGTTCTCAGTTCATTTTTCAGCTTTCGGGTGCACAGTCTGGGTCATGAGTGACAGTTAATTTGTCCGCTTTGTGTGTACAGTTTAGGTTGGCAAACTGACAACCTTTCAGGGGGTCAAGGTGTCAATCAGTAACGGTCATTTGTCCACTTAGCGACCTTTCAGAGGGTCAATCAGTAACAGTCAGTTGTCCACTTTGTGAGCACAGTCTGGGTTGTCAAAACAACCACCTATCAGGGGGAGAAATGTGAGTGTAGTCTGAGTTTTCCAAACAACAACCTGTCAGGGGGTCAATTTTTCAACAACAGACCCCAACAGAACGGCTCCATGTTGGTTCTTTGCAATTAGAGGTGCTAGCCTTCACTTCCCTTCTGGCACGACGTCGGATTTTGTTCATGTGGAAGTCTCCCAATCCCCCATCCATATCGGTCTGGCTCAAGGACGTTATGTTCTTTATCAAATTAGAAAAAATTACCTTATCAGTGAAAGGCTGCTCCACTAAATTTACAAAAAAATGAAATTCTTTTATAACTTACTTTAACTCATTATCAACCCTGCCCCAAGACTAATCCCACCCCCCCACCCCCTTTTTTTCTCTCATTACTTTCTTTTAACTACTTATTTTGTGTTACAACTTTGATATTTTAATATTTATATAATCTATGCTTATTTTCATTGTTAGAATTTGCCATGTATACTCATGACGAGACAACTGTTCCTTGTGGGTGTTTTTGTTGTGTTTATAAAAGAAAAAACCCAATAAAAAGATGAAACAAAAAAAAAAAAAGGACAAGAGAAAAGTGTGAAATGAAAACATGGATTGTATAAGATTAAATTGACGTATTGTTATTGATGAGCTTTGATGAGACTGTTTTCATACTGGCATACAGTTTGTTACACCACGTCCTGCTACACGGTCCAACACCCCCATCTAGTGGCCGCTTGTCGCCACTGCCCATCATTCCCCCAACACACCTGTTTGCAATTGGCAATCACCATGCCCTACTTAAGCCAGGGATCTCCAGCCAGCCGGGGCCAGTTCGTGCTCTTGTTACCCAACCTCGTTTCCAGTGATCCAGTTACCCGTCTGTTGCCAAACCCCGCCTGCCTGACTACCCGCCTGTTGCTGAACCCTGCCTGCCGGACTACCCGCCTGTTGCTGAACCCTGTTGCCGAACCCTGCCTGCCTGACTACCCGCCTGTTGCTGAACCCTGTTGCCGAACCCTGCCTGCCGGACTACCCGCCTGTTGCTGAACCCTGTTGCCGAACCCCGCCTGCCTGACTACCCGCCTGTTGCTGAACCCTGTTGCCGAACCTCGCCTGCCTGCTGAACCCTGTTGCCTGCCCCACCCCGCCTGTTGCTGAACCCTGTTGCCGAACCCCGCCTGCCTGACTACCCGCCTGTTGCTGAACCCTGTTGCCGAACCCCGCCTGCCTGACTACCCGCCTGTTGCTGAACCCTGTTGCCGAACCCCGCCTGCCTGACTACCCGCCTGTTGCTGAACCCTGTTGCCGAACCATCGCCTGTCCGACTGCCCGCCTGTTGCCGACCCATTGCCTGTCCGACTGCCCACCTGTTGCCGACCCCTCGCCTGTCCGACTACCTGCCTGTTGCCGAACCCTCGCCTGCCCGACTACTGCTTGCCTAGCCTGGCTTGTTGCTAGTCTCCCTTTTGTCTAAATAAATCTCCTGTCTTTTCATCCTGTCTCCGCCTCCCTGTGTTCAGCATTTGGGTCCACTCCTCCTGTACCATAACAGTACGAACCGGCCAAACATGGACCCAGCTGACACAGAGGCTGTCCGCCGGGCAATCTCCTACCTACAGGCTCAACTGGGTCCTTAAAAACTCTGTGGCAAGTCATGACAGAGCCAAAACAAGGACCCAGCCGACACATTTTTTGCCATGCTCCCGTTTACCTCCACTGGGTCAGTGGTGGCGGAGTCTGCCTCTCACCACCTCAGTTCTTCGCCTTACCGGCCCTCTTCCCCCTGGTGGGTGGCAGCAGACCACCTCAGTTCTTCACCTTACCGGCCCTCTTCCCCCTGGTGGGTGGCAGCAGACCACCTCAGTTCTTCGCCTTACCGGCCCTCTTCCCCCTGGTGGGTGCCGCCAAGCCAAGATGCCGCAGAGGCTGGTCCTGCCTCTGGGTTTCCTGTCGATGTTCCTCTCTTGTGCCCAGTTCCCCTTCAAGCCTCGTCTCCTCCAGTCTTTGCTCCTCTGCAGTATCCGAGTCCCGTTGTCCGTGCTCCAGTGCCAGCTCCCCAGTGACCTCCTGCTCCAGTGCCAACTTTAAGACCAGTGCCGGCTCCGCGGCGTTCACTGGTTCCAGCACTGATGTCGACTCTGGTCCCGGCCCCACAGTCGAGACCAGTTCCGGCTCCTCGTCGCACTCTAGCTCCAAAGGCCATCTCGCTCGAGTCTGAATCTACTCCTGAACCCAGCAGCATTTCGGGTCCCATCCCCGGTCTCCAGAGTAGCGTTCCGGGTCCCAGCCCCGGTCTCCAGAGCAGTGTTCCGGGTCCCAGCCCGGTCTCCAGACTAGCGGTCCGGGTCCCAGCCCCGGTCTCCAGAGCAGGGTTCCGGCTCCCAGCCCCGGTCTCCAGAGCAGCGTTCCGGGTCCCAGCCCCGGTCTCCAGAGCAGCGTTCCGGGTCCCAGCCCCGGTCTCCAGAGCAGCGTTCCGGGTCCCAGCCCCGGTCTCCAGAGCAGTGTTCCGGGTCCCAGCACTGGAGTCCCCAGTGCACCCGAGCCAGGAGCCAACGCTCCTGGGCTCGGTTCCCCAGCAGGAGTTCCCAGCGCACCCAAGTCTGTCTCTAGCACACCCCAGCCCAGCAGCACAGGACCCAACACTCCCGAGCTTGGCTCCACCGCAGAGTCATGCCTTCCCGAGCCCTGCACAACCGAGGCCACGCCAGTGACCTGCGCGCCCGAGCTGCCCCACCGGTCCAGCCATCATCCAGGTCGTCCTCCCGAGCAGGTCATCCAGTCCAGCCATCATTCAGGCCGTCCTCTCGAGCCCACGCCAGCAACCTGCACTCCCCAGCCCATGCCAGTGACCTGCGCACCCGAGCTGCCCCGCCGGTCCAGCCATCATTCAGGTTGTCCTCCCGAGCTGCCCAGCCGGCATCCTGGCCGCCCGCCCGAGCTGCCCAGCCGATGGGGGCGTCACCCGTCGCGCCCTCCCGAGCTGCCATGCCGATGCAGGCGTCATCCCGCCCCGCCTGCCTGACTACCCGCCTGTTGCTGAACCCTGTTGCCGAACCCCGCCTGCCTGACTACCCGCCTGTTGCTGAACCCTGTTGCCGAACCCCGCCTGCCTGACTACCCGCCTGTTGCTGAACCCTGTTGCCGAACCCCGCCTGCCTGACTACCTGCCTGTTGCCGAAACCTCGCCTGCCCGACTACCGCTTGCCTAGCCTGGCTTGTTGCTAGTCTCCCTTTTGTCTAAATAAATCCCCTGTCTTTTCATCCTGTCTCCGCCTCCCTGTGTTCAGCGTTTGGGTCCACTCGTCCTGTACCATAACAGTTGTTATAAGTAATGCACTTTTGAGTTATGATATGGAGATATGGAAATGGACTGTATGGCTGTTGCCGAAGTCGAAAACCCATGGACTTTTTGAACTGTTCAGAGCAATATGGACAGCAACTATCGAGGGCAGAATAATCCCTACCTTGCTGTGGATGGCGGGCAGTCTACCCCAAAATTCTAGTTCTATGTGACCCTGTTATGGGAATTTATACCTGTTCTCAACGACTTAAAGGGGGAGATGTAGTGATATGTGAATGTATGGGCCACCATAGTGCCATACCTGTGATGTCATATTCACGTGTTTGAAAATAAACCGCAGTTCTATGAGTGCAACCTACACGGTAGTCATGTTTAATGCCTCTGCATATGACACCATCTACCTGAGAAATAGCCAGTATAGCGACAAAACATCTGGCACAGAAATAACAGTAATAAGAAATACAGCAGCATATATTAAATCGTTTTCACTTACCAGAATTGAATCAGATGGGTATGCGATACAATAAGTCTCTCTCCGGCGCAGGAACAGGTCTAAGTTGACGCGGTCCTCTGGTCAAGTTTTTTGTTTAATGCGCATGGGCGAACCTTTGCGTAACCTAAAAATGATGCATTCGTCAAAACGGAAATTTCTTGGTTTGAGCTCTTCATAAAGTTTATGTACAAATATGTATTTTCAACAAATCATAAAATGAAAGATGATTACTTGGAAAAACAAAACAAATAATGTCAAACTGAATGGAAGGACAATTATAAATTGGATGAAGTACAGCGAAGTGATGAGTGAAAAAGGCATTATCAGCACAATGTCCTTAAATTTTATCATATTTTTATTGTTATATTTTGTGAGTATGTGGGTATTGGCAGTATAATGGGAAAATGTTGATTGTATCTCTGTGTTTACGATAATCATGTTAGTCAGCAAATGGTACTTGTTCACAAACAAGTGGTCATCTGTATAGGAAAAGGCAGCTTCGGGTCAAATGAAAGGTCATGCCACGAACATCCTGTTCAGTGCATTTGGGCTGGAGTAAATTAGCTTAAGTCATCTCTGTCTTGGGGATACAAGGATGTGTATGTTACTCCGTTAACATACACATCCTGACATGTGCATTCAAACTGGAATAGACCAGATGTGCATCCTTGAAACGCCTTCTAGGTGCCCCAATTCCATATCATCAGCATTCATGTTAAGTGAGTCTCTCCTTAGAAAATCATCATTTAAATTGACATGGAACATCTTTAGTTTTGTTAATTTCAGTTTGTGTGAATGTGGGGTTTAGTGTCCCGAGGGAAGGAGGCCGCCGACGACAGGAACGCTTTTAACTCACTTTATTTGTTTAGGTTTAGTTATCTTAATCTACCAAGCATGTGGGGAAGTAAATGTAAATGCCACGCGTGGAGAGCCGCTTAGCTTAGCATCCTTCCGATGCGCTGCCTCGCGGGTTCTGACTCGAGCCGGCGACTTCCGCCGGAAGTCACTGGGCAGGAGGCGTGACCTCTATGACGCTAGTGTTGAGCGCCAGCCCCCAGTGTATTGTTTGCCGCCATCTAGTGGTCAGGTCGGGTAAATACATTTATTTCTACTCCTTGTGTGGCTATGTGTAGCTGCTGATACATATGCTTATTATTAATCCGCAACAGTCCCTCCTTGGTCATCACTGATGACCATACTACAAATTAATAATGCTATGTATCATGTAAGGTCTAAAAATGGTGAGTATAAATTCAAGCGAAAAGAAAAACATCAACATCACCAATCGACTTAGTTCGGGAAAACCCCTTCTAGATAGGCGGAAAACCTGTCGCATCTCTAAATTGGATGGCATTCACCTTGGTGTGTCTTAAAGAATACATGGGCCGTAGCCAACAGTAGACAAATTATCATCACATCATACAATCAATATGTCATACCATCATCACAGTATCCTGTGGACACAAAGGCACAGCAATAAATGCATAGTAGTTTCATCATAAGAAATCCCTTCTAATATTTATATGATGTTGTATGACCAAAATCGAATACCTCCAGGTATAAGGAATAGACATTATCGTGTTAACAGCTTTGGCTAACACAGAAGAGACATTATCGTGTTAGCAGCTCTGGCTAACACAGAAGAGACATTAGCGTGTTAGTTAGCAGTAACCCTATATAGATCTAAAAAACGCCCTGTAGACTAGCATGCAATTGCTCAGATGGTTTCCATGCATGCAGGTTACTCAAAGATCATCACAGTGTTATCCCCCGTATCTGTAGCCAACCTCAAGTCGGACAGTTCATGATTTCAATGTTCATCTTGTGATCCATAGGCAAGGCCCACATGCCAAGGTTACTAACACGTACCCATGTGTGCCTTCCCCACGGATCCACTCCTCACCAGTAGTCAGAACATTTTAGCAGCATCAAAAAATTCATCCGTTTCATTATTAAAGCAATCATGGGACTACAGCATAAGACATTCCGAACTTATAATGCATTATATTGACAACCGTGAAGCATACTGTGTATTTAATAATTCAACATTCAAGTAAAACAGGTGCCATGTCCTCCTAGACACAGGTGCCGAACTCCAGGAAATCAGGTACCACAGCCTGATCAAGTCGGGGCGCTCCACTGTCCCCTGCACACTCTCGGGTACACCTGGTCACCTTTCTCCACCCTGGTTGGTGGTCCATCCTTTGGCTCTGCACTCTGTTTCTCGGAAATGTCAGTTTCTTGAATGTCCCGTTCACTCTTTCCACCATACCCAGTGAATGTAACATAACCGCTTGTTTGATGGGTAACTGCTGCACCACCCGGTGTTGGCGCTGTAGTTTTGACACAGCAGTGGAAAGAGCTAACAAGTTAAGGTATTAAACACAGCATAACAGCATTAGGCGTTGGCGTAGTAATTCCCAATTTTCTATGTCAATAAACTATTTAGCTTATGCATTAGATCCTTTCTCAACAGATTGCTGAAGTATTTCCCAATGATTACTTTAACCTGGTCCTTGCAAATGTTCAAAGACCATATGTCTGACGTAAATTCAACATTTAAACTAATAAAACAAAACAAAAAAACAAAAAATCTAAATGCACAAATATTCCCCCCTTGAAATAAAATATCCTTGCAAATAAGATACAAAAATATTCCCTCCTTGGAATAAAATACAAAAATAGTCCCTCCTTGAAATAAAATACACTACTTATTCCCTCCTCGTGGCTTTGAAAAAGTCACGTAAAATTAACACAAAGTTAAGCATGTTGCATTCATTCTTCCCGCTTGTATTGACCTTTATATATCGATGATATCATAAAGTATATGTACATGACAGTGATTCTGGGTCCTAGTTTATCAAGCTTTTGGAACAACTATTTTAGTCTTCTAGCGTTACCTTTGGATCTTATGCCCACATTATTTTATTTACTCTTAGACTAGGTAAACTTATTCAATTGTTCTAATAAGGCCAAATTCATGAGCTAGTCTCACCCCACCGGAAAGAACTCTTCCCAGTTATCCTTTCAGCAGCTGAAGAGAGGTCTGTCCAGGTCGGGTTACCATCATCCAGTCGATAACCACCTCTAGGAGATGAAAAAAGAGTATCATGACGGTTTCTTAGTCTAGAGAAGATCTCACCCCCCCATCAGGATGAAGCACTTCTCTGCAATCCAGTCACTGCCAATGCACAACAAATCATAATTATAGAGTGTTAACATCTTTCAACATCAATCGCTTGTGAATAATCAATCATTACAAGAATCAAAAAGAAAATTGAAAATATAGAGTGTAAAAACACATCACATTCAGATAAGACCGTCAACCATGTTGCCTCCTAATATGAAACTTATCAACCGCTGGTAACAGGAATGTTCCTGCTGTTCATTTTGTGTATGCAGTCCATTTCAATGTCCAAATATGAGTTTGAGTCCATTTAGGGCAGGAACCCCAGATCAACTGTCCTCTCTCTAATGGACCCCCCTCCATTGTCCTGGGGGAAGAGAGACCAGAACCAACCAGTATCTTTGCAAAGAAAACATCTAACACAATACAACAAACAATATGTAGACAGTGGTTTCTTATTATGTAATTATAGATCAGGCATGTCTTAATCCTATATGGTCTTATATCATTACTAATCTAAGTAGTTCAAACCATATGTGAAAGTTATATCAAAACAAACGTGCATACAAAGGTGAGTCAAACAATAGGTGAATATGGTGAATGAAGTTAAAATTGAATATATATATAGCCACACACAATCATTGAATAGTTTTGCTTACTAAAAATGGATATGGCTCAAATAAACCAACCTCAATTTCCTTATTGTCATCGCCCAAGTCACCTCTAATAATCAAATGGCACCTGTGTGTGTGTCCCAGGTGAAAACCCTCTGGTCCATCTAAGAATCATAGCCTCAGCAATGGTCAGCATCATTGAGCAAAAACAAAACATTGTATATAAAAACAAGACAATGGATACCACATTATGGAGGTAAACTGAGCAACCCAAAAATTGACTGGATTAATTGTTACACCCCTACACTGTGTATCAGGTTATGACTCTACCACACTCCCATATCGTCGCTTGAGGCGGGAGAGAAGTCCCTGGACTGCTAACAGTCCCCAGCGCTGGTTGACCCCTGGACTACTATGGACGAGTGGTAGAGGAGATAACTTCTGATTTACATGAATAGTAACCCAATTAAATGAGCTTTTGGTCTGCTAATTGTCCCACAAAACACTTAACACTGTTACCCACATTTATAAAACAAATACACAAAGAAAACAAATCAACATGAAACAAAAACAAATAACACAGACTTATAGTGGGGCGGCTAAGCGCAGATTTTCACCAGAATCGATCACTTTGCGATAAAAGCATGAAATTTGGTATGATGGCTCAGAAAGGGGGTCTGATCAGATTTGGGACCGTAGGCGCTCAAAATTTGACCCCTGGGGGCCATGGCGGCCATTTTTCAAAATGGCCGCCGAATATGGATTTTGTAATGGGAAAATGGATTAAAAGCTGCCAGAAACATAAAATGCGATAGCACATTTCACCATAAATTCATATAAATATGAGCACACTTTCACATAGAAGGTCTTTAAACTTTAAAATATAAGATATGTTTATTAAAAAATTCAAAATAGCCGCAAATATGGATTTCGTAATGGGAAAATGGATTAAAAGCTGCCAGAAACATGAAATGCAATAGCATTATCCAAGAATTTGAAGAGGCACATCAGAGTGGCCCTAAGGACAGAATTAGGCCTCACCATGATCAAAGTCCAAGCGTCCAAGTGAAATTTGTTAGGGATGTTCAGTGCCTTGTAAAGGTGATCCAAGAGCTTGGGAACCCATTTGAGGAGGATAGCAGGGATATCATTGTCCTTGATTCAAAAGAAATAGCTGACCCTTCTGCGGTAAAGACTGTGCAGAATGTTCATCAAATTGGACAAGATCAATTCAAGGCATTTACACTTGATCGCCTAGTGAATAGGACAAAATCCATTTATGATCCCATTCGTCACAATAAATTGAAGGTCTTCCGAACAAGTTCTATGAGAACTCCCAGCAACAGTCAACAACGATTAGTGACTCTCAGAAATGACATGGAACTCTTTTCAAGGCTTTACATAGGTTGCCAGAACAGGGATGGAAATCTTGAGGAATTCTTCCGCCATGAAAATCAGCCCTGCCCTCCTGCTTTCTCTGAGAATGGCCAGCTCAGCCAGTGTACAAAGAGTGACCTTCTGTTTTGTCTTGAAGAAGGCTGTCCTCCCAAGTCAGAGGCTCCCAATGTCTCCTGTGTTGTCC
Source organism: Merluccius polli (assembly GCA_030340625.1). Classification (NCBI taxonomy): domain Eukaryota; kingdom Metazoa; phylum Chordata; class Actinopteri; order Gadiformes; family Merlucciidae; genus Merluccius; species Merluccius polli. The sequence goes on from JAOPHQ010000580.1 coordinate 287,601, forward strand.
TTGATGGAGCAGCAATCATACAAATGCTCAAGCCTACTGGCTCAAGAAGATTTACAGAGTATGCCCATCAAGTGTTCCTTCCTTATATTTCCTCGTGTCATCAAAAATCAACTCGTGTTGACTTGGTATGGGACAGGTACTTTGCTGACTCCATCAAAAGCACTGCAAGAGCAAAGCGTGGTAAAGGTATCCGCAGGCGTGTATGTGCTGAAGCAGCTTTGCCAGCGAACTGGCAGAGCTTTCTAAGGGTGGATCAAAATAAAACAGATCTTTTTCAATACCTTTCAGACATCTTGATTAAGTCATTTGACAATGGAAAGAAGCAACTTGTCATTACTCAGGGCAGTAACATCCTCTGCAAGCCACAGCTGCCTGACATATGTGCTTTATCCCCATGCAACCATGAGGAAGCAGATAGCAGGATGATTTTGCATGCATCTCATGCTGCGCAGAATGGCCATCAAAAGATCATGATTCGAACTGTTGATACGGATGTCGTAGTCCTGGCAGTTTCTGTGGTGCAAAGCCTTGGTGACACTGAACTCTGGGTTGCAATTGGAACAGGAAAGAATTTCAGGCACATTGCAGCACATGAAATTGCACACAGCCTTGGTCCTGAGAAGGCACGTGCACTTCCAATGTTTCATGCTTTGACTGGTTGTGACTCAGTGTCTAGCTTTGTTGGTTACGGGAAAAAAACAGCATGGGCAACATGGAAAGTCCTCCCCGAATTTACTCAGGCATTGTTGGAATTGAGCTGTGCTCCATCTGATATTCCCTCACATATATCAGAGACAATTGAAAGGTTCACAGTTCTGCTGTATGACAGAACCAGTACACGTGAGAGTGTGAACATAGCTAGAAAAAAGCTTTTTTCAAAAAGGCACAGTGTTCACCGAATTCCACCAACAAGTGCATCTCTTGAACAGCATGTGAAAAGGGCAACATATCAGGGTGGTCATGTTTGGGGCCAAGTATTACTGCCTTCTCCTCATTTGCCTTGTCCATCTAAATGGGGGTGGGTCAAAACAGAGGATGGCAGTTTTGAACCATTCACCTCACTTGCTGAAGCATCAAAAGCCTGCTATGAACTTATTGCCTGCAAATGTACTAAAGGCTGTATTAAGCAATGCAAATGCAGAGCAGCATCACTGCAGTGTACTGCTTTATGTTTATGTGAGGGAGAATGTCAGAGAGTGTAAAGCTGTGGTATTCATTTTTTTTGCTTCTTGACCGAGATAAAAGTGGTCATTGAATTCAGCATGGAATTTTAGAATATTATATGTTATTAATCAAATTTTGTATTAGTATTCAAAGCTCAACTGCTGAAGAGTTGAACTACTGGTTCTTTGTTCTGTTTCTTGTTATGCATGCCTACATTAAAAAGACAAAAAAAATAAAATAAAATAAAAAAACAACAAAAGAAACCCTAATCCTAATGAGCTGGCACCTTGCCGTGGTGGATTAGCTTGTGTGTCTCTTTCCATGTCAGCTGTTTAGAAACAGTTGACCTTTTTGTATCACCATTGGTGAATTACTTTGGTAGAGACCAGACAAAGATCAGCTCTTAATCACTTGTAAATGTGATGTCTAATTTTGATCACATAACATGAATATGCAGATATCTCATTAACCTGTGTATAGTAATATTTAGTATTACAGGAGCAAATTTTAAAACATATCTTAAATTTTAAAGTTTAAAGACCTTCTATGTGATATGTGCTCATATTTACATGTATTTATGATGAAATGTGCTATTGCATTTCATGTTTCTGGCAGCTTTTAATCCATTTTCCCATTACGAAATCCATATTTGGCGGCTATTTTGAATTTTTTAATAAACATATCTTATATTTTAAAGTTTAAAGACCTATGTGAAAGTGTGCTCATATTTATATGTATTTATGGTGAAATGTACTATTGCATTTTAAGTTTCTGGCAGCTTTTAATCAATTTTCCCATTACAAAATCCATATTCGGCGGCCATTTTGAAAAATGGCCGCCATGGCCCCCAGGGGTCAAATTTTGAGCGCCTACGGTCCTAAATCTGATCAGACCCCCTTTCTGAGCCATCATACCAAATTTCATGCTTTTATCGCAAAGTGATCGATTTTTGCGCTTAGCCGCCCTACTATTAAATACATGTTTGACCCCCTATGTATTTTCTATGTTCGCAGCTCTTTCTTTATTATGTTTCATTATGTCTATTATTATTAATGTTATTATTATAATCATTAACATCATTATTATTATTACCACTACTATTATAGGGTAAACCCCTGCATAACTCTGTATTTATGGCTCCTTCATTAGGTCTCCTTATCTATAGGACCTCATGCTGTTTCTAGTGTTAGTCTTTCCCTTCTTCCACTTTCTCTAACTTTCCTTACACTTTCTAAATAAATCCTCCTATTTTAAGAATCACCACTTACTGTACCCATCTCATTGTGTCCAACTTTCTTTTCCTCCTCTGTTAACCTTATAATTAAAAAAACAAAAAGATGTTCATGATCTGTCTTTGGAAAGGACAATTTCGGTCCCCTCCTTCTCTTAAGGTTAAAGGAAAGAATAAAACAAAGAGTTAATGTCAATTTGGACACCTTCATATTACTGACAAGTTGATGCTTATGAATAATCAGTTTTTACACAACAACACTTCTTATCGCAATAATGACATCTGTTAATATAATTATTTATAAACTTAAAAGTCTAGAAAATAACATTAAACCGAATTATTGTATTGGGCTCCATTCTGCCTTCTCCCCTTGCATTCTAGGAGCGCACAACTTCATTCACACTTCATTCACACTTAGCACACTCGCGCAATGTAATGGCGTCTCGCGAAGTAAATGGACTGGCAAACGCCATTCCTTTGTCCCCTTCTTCATGGTCAGTCGTCGGGGGAGGGGTAGGGGAAGTCTGGGTAGTCTGGGTGGGGGTAGGGGTGGTCGGGGTAGGGGGTCTTGGGGGCCATTTTGGGGACTCCCAAAATGGCTGACAGGGATTTGTAATCTATGCTCCCTGCTGTGTTACCATAGCATATAACTTATTTAAATGCGCACACTTTATATCCTCCACGTTAATATTGTGTATATATCCTACTATGTGTGTACCCATATGTGGAAGTGCTCCAAATCCACTGGTATTGTGTACATATGTCTATGGTTTATATATATTAGTTTACTGTCTCTCCCTAGACCTAGCATAGCCATTAGCCTCCACGCGGGACCGTATGGCCGCACAGGAATGCTACCATCCCCCCTGGAGAACAATGAGCCATAAACAACACCCCGTGGTGGGCTATCTTCAGTTCTAAATACCTAGCATATCCGCTAGCCCCTCGGGATAGCTTGTGGCTAATAGCACAGAAATGCTACAAGACAAAGAAGGCTAAGCTACTTCCACGTGTTAGCCTGGGGCTACTAGCACAGAAATGCTACAAGACAAAGAAGGCTAAGCTACTTCCACGTGTTAGGAGTTAAGAGCATATTAGCACGGTTATCAAGCATTTAGCACATGCAGAATTATGCGGGTTATTGAGTTACATGCAAGTTAGCGCAGCTCTGTGTGGGGAATGTTATTATCATCCCATTTTAGTTATCTCTTTGTTAGTAGAGTTCTATAACCACACGATCTCCTCACTCCACCTCCGAATTTACCACATTATCATATTAGGTCACAACCTTTGACCAGTTTGACAATAAAAAAACTCCCTATTATTAAAAGAATTTGGAGACTCGAACTCCTGGACTTGAACCACGATTATTATTTGATACTCTGGGATTTGAACCACGATTATTAAAGAATTTGGAGACTTGATACTCCTGGACTTGAACCACGATTTTTAAAGAATTTGGAGACTTGATACTCCTGGACTTGAACCACGATTATTAAAGAATTTGGAGACTTGATACTCCTGGACTTGAACCACGATTTTTAAAGAATTTGGAGGCTTGATACTCCTGGACTTGAACCAATAATGGGGACTTGAACCCGCAAATACAATACTGGCACATGCTTGTTTTGTAATGGTCATAAAATAACGACTAAATATTATCTAATTAATTCCAAAAGAGTTATGAGCGCCTGTTCATATTTGCTTCGGCTTAAATGTAACGACTATGGACCGGAGAACCAAAGCTTTGCAATAACGTACACTAATCACCTCTGTTACCTAATATTCTATAGATAACTATGCAGTTTTTAGCCGTAGCAAAAGGAAACTGCTTACCTGGTTTAATGGCCGGCTTGTAACAGAGGGGACGAGTGGGTACACCGTCGCGTGGCGAAAGCTCTCTAGCCCGAAACAAAGCCTCTCCGTTCGCCTCGAATCACGTCGGGGTCACCAGAATGTGGGGTTTAGTGTCCCGAGGGAAGGAGGCCGCCGACGACAGGAACGCTTTTAACTCACTTTATTTGTTTAGGTTTAGTTATCTTAATCTACCAAGCATGTGGGGAAGTAAATGTAAATGCCACGCGTGGAGAGCCGCTTAGCTTAGCATCCTTCCGATGCGCTGCCTCGCGGGTTCTGACTCGAGCCGGCGACTTCCGCCGGAAGTCACTGGGCAGGAGGCGTGACCTCTATGACGCTAGTGTTGAGCGCCAGCCCCCAGTGTATTGTTTGCCGCCATCTAGTGGTCAGGTCGGGTAAATACATTTATTTCTACTCCTTGTGTGGCTATGTGTAGCTGCTGATACATATGCTTATTATTAATCCGCAACATATAGTGTATTACTTCCTTATTATTGCTGAGCTTTACTATAAAGACCTACTCCAATGTTTAACAAACTTTAGTCTATATTAAAAAAACACATTTGTATATAGCCTACACATAGATTAAGCAGAATCTCCTAAAATTGTGGAATGAGGTGCACCCAATCTCGCTGGTGATGGCGGTTATCTAGGAGGGTGAGCTGGGACCGGAGGTTTTAAAATCAAAACAAACTACCCCGGTCCCGTGATAGACACCTTTCTCCTCGAGAGCCGAGGTCGCAGAGTTGCAGCAGTGGTTTTGCACGGGACGCACATCGCGTATTAACCACCACATTGATACCTCCCAAGGTGTGTCACGGCCGTACAGGTTACCTGAACATAAAAAAAAATAGAAATCAGCCCACAGGCTGTTCTATGCAACCGAGAGTCAGGGAAGGTCTAATTATTTAAGTGAAATTACAAAATGTTCATATATTGGCAGTTTAAAGCAATTTATGCATGTCAAACTTTAAACAAACATTGCAAACAAAGAAAGCCACAGACATTTAGCCACTCAATGTACATACATTGAGTGGCTAAATGTCTGTGGCTTTCTTTGTTTGCAAAGTACTTCTAAACAGCACTCCTGCTATTTTCCATGTCAACCAAAATGGGTATTGAAACCGTTTCAAGAATATATATTCAGAATTGAAATCGACAAATCGATATTTTTGACAACCCTAAACTGAACTGCATATTTTCTCTAAAAGAACAACAAACAACTGCACTCAAAGCTTTAAAGGAGCTATATGTAAGAAATGTACTCAAAGTAATCATAAAATGACCCTAATATGTCACTAGACATTGAGGAATCATGTTAATTTCAAGTATTTATGTCAGACATAATAGTAGTCCAGCCAGAATATTTAATTTCAAACGCAATATTTCTGTGCCAGGAAAACTGTTTTGTTTTCATTTTGTGTTTTGGTCTGTTGCGCCACCTTCTGCCTAGCGTCCAATCGCGAAGTCAGTATTAACTCTAATCCTAACCTACATAGGTTAGGATTAGAGTTAATTGAAAGGGGCTTACAAGTAGTTCCTAGAGGGATTTACAAACTCTGACCTGACACACATGTCATGTGCACACTTTGCAATATTCGCAGCAATGTACGAACCTGTGACGTAAATGAAACTTTCACCAAATCCTTTCGGAAGTACGGCAAACATCTTTCTTTTAATTAAAGGAGCTATATGTAGGATTGCGTCCTCTCTGGCCAAAACTGTTATTGCAACCACGTTGTAAATACTGTACAGCGTGGTACTCCCTCCCCCTCCCCCCCCAGAGTAGCGGTTGCCAGATTCCCCGTTCCCGGATTACTCAACACAACACTGCGTCTACTAGAAGGAGCAACCATGACAAGTGTTTTACATACTGTTCTTTGCTTTTATTTAGGTAAAGAACATAGAATTGCCTCTGTGTATGAAGTGTGCTATACAAATACACTTGCCTTGCATAGATCCCTGATAATATTGACCAACTGCATCACCGTCACCGGGGCTTCATAGTAATGTGTCCGAATAGAGCAGCCCTCTCGGACACACACATGCTGTTACCGCTGTTTTATTAGCATCCACACTTCCAGACCATCACCGGGGCTTCATAGTAATGTGTCCGAGGAGAGCAGCCCTCTCGGACACACACGCAGGCTATTGCCGCTGTTTTATTATCATCCACACTTCCAGACCATCACCGGGGCTTCATAGTAATGTGTCCGAATAGAGCAGCCCTCTCGGACACACACACATGCTGTTACCGCTGTTTTATTAGCATCCACACTTCCAGACCATCACCGGAGCTTCATATTAATGTGTCCGAATAGAGCAGCCCTGTTGGACACACACACTTGCTGTTACCGCTGTTTTATTATCATCCGCACTCCCACACCGTCACCGGGGCTTCATAGTAATGTGTCCAAATAGAGCAGCCCCCAACGGACACACACGCCAGCTCTGACCGCTGTTTTATTATCATCCACACTGCAGTCGGTGTGCAGTAAATGGCACCCTCAATGGTGTGAAATCCTTACATACAGTCATTGAGCAAACGATACTGACTTTGTGAAAACGCCCATGAGGCAACGACGCAATGATTCGCTTCAAACATGTTTTTCTAGCAAAAACTGAATAATGGCGATAAGCCAAATATAATTCTAAAGATATACTGCAATAGTTCACTCCAGTGGAAACATGGACCATTTTCATTACCCAACTAAAATATATTTGGTAGGCTAATAGTGCAATGTAAACATGTTCACGAATGCATTTAGTAACGTCAGACATTTCTGACCCGAAACATTTGTAGCTGCAGCCTTCCTTATACAGTAAATGGCTGCAGCTCAGCCTATCTGGCAACCCGGATGGCGACACAGTACTGACTTCGCGATTGGACGCTAGGCAGAAGGTGGCGCAACAGACCAAAACACAAAATGAAAACAAAACAGTTTTCCTGGCACAGAAATATTGCGTTTGAAATTAAATATTCTGGCTGGACTACTATTATGTCTGACATAAATACTTGAAATTAACATGATTCCTCAATGTCTAGTGACATATTAGGGTCATTTTATGATTACTTTGAGTACATTTCTTACATATAGCTCCTTTAAAGCTTTGAGTGCAGTTGTTTGTTGTTCTTTTAGAGAAAATATGCAGTTCAGTTTAGGGTTGTCAAAAATATCGATTTGTCGATTTCAATTCTGAATATATATTCTTGAAACGGTTTCAATACCCATTTTGGTTGACATGGAAAATAGCAGGAGTGCTGTTTAGAAGTACTTTGCAAACAAAGAAAGCCACAGACATTTAGCCACTCAATGTATGTACATTGAGTGGCTAAATGTCTGTGGCTTTCTTTGTTTGCAATGTTTGTTTAAAGTTTGACATGCATAAATTGCTTTAAACTGCCAATATATGAACATTTTGTAATTTCACTTAAATAATTAGACCTTCCCTGACTCTCGGTTGCATAGAACAGCCTGTGGGCTGATTTCTATTTTATTAAAACCGGACCGGTTTTGCTAGGAAAAAGGATGGAAGTGACGTCTAAGGCAAAAACGTCTCTTCTTTCACAACCTTTTATGCGCATTATATCCACTCACACTACTCCCATTGTCTGTTCATAACTAACATTTATTTATGATTTAACATTAGTTTATGTGCGATCTCGAACAGGCTGCAGTTTACCGGCCAAAGGGGTCAGTAATGAGAAAGATTTGTAGTTGCTTTAATAGAGTGGCAATGTCACGCCCACCTCATGCGTCATGCCTGGACTTTAAAAACAGAAAAAGTTGTATGGGAGTCGATGGAGCTAAATTAAAAAAGTTTCGATTTCAATCTGAATCTCCATTAAATGTTCCTGGCATGGTTTGTCTAATTAAAATATAATCAAAAAATGTGTAATTTGTTAAAGAAATATGTCATGGTACAAAACTGTGTAACGCCAGTCAACATTAGTGTATGGCTCAAAGAGGGAGCAAAAAGCAGAGAGAACTGCTCGGGCAGTTTTACTGATATTCATAACCACTCGAACTACAGTATATACAGGATCCCTTCACTACCCTATGTTACCTTCCCACCGCCCTCAATGTTGTCAAAGCAACCTTTTTAGAGACATATCAAGAGAGCATTTCACTTAAGGCACCTCTGGATTAAAACATAAATATACATGTAAGGCAGTGTATCTGTTGGCCACTAGGTGGCGCTTTAGCCCTTAGTTATCGCTTTTTGATCCCTCTGATACACCGTAGGGTTGATACGAGTTTCGCGTACGACACCATTTTACTTTTAATGTACGTTATCAACTCTATAGGTAAGTCATGTTATTTCTGTGGGTGACACCATTTTACTTTTAATGTACGTTATCAACTCTATAGGTAAGTCATGTTATTTCTGTGGGTGAAATGAAAAGATATCTTAGTAAATACCACAATGAAGTTTGTTTTTATGAGCTAATCTGAATGTTAAACTGTTAAGCAGTTAAATGCTGGGTAATTGGCATAGCTAGCGATTTTGTTTATCTATAAAATACCGAGTGGAATATGGCTAGCAATGAGATGAAATGTGTTAGGGTAACAGCGACTGGTTACTGAACTGTTAGCATTAGTAATTGGGATGAAATAACATGTAAATGTACTTATTAAGAACTGAATGTACATTATCAACTCTATAGACTGTGCTGGAAAATAAAATATCTCGCCACCATTCCCGAACCTCTTCATCTCCCGTGTGGATTCTTCTGCGCACAGCCACCCACCAAAAAAAAAAAAAACAGAACACAACGCAGAGTAGCAGCGGGTCGTTGGAGAGCGAGAGAGAGAGAGGGTTACATACACATATATTGAAAAGCACTCAGCCACACATTTGCTCACTCATGTACACAACCATGTGCATCTGCACACACACACACATACACTCATCACTTAAATATTGTCCAAGTAGGGCATATAATGGCAAAATTGCTTCTCCTTTGACGGCAGGCACCATGACGGCACCATGGCACCAAACTGTACACATCCCATACAGACATTTATACCACAGCCAGTGAAATTCTAGTGGTGATTGGTGTGCAGTATGTAAGGGATAAATCACAACAGGGTTTCCCATTATTGGAAAATAATGTACGAAAAACCTGGGGGTCAGTGATGCAGCCGAGGCCAAGCACATTGATTTTAAACTGTTAAAAGGCAAAGGTGTCCTGTTATTAGCTAGGCTAGAGTCTCATCACAGTTCTAAACTAATTTACAACTAGGGCTGGGCGATATCTCCTTCTATCCCAATATAGTTCCTTCTATCCCGACATAGGTAATTGAATATCTCAATAACTATGTAGATCATGATACAGCATGTTTTCTGGCAATTCAATAAAAATAGTCTCATATCACAATATCGATATAATATCAATATATTGCCCAGCCCTATTTGCAACATTTCCTCAACTCGCATCAGCTGGCCAGTGTTCTGTGAGCTAAAATAACCCCATTACCCCATAACATATAGCAGTTAACAAGATAGCAAAAATAAAGAACTCCTCTCCCCAAATGCAAAACAATAAAAATCTTCCTGAAATAATTTGTCCTCAAAAATGATGTAACTACTCTGGCATTGGCATCCTTACATCTGCTAATCCACTGACACAGTGATACTAACCTCTTCATCACTAGTCCTCTTTCTCAGGTTTTTGCCGAAAATAACATACCCAAAGTACATAGAGTATATCTCCACAACTACAAGGGCTATATAATGAAGAAAGAAAGATAACACCTGTGAGATTGTTGTGCAAGTGAAATAATCAATGTGGATGCTAGGGGTGACCCCGAATATTCGACGATTCGATCGAAGGAGCCTGATTCGACTGCCAATCTCATAGTCGAATCGTCGGCAAAACACAGGACCATTCCATTCGGGCTATAGGCGGTGCTGAATGTCTGATTTTACATATAGTTCCTTTCTCCCAATAAATCATGATATATAGCCTATTTTTGTATAAATATCAAGTGCAAAACACACTGCCGCCGCGGTGCGTCTATGACACAAGTGCCGCCCCTAGCACTCATAGGAAGCGTCACGTTGCGGCGCGTCAACAGGAATATAGTCGTCTCCGGAGTAGAGGAAAAACAACAGAAAAGAAAAAAGCGCCTTTTCGGCGGCACTTGACGCGCGGCAACGCTGTGAAATAGGACAGTGGTGTGAAGTGTAGAGCGGGGCGTCGCTGGGGTGGAGGTGTACATAGAAAATAATAGGGGCGGCTGTTGACGCGCGCTGTTCGGCGGCGGTGTCCAAAACACACCACCAATGTCGCAAATGAGAATATGGATCAACATGGACGTCGTTAGACCTGAGCATTCGAGGCTCTAGCCCCGGATCTTTTAGGAATAGCCCCGGATCTCTGTGCCGTGAAATAAAAAATTAACCCCCCCGTCCGGTCCGGGCTGTATTGCGATCGCGTCCCCCGCACGCGCGTCGGTTGCCGGTCCAGGGTGTGTGACGATCGCGCGCACCCCCCCCCGTCGGAGAAAATTGCTACAGCACCGGATCATTTCAATTGCTAGCGACGTCCATGTGGATCAATGAGCAAAAAAAAAGAATACAACATGATTCGACGATCAGTCGACTATAGGCAAGACTTGACGAATCAGATTCGACTATGTAAATTCTTAGTCAGGGACACCCCTAGTGGATGCTACTGGGTCAGTTAAATATATGAATTACATATATTATATATTGAGAGAAATCCATGGTATGGTAAATGAGCAGTACTAAGCGTAAGTACTTGTGTGTAGTGTGTGTGTGTGCGTGTGTGCGTATGTGTGTATAGGCTACATTATGTCTATTACAGAGAGGCCTATAGCCTATATGTATAGGCCTATACATAACCATTAGTACACTAAGCTCCAACACCAGCAAAAAATAGACATTGAGTTTGATTTTAATAACATGTATCGCTGTTTTCATTTAACCTATCAGGGCTGGTAAAACATTTAGAAAGGAATACAACGTTGCTATACACTAAACAATAAGGATAAACAACAATATAGTATGAGACTGGTGAATGACGAGCAAAATGTTTATTATTATGAATACCCTTGGTGTTGAAACTATTGGTGTTGTATCCATGTCTCTCTCAGCTCTGATGCACATTTTACTAATCTGGTAACTAATGAAAAACCTTTTATTAACATAAAATCATATATCTAATCATAACAGAAGGGATGTTGAAGTAATGGGCTACCTCTAGATGTCGCTGTAAACCAGCCTTTTCAAAGCTTGTATAGAAGTTAGTAATTTAATTTAGCAAGATTGCATTTAGAAGGGCACATGACTGTCCTGTGATGAATCGCCCCCCGCCCCAGCACCAAGAGCCTTAAAAGTGACTTGTCATCGTCAAATTCATCACAATCCGAGTCAGAATTAGTTTTTGAGGTTAATTCCATAGCCTGCATCATGCATCTTTTACGTTTGTTTCTCGTGGCTGTCCTGCTTGCAAGCACAGATTATTTGTGCATTGCAGGATCATTCCATGCACAGTGCAGAGCAGACTGGTATGTACTTGGTTTATTTCTCATTTTTATTTATACTAACATAATATATCATGTGTTAGATGCCACCCATTTTCTCATTTAGGAGAAAATGTAGTTTTTCCCTTGCTTTAGGAATCTATTCATAGAAATTGTAGAATGCATACATGTAAGCATATAGATGATAATAATATAAAGTATGTATGTAGTATGATATTACATAGGAACCATTTGTTTGTCTATTACTATTTCTGCTCTATTGTTCATTGCATTGGCCCTGTAAGTCTGTCTTCCTTTCTTTTTTCTTGTGTGTGCCTTTTTGCTCCTTGCTACTTGGAAAGCCACTGTGCGTTCTTGTTGGTGGATGCTGTTTTGATAAATCGTGTCTGCTGACCTCTGTATTCATTTAGTTTTTTTCTGAAAGATTGCACTGGCTAGTTTGCTTTAGCTGGGTGTGCCATTTCGAGATGGCGTTTTAGTTTGCACAGCCTCATGCTGTTAGCCACAAGCATCTTTAGACAAACTACACACACAGGTCTCTTCTCCCCAACAAACTCAGTTGAAGTGAAGCCGATGGAGAGATATGCTTCATCATATTTTTGTGCTTTTAGTTTTTGCTTTACCGGGACGAATCAGGGGGTGCCGTTCTTTTACAGCCTGTTACGTATCGATCCGGTCAGACATTTAAATAACTGCACGCGTGGCGGGCCTCCGACTTTAGGAAACACTGCTATAGGCTATCAATTGTGTGCCAACATTGCCATTCAGAGATTTTCCGGATTTTCGTGTTTTCTCATTGTTTCAATTTTGAGTATATGATCTTCCTGTTAGCTCAAATTATGTTAGCTCACAAAAGACAATGATGCTATTGTATAAATGGAAAATGTCACAACAGAAAAAACTAAACTGAATCAAAACTGTGTTTAGAATATCTAAAAGTCAACAAGAAAATGTAGTTTTTAAGAAACCCTATAAAACACACACTCAAACCTTCAATACCTCACAAGAAATCACACACAATTTTTTAAAACTGGAACATTCTTTAATAGAATAGAAATAAAGAGTCAACAGAGTCAACTTAACAATGAACACGATTAATGTTACTAATACCAATCATATATTATTATTATTGTTATTAGAATGATAGCAAACATGAGCCACAAAAAAGATGTAGTATGTCCAAGTTTTGTAATCATCTGAATTTCTTTGCTACAGCCAGACCACTTGAATGTTTTTGTGCCATCGATGAGCACAGTATGATTCAACTAGAAAATTCCTAAAGAAATGTTGAGTGTGCCTGGCTCTGGCCCGTGACTCCGGTCCCTACATTACTGACACTGCCAAGTAGTTTACAGTAGGGGTGTCCCTGACTAAGAATTTACATAGTCGAATCTGATTCGTCAAGTCTTGCCTATAGTCGACTGATCGTCGAATCATGTTGTTTTCTTTTTTTTTGCTCATTGCTCGTCTTAATACTGTGTCCATGTCTGGTGTTGATGTTCTGATCAGCAGTGTTTTCTGAGTACAGATAAACAATATATCTGTAGTAAATCACAAAAGTACCGGAAACTTCTTATTTCAGAGAAAAAGTGCACCTACATTTATTTTGTTGCTTATGATGTTCTTCTCCTTCTGTTGGTCTCTTGTATGTTGTTCTTCTTCGGCACAAAGAGAACAGTTGCTGAAATGAACACCAGCAGTGTGTTCTTCCTACTTGTCATCCAGTTTCTAGTGTGAGAAAGACAAGTTGTTGATGCTATATCTTTACAAAGTACTGACAAAAATGTGATAAAAGGCAATTAAAGTACAATCTTTAATAATTAGGATTTTACCTCAAGCCTTGTGTTGGATTGCTGAGTCTTCACAGGTTGAACGGCTGCCGTCTTTGCTGTAGTAGCATAGTAAATCATATTAATACCTTGTCATTCTCTCTAGTTAGCTAGCTAGCACTAGCATATTAATACCTTGTCATTCTCTCTAGCTAGCTAGTGCTAGCATATTAATACCTTGCCATTCTCTCTAGCTAGCTAGCGCTAGCATATTAATACCATGTCATTCTCTCTAGCTAGCTAGCGCTAGCATATTAATACCTTGTCATCCTGTCTAGCAGTTAGCTAGCTAGCGCTAGCATATTAATACCTTGTCATTCTCTTTAGCTAGCTAGCTAGTGCTAGCTTATTGATACCTTAAATACTCCTCTCTAGCTAGCTATGTGTGTGCGTGTATGTGAGAGGCAGGCTTTTGTTGTCGTGGCAACCAGGGGAGGCTCACTCCTGAGAGACAGAACATCTCAAAATGAACCCCCTTGAACCATTGGCCAGGAATGACCAAACAATGACCAAAATGAAAACCGAAAAGACAGTGAGCATCGTCATCTTATTGACCATAGGACTGCCAAGTTTCATTGGCTAAATTAAAAAAATGTGACCTTGGGAGATTGAGGAAGAAGAGGTGCAACGAACTCCTTTCAAAATGTCTCCTCTCCAATTAACATGGGATTAGATGGGGTAGTGAGAGGGTGTTGCTGGCGCAGCAGTGCCCACCAAAACTATTTGTCTGACAGCGTCAACAGTGTTATTACTGCGACCCAATGGATTTCCCTACATTTCTATCTATAAATTATTTCTGTACAGTGACGTCAAAGTGACATTCGTGGCCTTAAGAGCAGTTTACAAATTTATTTTTCAACAAATCTTTCTCTCACTCTCCACTCTAACTGAAACGGCAGTTAAAAGCAGTTGGGCATTCTACCAATACACACCCATTCATTTTTTGGCCTGGTTTTTGGCGATTTGTCGGCAAACTGTTTGGTGAAACGCTTAGAAAAGTCATAGCATTTGGGGTTTTTTTGTTTAGTTTTTTTACGGCTTCCCTAAAAAGGCTCGCACCATTCACTTTGAATTGGCTAGAGTAGTTTATTTTGTTTTTTTTGTTAATATGTGGGTCAGGTTGACTTGGGGAGGGAGATTTGGGGTGGGGAAAGAAGACCTTACTAAAACTGATTACCAATACACAAGATACTATGAATGATAGCACCAAAGAGAACAAGAAATTCACTTTTTCCAGTTGGAATGTGCGTGGAGTAAATAATCCAGTCAAAAGAGGGAAGGTTTTGTCCCATCTTAAAACACTGGCATCGGATATTAATGTTTTTACAGACCCATCTGAATAATAAATCACATGGCAGGCTCAGGACAAAGTGGATAGGAGAGATCTATCACTCGGCTTTTTCTTCCAAAGCCAGAGGCGCGGCAATCTTAATTAGAAAGGGTGTACCTTTTTTGCAGAAAAAAACAATAACCGACAAAGAGGGTCGCTGTTATAGTGATTGGAGAGACTCAGAATATCTCCCTCACCCTAGTAAACATCTACGCACCTAATACAGATAACCCTGTATTCTTTCAGAAAATGTTTGCATTAATACCAGATATGTCACAGACTAGTTTGATAATCGGAGATTTTAACACCATTTTGGATGCATATCTAGATAGATCCTCCACAAAGAAACCTCCCAGAAATGCCTCAAGTGAATTCCTAAATACATATATAAATAACGCAAATATTCTAGACATATGGAGGATGATGAACCCCTCAGGTCGGGACTACTCATTTTATTCACCTGTGCATAATTCTTATAGTAGGATAGACTATTTCCTAGTTGACGCCAAACTAGCACCTTTTGTAGTGGATGCTAAGCATTAGGGGTAAGCTATAGTTGACTGATCGTCGGATCATGTTTTTTTCTTTTTTTTTGCTCATTGATCCATATTCTCATTTGCGACATTGGCTTCCATTTTTTCCACACCAGACTAAAGAGCTGAAACACTCAATTAAACAATTTTGATTATAATTTAAACAGGTTGTTATTATTATTATTATTATTACAACCTATTATTATTAATTATTAAACAGGTTGGTAATCACTGTGAGTGACGATATGATCTGACGAAGCTGAAGAGGAAAGCCAGGTCTGATATACTGCAGAGATGACTAAATGATTAGGTTCAGGTGTGCCTGCCAGGAGCTCAGGATCAGGTGGGAGGAGCCACGCCACACACATATACACACACACACACAACACAGAGAGACAAACGGGAGATGAGGAGACACCAGGGGGGTATTCCAGAAAGCTGGTTATGTGAAAACTCTGAGTTTGTTAACCCTGAGATGAGGGAAACTCTGAGTTATCCGTTCCAGAAAGAGAGGTAACTTAAACTCTGGGTCTGTTACTGCGGTAACTTACTCTGTGAACATAACCTGCTCGCTGGCAGGTTTACTATAAGAAACCCAGAGTTTCTACCCGTCTCCTCCCACACGAAGAAAGCGGTTAGACATGGATTGCCCATTCATTCGCAATCCAAAGCCGTATTGATTGGAAATGCTTCACGTCGCGAGAGAATCTTCTGACCCAGATTAGACGTCTCAATAACATTCTCCGGCCATATATCACCAACCTCACACAGCGCGGACGAGCACTCACATCAGAGCAAACTTTATGCATAGCGCTACGTTTTTTGAATGGAAGGGCTGTAAGGGACCTAATCACCCGAAATCACTTTTGATAAAAAATAAAATAAAAGACAAATTCACATGTCATTTGGTTCTTCTTTATTCCCTAAAAGTACAAAATCAACAGTCAGGATTTGTAATACAGTTCCAACCATTAACATATTTCACATATTCACCTGTTTCACCATGACAATGCACCCACCTCAACTGGCGTTCCAGTAATAGAATTTCCAGGTCTGTTTTTCTAATCTGCCGATCCAGGTACACCATTTATTTTTCTGTTTTTTTAATAGTTTTCATGAGGTGCACTCTGTACAACTCCTTTACCGGTAATGTTGTGAAAAATAATAAGACGGACGGTGGTAAACAGAAAAAAGGCCGGTACAACGAAGGAGGTTTCACCTATGTGTCTGGATTTATTTAACAACTTAGTAGAATTACAAAGTACACCATCTGATCAAAATGAGCACAGAGTGAGAGTGACACGTAACCGATTTGGTACCAAAAAATCCCCAAGGGGACTGAGACACCTCTCTGCTTAGAGCCTGTCTCCGGACGCGCGCTGGGGGAGAGTACGGTCTTCTTCTTATAGCCAGGTTCAGGCCCCCCTCCCCTGGCTCGTTCTTGTATGTTCCTCATTCAGTCTTCTGTGAGTGGTTATTTTGGAGTAGTTCCTTATGGCGAGAGCGCCGTTGCCCAGAAGCCGTCATGGTACAGTTCTTGATTTCTGAGGTGTCATAGAGTTCAGTGACAGTATGGTCTGTTTCAGTTCCCGATATCTGGTGTGACATAGAGTTCTGAGACAGTCTGGCTTTGCTGCGGGGTTCTTAAAAGCATGTGTAGGTCCCTATCAGTCCTTAATGCATTTTCCAGCTCTCAGATCTACAGCCAGGTTCTTTTGAGACAGTTAATGTACCCATGTTTCATGCACATCTAAGCTGGGCAAACAACAACCTTGCAGAGATCGGGGCCAATCAGTAATGGGACCCTTATTCATTTTAATGGTACTCTTATTCATTTGGGGAGTGCGAGCTGAACTTATCAACTTAGCAGAATACAGTTCGGGGAGTGCAAGCTGAACTTATCAACTCAGTAGAATACAGTTCGGGTCGTTCAAACAACAATCGTTTAGGGGGTCAATTTTTCAACAACAGTAACTGGGAAACATATGGACAACATACAGATTTAACATGGTATTGACCGAAAATCTCACTGTGTCACTACTGTGAACTACCATCTGAGGCAAGATCTGAGTATGGAATACTTACAGCTGCAGGGTTTACAATTGCTTCAGTCGGAGGCTGAACCAGGCAGATGACACCATCCACAACTGTTGGGTGGGTGGATATATATTTGTTAAAAAGTAGGCTATATATATTTATATATTAGTTATATTTTTTTTAAAGACATAAGTGTATACTTGCACTTGACAGGCTCAGATGAGCTTCCCCTGGGGATGCCTTCAGCCACAGGGCGACCCCTGTTTTGTCTGATGGCCAGCTCCTCAGCCTCTGTCAGAGGTGGCCCTCCACCCATTTTTCGGGCCTCTGCCTTCTTTCTGTTGGCTGAGCAGAACTCAATGTTTTTTTTTAATTAGTATTTTAATGAGTGTTGGTGTAGGCTACAGCATCACATTTTAAATGACTTCAATAGTTATAAAATATAAATGTGTTTGTATCAATTGTTAATCTACTAAGTGGAGTATTAAGTGAGAGGACGTTGAAAAACAACATTTTGTTAGGGGTTTAAATTACTATTTGAAGTAGCCACTGAATTAATATTTACTTTGTTTAATAGCCTAAGTCAATTTAAAAAAATAACATTTCTCCTGTTGGATTGCACCTAAATGAAAATCAGATTTAATTCCTACTTATATTATACTATAGGCTATGCTACGATCTTACGGTTAAATGTTACGTCAATGGAATAGTACATTCAAACTTACGTGTTGACTCGGGCAGCAATGTTCTCCCATGCCGTTTCTCTCTCCTTCGCTGCTGCAGATGTGTTGGATTTGCGGCAAAATATGTGATCCTACTCGCTGTAGGCCAGCATAAGGACCTCCAACTCCATCGCACTGAAATATGTTGATCTTTTTTTTCTCGGTTGTCATGGTGACTTGTGGTATCGGGGCTCCATTGATGATGGCTTTTTATAGTGGTTGTGCATGCACGTAACTCAAGGTTAACATACTCAGAGTTGATTGAACTAACTCAGATCCGCTGTTCTGGAACCAGATACTCAGAGTTTCCCATCTCAGAGTAAGTCAACTCAGAGTTCAGGGATAGACTCAGAGTTTGTTGAACCTGCTTTCTGGAATACCCCTCAGGGGCCCGTTTCAGAAAGCAGGTTCAACAAACTGAGTTAAAACCTTAACTCTAGGTTGACCAACTCTGAGCTGTCAAACTCTGAGTTTTCGGTTTCAGAACAGGTGATAACACTTACTGCTCATTTCCACCGGGGATGTGAGCATCACGTTACGGCTGCGTCACGGTCACCGCTGCTGATCGCTGCCACTCTAGTCAATGAAAGCATTTCCACCGGGCGCGCTGCGGAATGTCTCAGCAGCGCCCCAGGAGCGGCGCGCCGCAGCCTTCTGGAGTCGTTTTTGGGAGAGAATTTTACTTCTGCATCTTAAAACACCAATCAGCCGTGACATAACAGAAGGGAGAGCAGACAAGTGGAAATGAATGGATCTCAAGCTAGTTTTGACACCGAAGAGGTTGTGAATTCATATGCATGTGACTCTCTGACGGACCACCGCCTTATAATGATGAGCCTGCTAGGCGTCCAAGAGACCAGGAACAGACCAGGGTTAGAAAGAATAATGGTCAGAGGAGAGAAGGTTTGGTGTGAGGAAAACCAATGGAGAACTTGGCCGATGTCTTAATAATAATAATAATAATAATAATAATAAATCAGTCTTGTGTAGCACATTTCTAGGACCCAATGCGCTTCACAACAAAAAATACAAAAAAGGGAAAAGGGCTCAAAAAAGTTTTTTAAAAAAAAGTCCTTGTAGGCGATTTTAAAAATGTGAGTTTTGAGGAGTGACTTGAAAGAATAAATGGAGTTGGCCTCTCTAACGGAGGTGGGGAGATTGTTCCAGAGTGCAGTGCAACACAGCTGAAGGCCCGTCCTCCCATGGTGACTAGTCTATAGCGAGGCTGTAGAAGGGTGGTGGAGCTGGAGGAGCGAAGGGTGCGTGTGGGCCGGGATACAGTGATAAGTTCTGAGAGGTAGGATGGACTGGTGGAGTGGATGGCTTGGTAAGCAAGTACAAGGACCTTGAAGTTAATGCGTTGGCGGATGGGGAGCCAGTGTAGTTTGAAGAGCACGGGGGAGATGTGCTCACGGGGAGAGGTGTGGGTAAGGAGCCTAGCAGCACTGTTTTGGACGTACTGCAGCCGGTTGATGGTCTTGTCCGTTGCTCCCACAAGAAGGGCGTTGCAGTAGTCCAAGCGGGAGGATATGAAAGCATGGATGAGGCGCTCTGTGGCAGGTTGTGAGAGGTAGCGGCGAATCCAAGCAATATTCCTCAGATGGAAAAAGGAGACTTTTGTGACATGCTTGATGTGAGCCTCAAATGAGAGCTGGCTGTCAAGGTTCACTCCCAGGTTGCGAACCTGGGTTGAGGGGAGGACCTGGACGCCATCAATCACAAGAGAAAAATTGGCAAGCTGTTTCCAAGGAGGATCACCTCTGTTTTGCCACAGTTAAGTTGGAGAAAGCTTAGTTGCATCCAGGCTTTGATATCCTGCAGGCAGCTGGCGAGGAGCGAGGTGGCTTTGTGAAAGTTGCTGTTCGTGGTGGACACATATAGCTGCATGTCATCAGCATAACAATGGTAGCCGAGGCCGTATTTGCGGCTGATGCTACCCAGTGGAAGCATGTCAATGCTGAAGAGCAACGGCCCAAGGACCGAGCCTTGTGGAACACCTTGATTCGTCAAGGTGTTCCACAAGGCTCGGTCACCATGCTTTCTGACATGCTGGACCCAATGGTGACATGATGGGAGCGGCCAGAGAGGTAGGAGCGAAACCATTCATGAGGTGATCCAGTTAGACCGAGGAGGTTTTTCATACGGTCCAGGAGGATGTTGTGATTGACAGTATCAAATGCTGCACTCAACCAGGATGGAGTTAGCACCAGAGTCAGCAGACAGCAGCAGGTCGTTGGTGACCCTAACTAGGGCCGTCTCAGTGCTGTATCTTGCTCTGAAGCCAGACTGGAAGGGTTCTAGAAGGTGCTGTTGTAGTTGGCTCGATACAACACGTTCTAGGACTTTGGCAAGGAAGGGAAGGTTGGAAATGGGCCTAAAGTTAGACAGCTCGGATGGGTTAGCACCTACTTTCTTGAGAACAGGAGTGACAGCTGCGTGTTTGAGTTAATCTGGAATGATCCCGGTGCTGAGGGATGTATTGATGATGGCTGTGATAGAAGGCACCAAAGCAGGTAGGCAGATCTTGACCAGAGCTGTTGGGAGATGGTCAAGAGAGCAGGTGGTGTTCCTCATCTGGTTGGCCAATTCAGTCACAGCAGCTGTGTTGGTAGGAGCAAAGGTGGAGAGACCAGTGTCTGGAAGGACAGGCAATGGTAGCTCCACCGCAGTGGGTGGCATGGAGAGAATTATGTTCTTAATGGAGTCAATTTTGTCCTGGAAATAATGAAGGAAGTTGTTGCACTGCTCAGTGGAGGAGGTAACAGCAGTGTTGGCAGGTCGGAGGAACCGGTTCACTGTAGAGAACAGGACTCGTGAGTTCCTACTACTATTGATGAGAGTTGAGTAGTAGGACGACTGGGCAGCGATTAAAGCTGTTTTGTAATCCTTTTGATGCTGCTCAAACATCTGGACATGGACTTAGACCAGTGTTCTTGTACTGGCGTTCGAGTTTTCTGCCTTTTATCTTGAGTGAGCGGAGCTCTTCATTATACCAGGGAGAGGATTTGAAAAAGGACACTGTGCGTTTCTTTAAAGGGGCTACTTCATCTAAAACGGAGACCATGTATGAATTGAAGGTGGCAACAGAGTCGGTGGTGGGGAGGTTTGTCAAGGTACTGGAGAGCAGGGTTGTGTCCACAGATTTCTGATTCCTGAATCGAATTGTGCGTTTCATAGGGGTGGAGGGGTGGGGCATATCCAGGTCACAGGCGATGAGGATGTGGTCACTTAGCCCAGAAACAGTGCCCTCAATGCTAGAGGGCTCCACCCCGGCAGTGCATATGAGGTCAAGCGTATGACCTTTATTTTGGGTAGCAAAGTCAATGTGCTGCTTGAGGCCAAAGTTCTCAAGCAGAGAGGCCAGACTGGCAGAGGAACTGCATTCAGGACGGTCAACATGGATATTTAGATCTCCAAGGATAACCATGGCAGGACAGGTTGAGCTCAAAAGGGTCAGGAGCTCCGACAGCTCAGCAAAAAAAAGCACTATTGGGCATGGGAGGAGGGCGATAGATCAGCACTACCATGACTGAAATATGGCCAGATAGAATAAACACCATGCATTCAAAGGAAGTGAGTGGTGGTATATCTGTGATTTTCACACTGCAAACAGTATTATACACCGCGTTCCAAATTATTATGCAAATGATATTTTAACATAGGACCCCTTATTTGATAGCAGCTTCACAATTCTTGCATCCATTGACCTTGTGAGCTTTTGCAGAGTTTCTGCTTGAATTTCTTTGCAGGATGTCAGAATAGCCTCCCAGAGCTGCTGTTTGGATGTGAACTGCCTCCACCCTCATAGATCTTTTGCTTGAGGATGCTCCAAAGGTTCTCAATAGGGTTGATGTCAGGGGAGGATGGGGGCCACACCATGAGTTTCTCTCCTTTTATGCCCATAGCAGCCAATGATGCAGAGGTATTCCTTGCAGCATGAGATGGTGCATTGTCATGCATGAAGATGATTTTGTTACGGAAAGCACGGTTCTTCTTTTTGTACCATGGAAGAAAGTGGTCAGTCAGAAACTCCACATACTTTACAGAGGTCATTTTCACACCTTCAGGGACCCTAAAGGGGCCGACCAGCTCTCTCCCCATGATTCCGGCCCAAAACATGACTCCACCAACCATCCACTACTCCATCCATCTGGACCATCCAGGGTTGCACAGCACTCATCAGTGAACAAGACTGTTTTGACAATTAGTCTTCATGCATTTCTGGGCCCACTGCAGCCGTTTCTGTTTGTGAGCATTGGTTAGGGGTGGCCGAATAGAAGGTTTACGCATAACTGCAAGCCTCTGGAGGATCCTACACCTTGATGTTCGTGGGACTCCAGAGGCACCAGCAGCTTCAAATATGTGTTTGCTACTTTGTAATGGCATTTTAGCAGCTGCTCTCTTAATCCGATGTTTTTGTCTGGCAGAAACCTTCCTCATTGTGCCTTTATCTGCACAAACCCGTGTGTGCTCTGAATCAGCCACAAATCTCTTAACAGTACGATGATCACGCTTAAGTTTTCGTGAAATATCTAAGGTTTTCATACCTTGTCCAAGGCATTGAACTATTTCACGTTTTTCGGCAGCATTGAGATCCTTTTTCTTTCCCATATTGCTTGGAAATGGTCGTCTGCTTAATAATGTGGAATGCCCTTCTTAAGTAGTTTTTCCTTAATTGGGCTCACCTGGCAAACTAATTATCACAGGTGTCTGAGATTGATTTCAGTGATCCAAAGAGCCCTGTGACACAATACCATCCATTAATTTAATTGAAAAACAAAAAATGTAATCTTTATGACACTTAAATAAAAATGTGCGTAATAATTTGGAACGCGGTGTATATAACAGCAATTCCTCCTCCTGTTCCAGTAGTGTGAGGGCAGGCAAGGTAGCTATAAACCAGGGGGAGCACACTAAGAGCCAGGTATTCATTTCGTTTTCTGGAATGTTTCAGTGAGGCAGAGAAAATCTAAATTCTTGTCGGAAATGGTTTGGCCAAGTAGTAATGATTTATTATTAATTGATCTGGCATTAAAAAGACCCCAATTTGATTAGTTTCATTGCAGGAGGGGAGCAGGTGGATAACTGGAAAGGAACGCAGAAAGGCTGGTGTTATGCCACGCTGTGTGTGTTTGCGTGAATGCTTTCTACTATCACGCCGCTTTGTGCAGATAGAAAGGCGCCAGCGCGAGCTTCTATGTATGTATTGGTGAGCGTCGAGGACTCCGTCGGTAAAAATGCCAGCCTCGTAACATTGTTGCAAAGCTGTCTGATTAGGTGAGTCGGTTTAGACCTGCAGGCATAGCTTGTCTAATGTGCATAAGTTGAGTGAATGTATATCTCAGCATATCGAGAGGAGAGGACACAGCGAATAGAGGGCATGTAGATGAGTTGATGAGTCGGTTAAAAAAAATAAAAAATAAAAAAGATTCCCTGTTGGACCCTGTTGGACCCTGTGAGTCCAACAGGGTCCCAACAGGGGAATCTCTTTTTTTTTCATCAGATGAAACCATTTGATAACATCCACTGGGCACAAGGGGCTAAAAAAGGAGTAAAGTCCGGCAAGCGAAAAATTGCGAAGCCAGCTATTACGAGCAGTCCGAAATCAAAAAAAAAAAAAAAAAAAAGGCTAGGATCATGCATAGCGATGGGGAACAGTATCTCTAAAAAACATCGTCCATAAAAGAAGAGGCCAAAAACCATGTAAATGATAAAAAGATAAAAATCCAGTCAAACAAACTTCTCTGGAGCGTCTGTCAACACAGAAGAGGGCTCGCGGGAAGCGGCTGCCAACGTGCGCCCAGCGTACTCCGCGATCGTAGCTCCGCGATTCTGTCTCGGAAGAGCTCGTACTCCGCGATTCTGTCTTGGTTGGTGACCGGCATTAGCTTATAGGTATTAAACAGTATATATCCGAATGGGCGGTAGCTAACGATATCTAATGGTGTGTTCACAACACAACATTGTAAAGTCTGCATGTAAAGGCTTATAACAACACTAGAATTGGTCGTCTATACCAGCAGGAGTATCGGCTCTCAATGAGCCAATGAGACTAGAGGCAAAAAATTTAACGTCCAACTGAATTAATCCTCACAAATATGATTGTGTGTGCTCCGTGTTGAGAAGTAGAATAAAAGTTTGAAACCGTACAGTTGTCGTAGTGAACTAACATTGGTAGCAGATGATGGTTGCCGGTAATTACAAAGTTTCCACCGGCGTTTGATGAGAGAAGACATTGTACGAAAAGCTGGACAACAATTAGGTCGGTATATGGAGGCTGGTTACCGACTTGGATAAAAAGAAACAAGCGCACCTTGCGGTGACTTTATCGTTACCGGGAAGAGCGAGGGACAGCGCGCTGGAAATCGCCGCAGTGGATTTAAACGAAGATGATGGTATGACTACACTTCTAACAAAACTGGACTCCGTGTTCTTGAAGAAGAAACAGACCGGCAATACGAGGCGTACACGGAGTTTGACCGGATCGCGAGGGAAAATGTCGCTTCGATGGTGGATTACATTGTCGAGTTTGAACGGAGGTACAACAGAATTCGCCAATTCAAAATGGAGCTACCAGATGCGGTGTTAGCATTCAAGCTGCTAGATACCGTGGGACTTAATGTTAAAGACAAACAGTTGGCGCTGACTGCTTGCGCAAGCCTCACGTTCGATAAAATGAAGTCAGCCTTGAAGAGGATCTTTGGCGATATCTGGCCACAGGGGGGCACCAGTGGACTGCATATAAGCGGAGATGCAACTGATGCCACATGCTACACGAGGTTTAGCGGCAGGAGAGAAAGTAGGTAAAATCCGCAAAATCAATCAGCTGTTCATGGCACCAATCCACTAGATAGATATGGGAGGAGATCAAGATGTGCAGTCTGCAAAGCA